>JAOPJO010000089.1:858871-874473 GCA_027123675.1 Molva macrophthalma
TGTCAAATTTAAATTTTCCATTTGTTCCCCTTTTTGTGTTGTGCTCTCCTCAACGGCCGCCCCCCCCCCCCTCCCTCCCCTACCCCAGTTCTTGTCTTTATGCACAGTGTCCAATTGTACCTTGAAAGGCGCTTTGAAATCCAATTCATTATTATTATTCTATTTATATGTTACTATTGTTTCAATTAGCAGCCGCTTTCATTCAAAGCGTCTCACAGTGCATTTCCTTTAGATCAAGCCTTGATTAAGTGTGCAGGGGTTAGGCCTCTTGCTCAGGGATGATTCATGGAAACAATGGGGTAGGAACCCAGAAGCCATTCAGGTGGGACTCAAACCCACCCTTAACCCCGTGTGTCCATCCTCCTTCTCCCGATCACCCCTTTCGCCGTTTCGATCAGAGCAACGGAGTCGATCGACGTCCTGGACGCGGTGGGCAGTAACATCGTGGTGAGCACCCGTGGCGGTGAGGTGATGAGGGTGCTCCCTCGCTTGCACGAGGACATCAACGAAGAGTGGATCTCGGACAAAACCAGGTGACCGCCAGATAGGAATACACGCGGGCCGCAACGCCGCAAATCACTTCGCCTGCGGCGGCCTTCTGGGTAAAATGCTCAGCGCCTCCTTTCCTCTTTCCCGAGCGTAGGTTCGCGTATGACGGCCTCAAGCGGCAGAGGCTTACTCAGCCGATGGTGAGGAATGTATCGGGGCAGCTGGTGGCCACGTCCTGGGAGGATGTGCTGACGCAGGTTGCAGGAGCGGTACGTGATTAATGTGGCCCCGGTGTTCCTCTGCCCGCACATTGGTCTGCCTTTCTTCTGTTGTCGGCACACGTTGTGTCTCAAGGCTCCGATGCACTTGATAAAACGAAATCGAAAAAATGGTGTGTTCACGCGGACAAAATGGCCGGTTTGCGACCAAAGCGAAGCGCCGCGTTGGGCTTCGATCAACACAAATATTTGGTGACACCAATGTTTATCCCACTCTGTTTATCTCGAGATGAACCCGTTCGAAGCGAGACTTGCTGAGGTTGTGAGAGATTATGCGCATTTATATGAACGCTCAAGCAGGGACTACAAGGACACAGAGATAGAAAGGAAGGGAACTCCTGCCGCCATCAATCAGACAACTCACAACGCCCAATGTGTGTCTCCATTGTACCCTGTCAAAATTGGAATTTTCAACCGTGGTTCGACGGACCAGAATTTCGATATCGTTAGGTTAAAGGGACATGCCGTATCCCTTCAAGGGCATTCAGGCGGTGAATTCACACCACCTACCGATGTTTCCGACTCATCAGTTGCAAGGGGCTCGAGGCTGTGACGTAGCAGCCGTGGTTGGAGGATTGGTGGACGCAGAGGCGCTCGTGGCCCTGAAAGACACGCTGAACCGTTTGAACAGTGACAACTTGTTCACCGAAGAGGTGTTTCCCATGGTGGGAGCCGGGTGAGTGTCGCGGAAAGATCTGAAATCGTTGCGGTAGCCGGCTGGCCTCACGCACGTGCGGCCCTATAAAACATGTCTGCCTCGACAGGTCCGACCTTCGGTCAAACTACCTGCTAAACACCGGGATCGCTGGCATTGAAGAGGCTGACCTGCTGCTGCTGGTGGGCAGCAACCCGCGTTACGAGGCTGCTCTGGTCAACGCACGCATCAGGAAGAGGTGAAGGAGAGATTTTTCAGAGATTCGGCTTTCAAGAGATTGAAAGCCGAGGCAATACGTCAGCAATGCTGCGCCTTATGTTTAATTTCACCATCATCATCTCTTTATGGATGTGTTTTTCAACGTTTTTTATCAATGGTAATGTCTGTCATTCATTTCCAAGTTGACTGTGTGTGTTTAAGTTGGCTTCATAACGAGCTTCAAGTGGCCCTGGTTGGAAGAAAGGTAGACCTCACCTACACCTACGAGCACCTCGGAGACTCTGCCAAAATCCTTCAGGAAATAGCGGCCGGAACGCACCCTTTCTCCCAGGTCATTCGATATTTATTTTGTCACTTTGGACCCCCGTCAAACACACTTTGACACTTTGACTTTTTTGCATTGAATCCCATAGTTGTGGCTGTGTACCATCTCTCCTTTCCAACACCTGTTCTTGCAGGTGTTGGCTAAAGCGAAGCGCCCGGTCGTCATGGTTGGTAGTACTGTGCTCCAAAGAGAGGACGGGGCTGCTGTGATGGCGGCTGTAGCCTCCATTTCACAGAATGCTCGGAACAACAGTGAAGTGGACGGAAGCTGGAAGGTTCTCAACGTGCTCCACAGGTCATTGTTTCAGTAACGATAGATTTATAGGTTGTGGTCACACTTAGCTAATTGTGTTCTAATGGCGCTGTATCTGTTGACTCTGCAGGGTTGCTAGTCAAGTGGCTGCACTTGATCTTGGGTACAAGCCAGGGGTGCAGGCCATTAGGAAGAACCCGCCTAAAGTTCTGTTCCTGCTAGGCGCTGATGCGGGCTGTATCACCCGACAAGACCTCGCCGAAGACTGCCTGATCATTTATCAAGGTCAGCACTTATGTTTTCCCAGAGTGAAGACAATAATTATTGTTTCTCTTCTGCAATAATTTGTACCATTTTGTGGAATGAACCAGTCTACGACATAGCCTAGTTTGTTTTGAGTCTTGGCTGAAGTGGATCGGTGTCCCCACTGTATCAAACAGTGTGTCCATTTGGTTGGTTGATTCTAGGCCAGTCGATTGTTAAAGTACATTGTAATAAAGCAACAGAGAAACAACCCTCACAGGCATTCCAACAGTAGCACTAGTAGAGTCTTCCAACATGATGTTTCATTAAGAGCAGATACTTCCAAACCAGCAGCAGACGTCAACTTGCATCTAGCAACAAAGTGTATTCATGACATAGGGAATAGTTAAACATACTTTCTAGTCATTACTTCCCACTCTGTATCGGTATAGTAATGCATGCACCACTTATATCTAAAATTGAATCTAGCTTTCAGTCAAATGTACCATACCACGCAGATCAAAAGCCTAAATGACCGGCTGATACAATATGTGCTGTGATTATATTTCATTCATCTGTTTCCTATATGGAATATTTACATTTACATGTAAGTGCGTAAATGGAATACCGTTTCATCATGGTCCAGGTCACCATGGAGATGCCGGGGCACCAATGGCGGATATTATACTTCCCGGAGCGGCATACACAGAGAAATGTAGCACTTATGTGAATACTGAGGGCCGTGCCCAGCAGACCAGAGTGGCTGTGACTCCTCCAGGCCTGGCGAGGGAGGACTGGAAGATCATTCGGGCCATATCCGAGGTGAGCTACAGATGAAGGAGCATTTATGTTACATTCAGCGGTAGAGTGTGAGACTGTGCTGCTCACACTTTGTGTTCTCTGGGTTCTCCTAAGCTCGCGGGTGTGACTTTGCCGTATGACACACTCGATGAAGTACGTGACAGATTGGAAGAATGTGCCCCAAATCTGGTGCGCTATGACGATATTGAGGAGGCCAACTATTTCAAGCAGGCCTATGAGTTGTCGAAGGTCAGGCATCGTTTTGTACCCACAAGTCATTACATTGTTAAACATGACATCGTTATAAAGAAGCCATTGTTGTGGCTTTGGTTTCAGGGCAGATTTGACGTTGTCCCATTCTTATCTTTCTAAGACTTGATGCTGTCTTGTCTTTCACAGGGAGGGGACCAGACTGTGCTTGATGAGCCATTCAGCCCTCCTCTGCTCACTGTGAAAGACTTTTATATGACTGGTGAGCTCCTGATGCAGATACGCTCCAGGCCCTCCTACCTAAAGATGTATTAGAACGGATATTATAATGGCTGGGTTAAGAGAAACACATCGTATGCCGTTGAAGCCCTTCCAGTCCTTATTCAAATATATAACCTATACATATAATCATATTAAAAGGAAATCAAACCATTAACCCAGATTAGAACAGTTGTTACAACTGAGTATTAAAGCAAATTGTATGTTGGCTTTAGAATCATGGATTGGTTCTTTAAGTTATAACAGAAGGTCGTACTCGCTGCTAAACTGGATGAGAAGCAGGACAAAATTTGACCCTGAGAGTTTGTGTTGTATTTGTGTTGTCAAATACATATGTATTTGCACTGTGTACTGGGAACCATAAGTATATTGTTGGTTTTAATATTGGTCTGGGTACAAATCACGCCAACAATACCATACAACAGCCTTATTACCAGCCACTTGTTATGCTATACTAAATCTGTTGTTATTACATACAAATTATACATTCTGTTATCTTAAAATGATAAAAGGGTCTTTAAGTTCTAAGTACTTGTATACAAGTCAGTGATTGTGTATAAATTATTGTACTATCATCATTATCATTCTAGGAATTCCACTTCAAAATGTATTCCTTTATATTTTTCACCCACAGATCCTATAAGCAGAGCCTCGCAGACAATGGCCAAGTGTGTGAAGGCAGTAACAGAAGGAGCACAGTCTGTGGATGAGCCATCCATATGTTAAAGCCTGACAACCTAACAGCCAAATGCACACAAATGGAAATGCACAACGACAAATGCACTTTCAAAGAGATATTTATTCATGTTTTGGTGTAATGATACCTCCTCATACCTCCTCATCCAGATTTTAAAACTATGATTTTGCTAAGCTATGCTATACATACATATAACCAAGCCATATACTGTCTTTTCCATAGACAATCAAATGATAGACTGCAGAACCGTTGTGTATTCATGTCTCATATCTAATACATATGTATAAGAAAGCACCTACTATTTGTAATATGTGTAATACATAGTATTTTATATTAAAGCCTGGTATAGATGTTTAAAAAAATTACAAATGTAATAAATATATTTATAGAAAGTCTATTTAGGTAGTGGATATTTTATAAATATATCGTTTCCATACCTTAAATAAATAGCATAATGTATTATAATATATTTTTCATACTGTTTTAAATGTTATTTTTCAGTGAAGTGCAACTTATCTATATATCTCTCTAATATTGCCTCCACAAATGGTGACATCATATCTCGTCTATATTGTTTGGATATTGCGTTTCCTTATGTAGTTCCGACCTCCGACGTCTTTTGGCCACGTGCGGCGTCAGAAGCGAACAACAGTCTGCAACTGTGTGGCAGAGTTGGTCTTCATAGAGAAGATGATAGCCGTGGTCCATGTGGAGGTTACAATTTAACGCCATTTGGACTTCTTAGTGACAATGGTGACAAAGTGCATTTGACCTGCACGATGGAGACACGACTGTCTCCTAAACACCGTGCCATTGCACTCGGGAGTGATAAAATTGCACTTCCAAAGTGCTGTGGCTTTCACAAAGTTGAATTTCCAATATGGTAGAAGAGGTTGTTGTTTTTCCCCGGACTGTTGTCATGTCCCCGCAGTGCCTGTAGTGGTGCTGTGAGGAGCCTGCCGTGGACTCAACTCAAAATCCTCGGCAGCCCCCCTACTGCAAATATTTGTTGTGGATAATCAAAATTTAGGTGCATCTGTATTTGAAAATATATTGAGTTCGATGAAGATCGCCGATAGTCTCCTAATATATGTAATATCGATGCACCAATAGCCGAGCTGGTTCTAGTAGACATTTCGGCCGTCTATCTGGAGCGAATACCGTACACAGCCTATACCAGTTCAAGGTAAGCCAGAGCGTTTACAGCCTCGATCTGGATTTCTAACAGGCCGGTTTTGCGTAGACATCAGTCTGGTAAGCGAAGTACTCGAAGTCCGTGGCTTCTGAAGCTTTGCGGCCTATTTTGGCGCCGCTGGTTTAAATGTATCTTGAGAGGAGGACATAGAAAATGCCATACAAGTCTTCTTTAAATACACTATATGCGATTAATAAATCGACACGTAGGACCGTATATACGCTAAACCAAGGGGTTGAATGAAATCCCCTCAACCGGAATGAAGGGTATTTATGAAGGCCTTGTGATGAAGGCCTCGGCCGTCCGTTACGGGCCCCTTTTTCCGAAGCTATTTTGGTAACAAAAATAAACAATGCTTGTCTACCTTTTATTTATCTGATTAACAATATCGAATATTAACTTTGCATTGACGTTTTCAAACGGCATAATGCACCTAAAGTACATGTTTCTAGTGTAGTCATCTGCTGATATTTCCGTTTCCTGGTTAGCTACCGCCTACTGTGTTGTGTTTTTAGCTTTGTTAGCTACTTAAAGTTAGCTCATAGCGCCGCTTGTATCGTACGCAAATATGTTTATGAACAAGATAAGAAGCCACCCAGCGTAGTTATATGTAGCTGATACAAGTAAATGACAGAGCATTTAGCTTTCCTTCGGTAAGTTGGCTGTGCCAGCTGTGTGTGGTGTAATGAGGCTACTTGGCTAACGTGAGCTAATGTTGGTAATAGCCAGCTCTGTGGTCACCTCAAGATAACATTATTATGCATATTATTAAAATAGTAATTCAACTAGATATACATGTGATTACCTGGAAATGTTATAAACCGCCTTTATGCATAATGTATCGCGTCTAGTTACGATTGTTGTAATAAAGTGTTTTAGCTAGTGTTAAATCGCTTCAATTATAGCAAAATGCTGGTCACAGTTCAGTCATATGTATGTATACTGGATGAGTAGTATATACATAATATACATAGAATACATAGATGTACACATACATGCATACAATTAAGTTATATATATATATATATAAACTACTCATGCAGTATTCATACTATGTATGTATGCTACATGACCTGTCACATCATTACTTAAATGTTTAAATGTTTAAATGTTTGGCTGTTGTTGAAAGCAAGTTTTATTATAACAATCCTAAAATCGTTGGCGTTAACTGACATTTAAGTTAATGTCATTTTTGTTAGATATGTATACTATAATGCACACATTACACTAGAAACATGGTAACTTGAGTAGGTAGTTTAGAAATGGTTTTCAGACTCAAGCTCCAAAATACACACTAGAGTAGAATCTGGTTATGTCAGTACAGCAATTACAACTTCCTTTCCACCATTAGAGATGTTGCTGATCTACAAGTTAAATACGCATCAGAAGTTAAATGATATTGCTTTATCGCAATTGTCTTATAAATGTGATTCGTTCCATATTAAGACACATATGCATACCCATTACTATCACCTACTATCTTTTTGAAATATCTCTTGTGTTTGTGCTAGGCAAACAACGTTCGGCTGCAACAGTTTGAATTTCTTCTTTTGTTCATCCGTGGCATGTTTGTTATCTGATCTGTATGTGTTTCTCTGCGCGTGTATGTAGCTTTCTCTACCACTTTAGATAAATGAAATACATGTGATGTATATGTCTGTGGTGTATCTCTGATTTGTTCCTGATCTTATCCCATCAGCTGATGTTTTCAAGGACAAGAGTCACGTGATGTATGAAGGCAAACACATACACTTCTCGGAGGTGGACAATAAGCCATTGTGCTCCTATAGCCCTAAGCTCTGCAAGCAGCGAAGACTCAATGGCTATGCTTTCTGTATCCGGCACGTTCTGGAGGATAAGACCGCCCCCTTCAAGCAATGTGAATATGTGGCCAAGTACAACAGCCAACGATGTACCAACCCCATCCCCAAGGCCGAGGACCGCAGGTGCTTATGCATCAATATACAGAAGGATATGATATGCTATGTTGTATTCACTCTGCAGGGCTTGGTCATCAGAATGGGATTTTTTCCTGAGAATGTTTGTTGGCAATACTCCGCCGTAGAGGACTCAAGAGCGTTATAGTAATGTAAAACCCGTAACCTAGGCCAAAGGAAACTTTTTCCATGTCTCTCATGAGAACCGCTGTGGCACTTTCATACACAACAACGACAAATGATTTCATGATTGATTACTAAACAAAGACCAAAGAACCATGACTACCAACATAATAACTAACATTCCCAGGCACCTATGCTGCCAAAATAGAGTCTTGTCGATGTGACGTGGCGATGTACAAGCCCTATGGAATGGTTTCCATATGTGATGTAAACATACTGTTGTGTTTGTTTTGTATGCAGATACTGCAACAGCCATCTGCAAGTTCTGGGCTTCATCCCCAAGAAGGAGAGGAAGAAGAAGCACGAGGCGCTGGAGGACATGCGCTCCCGGCCCCACCTGGAGTCGCTCGCCCTCAACATCACAGTTCCCTCACTGACTCTAAAGGTTCCCAACGGTGTTCTGGAGGATCTCCCGGCCTCCCCGCCCTGCACACGCCTGCTGCCCCTCCCGGGCGGCGAGCTCCTGGACCCTTTTGCCTTTTCTGAGGAGGACACCGACGTGGAGGGGATGGGCGTTCCTCGGAGAAGTGCCTCGGTTCGAAAGAAACCGCCGAACCACCGACTGTTGCTCCATCAGAAACTCCACCGTGACACTGAGCTTTTCCCGCCGCCCCCCGAGCACTTTAGCCCCCCCTCCCGCGTCCACACGGCCCCCACCAACAGCCACCTCCCCCGCCAGCATTCAGGACATCATCATCCTCATCATCACGCTCAGCCACCGCCGCCGCAGCAGCAGCACTCCAATGTGCCCCCCTTTTTCCTACCAGGACAGCCACAGGGTTTATTATGCAATCCAGTACCACCTCAGACACCCAACTTTCTGCCTCCAGGGCTGCCTCCCAACGCAGCCAGTCCGACACAGACCTCTGGGCCGTCACTCGGTAGGAAGCCCCCCTTCACTGCCACCCACCTGCCTAGCAGCTGCAAGGACGGGCCGAGCGGCGCCCAGCGGCACGTGGTGGTCATGCGGCCGGCGGGCTTCTCGCCGCCCCCGGCCTCCCTCGCCCGGCTGCAGCACCTGGTGCAGCTCTGCGCCAAGCGACGCCAGGACCACGGAGACCTCTTCCCGCATCTAGGTGCCTCCCTTTATAAATCTTTGTGTTTTGAATGGTATTGTGGTCTGAAGTCGATGTGGCAGAAACGGTTAAGAGAGGGAGCGTTCTCCTGAGTGTAGCTGTGGGGGGGGGGGGGGGGGTGTGGAACTGCTGAGCTAGCCGGGCCCCTCTAACAAGCTCTCTTCCAGGACTGGACTGGTCCGAGGACAGCGGCGAGGACGACGTGGAGCAGGAGGACGCGGACCTGGAGAGGGATCGACCGTTTCACAGCTCCTGGAGACCGCAGGATGGGTCAGTTTAGCGTCCGCCGATGCATGCTAATATTAGAAGCTTATGATCGGCGTACGCCTGGATTCCCCGCAGTGATTGATTGTTGCTTGTTTTCCACCGATAGGTTGGAGGAGGAGGGGCGTTCCTCGCGGAGAACGCGGCTGCTGAGGCTGTGCTCATACCTCCAGGAGAAATACAAGCACATGTGCAGGCAGGAGAGAGCCAGCATGCGCCAGAAGAGATACCGCTATGCCTTCCGCAAAGCCCTCCTTCACGCAGCCAGTAAGGACCCCAACTGTGCTGGGCAGCTGATCCAGGAGCTCCACAACTTCTCCAGCACTTCCTCAAGGTATGGAGGACTGTCTTCATGTCTCGTGAGGGGTGCGTCTGTGTCTGTCTCTGGTTGAGCTTTTGATTTGCTTATTTGCAAGTGACAGTGAAGCTTGTTTTCTTAGTAGATGCTTCTGCTATGTACGATTAGTAGTCTTTGCATCCAATCCTTTTCTTCAAAGCAGAAAAGCAAAAAAAAACCTGCGTGAAAAGATTGTGATATTAGGACTGTATGTGGTCGGCATCATCTCAACGACCTGCCTCACCGTGTTCAAATGTAGGAATGTTTGACGTTTTACAAAACACGGTACTTCAATGCACCTTGTTTTTATGGATTTCCATTTTCACCAAGTCCTGGTTTCATGTATCCTGTTCCAGCGCCGGTCCAACAGGGCAGCCGAACACTGCAGAGTCAGGGATCTGTACCGGAAGCACCAAGGGCCTGGCCTACACCGCAGAGTCAGGGATCTGTACCGGGAGCACCAAGGGCCTGGCCTGCACCGACAGTGCCCTGCCCTTCACCCGACACTGCTTTCAGCGTATCCTTGACCTGCAGCCCAGCACGGCTCACTCACCAGCAGACCTGAAGGGGGTTTTCCACGGAACGTCGGCTATTTGGATGGGAATGTGCTCAGTAATCCATTCAAGATGTATAAGATAATATGTATATCAATTTTGCAGGCCAATGTTTTATTGATCTAGGCTTTTAAATAATTAAGGGCTTAATGACTGTTTTACTGGGCATGTACAGACACAGAGGATTTGATCCCGGAGGAAAGGTTTGTTACAGTGGCTCAGCTCAAGCCAGAAACATCAAATACATGGAATAGAAGGAAGGAAAGAAGGATATGATAAATAAGTAAAACGTCTGGGTTCAAAGTGATCAAAGTGAAATTGATACATCAAGAAGGATCCCACCCTAGTTATTAGATTTGTATTGGTGTCTATAGTGTCTCTTGTTCCTTTGTCGACGTGACATTGCTAGGAAATTGCTAGGACATTGCCGTTTGCATTTCCTTAATGGATCTCCTAAGACATCCTGTTGAACCACTCTCAGCAGCTCTTCTCTAGCTGCACCGCCAAGTTTGCTGACGGTCAGCAGTGCTCCATCCCGGTGTTCGACATCACTCACCAGACCCCGCTCTGCGAGGAGCATGCCAAAAAGATGGTGGGTGGTGCTGCCGCCTTCGTAACTGGCACTGTTGAGTCACTTTTCCTTAACAACTTGTAGGGGTTTGAGCAGGGAGGGGGTAGCCCTCTTGCTAATGAGGCAGACAGGAAGGCTATGGAAAGGGTCCTAAAATAACATTTTATGACCTTTTGAATGGGGAATTGTATGTATTAAGCTCTGGTAAAACTTTAAGCAGCCAAGCAATTGGGTCGGCGTAGCTCAGGAGGTAGAGCATGTTGACGTGTAACCGGAAGGTTGCTAGCTCGATCCCCAGCGAACTAGCCGGGGGATTGAGGTGTCCCTGAGCAAGACACCTAGCCCTAACTGCTCCCGACGAGCTGGCTGCTCAATGTAAATGTGAAAATGCAAATGTCAATGTTTTAGTATATAACCCTGGATTTGTTTTTAACTGCCAAATGGTCAAATCCCTTAATCATTGGCTCAAGGCCGGTATTCAAATTGGACCTAGTACCTTTTGAGCTGGGAGTTGAGCAACCGACCCCTCTTCCTAACACAACACAACAGGTGTTGTCCAGGTTGACCAGGACGCGAGGTGCATTCTGACGCCCGTCTCCTCCTCTTGTAGGACAACTTCCTGCGCGGGGACGGCAACCGCAGAGTGCAGCACCAGCAGCAGCAGCAGCAGCAACGCAAGCCCCGCAAGAAGACCAAGCCCCCAGCGCTCACCAAAAAACACAAGAAGAAGAGAAGGAGAGGCCCCCGGCGGCCCCAGAAGCCCATTCCGCCAGCATTGCCTCAGGGGAACCTGGGAATGCCTTCCACCAGCCTCTCGCTGCCCTCTCAAGCCAGCATCAGGTCCGTGTCTGGGGGCTCGGGGCCGAACATGGGGGCGGGGGGGCCGTGGGTCAAATCCTAGAGTCATTTCAAACCTCAAGAACGAGATATATTTTCTTGGAAATTCAATTAGGAAAATGTCTAACTACCATATGCTGGTACGCATCTTTTGATTAATCCTGTGAATGAATGTAAACAATCATTCATGGCGTATACAATCCTCTCAGTCAGTATACCTGCTGTGGGACCGAGTCAGTCCGGCCACAGATTGAAGACCTTGCGATAGAAATGATATAGAGGAATCTCTTGTCAATCGTTCAGCGATGTCCATAGTGTCATACATTGCCTTGCCGGCAGGGACGCCACACCTCCCAGACTCATTTTGATAGGGGAAGGGGAGAGCCAGATGGGGCCTAACAGCAGGTGTATTCATGTGTCCTACAGGAGCGCTTCTACCCCAGACCTGAGCGCAGATGAGCTTCCGGATGACATCACCAATGAAATAGCAGACATTCCAAATGACCTGGAGCTGAACCAAGAGGACTTCTCGGACGTTTTGCCCCGGCTCCCGGATGACATGCAGGTCTTTGACCTGTTTGAAGGTAACCTTTTTCTCCTGCGCGTGTGTCTCGGCCACGCGGGGGTGCTTTAGACGGTATGAGGGGTTCATTCCAGGATTGTCCTGGCTCAGATGATCTCGGTAATATTCAGAAAAATGTAAATTTAGTAGAAAACATAGAAAGAAATGAGCATGTTCTTCAAGTAGGGTCAGGGTGAATGCAGATATTTCAGTGGTTTGGTTTCTGTAGATCCATTTTTTTTTTTTACAAACTATGAGACAATCCCTTCTGAAAACGTAACAATTATCCGAAGGTTGAAATGATTTACGCTATTTGCGGTAATACAAATTGGCAGCGCTGTCATTATGTGTTTTCTTACCGAGATACAAGGTGAGGCGGGTTACCGTCCCTAGTACACAGACGTACCTCCTGTCCAGATCCAACATGTCTGCCCTCACTCACCCAGGTAAGAACGGGGAACTGCTGCCCACCACGGAGGAGGCGGAGGAGCTGGTGCGTGCGCTGCAGGCCATGGGCTCCTACCCGGAGTCCCTGGTGTGTCTGAACTCCATGGGGGACCTGGCCTCCTCGGAGGGGGTGGACCACCGGGCCATGGCGGTGTTCCCCGGCCCGGTCCAGCCCGTGGCCATGGGGGACCTGCTGAACGGCCGCATGCCTCCGGAGAACTTCACCAGCCTGGAGCTGGAGGGCAACCTCCTTCAGCCGGGCGGAGGGCACCACCACTTCCCCCCGACGCCGCCGTCGCTGCCCTCCGCCCGGCCACCGAGCTCCGGGGCCGGTCTGACCTCGGCCTCCTCCGCGGAGGTGACCTCCAACGCCGCCCTCCTCGCGCAGAGCTCCCTGACGGAGCGAACGTTCCCCCGGACACACTCCTCGCAGGTGCTGGTGAAGCCGGACGCGCCCGCGGCGTCCCCGCAGAGCAGCCACTACGGCAGCGAACACGTGCCGTCCCCCTACAGTGACCACATCTCCTCGCCCCACGCCGGCGCCTTCCACGCTGACCCCCCGCTGCTGCTGGAGGCGCCGTGCCCCCCGCGCTCCACCTGGAACAGCCTCTCCGTCTCCATCAGCGACCCCTCGCAGTTCGGCAATCTCATCGGCGTCGAGGGCCACCTCATCTCCACGTCCCTGTCCACGCCCCCCGCCGCCGCCGCCGCCGCCGCCACGCATTCAGTGACCCTTCAGCCCATGGCGGCTCTCTCAGCGATCCCCCAGCGCGGCCTGGCCGGCCTGGCCGGCTCCCCCGGCCGCTCGCCCTCCCTCTCGCCGGCCTCCTCGCCGCACGGCCTTCTGACCTCCGCGCAGCCTAAGCAGCAGCTCCCTCAGTTCAGCGCGGCCTTCGGACACCAGCTGGCCTCCCCCCACAGCGGCATCCCTAAAGACGTGCAGCCCAGCCACAGCTCCACGGCGCCCCCCGCCGGCTTCTCCCTGGCGAGCGCCACCGCTGCAAGTGCCAACAGCTCCACGCCCCCCTTCCCGCAGAGCAACTGAACACAGGCTGCCTGGCTGGGGGCCCCCCCGGGGACGGCCCCGGCTCTCACAATCACCCGAGAAAGGAAGGACACCCGACTCACTGGCTTCCGGTCGACCATCTGTCTTCATCTGCTACATGCGTGCAATGTGGTAATGGTGCACAATTGTTCTGATTTCAGTTTTATATTGTTTTTTTTGCACAGCTTATTTGCCCAATTTTTTTTTTTTTTTAATCAGTAGCCATCTGCTTTCCCTTCAGGGATGAAAGTCAGTTGGAGCTGAGGTCAGGCACTGCAGCTCTGCGGTTTCACCAGCAGGGGGCAGAGTTTGGGCTTACGAGGCTTCATAGAGGAGTCTGTCTTTGAACACACGGGTGTGAATGACCTTTTAGAGATTATTCCTAACTTAGTGATAAACGCAGCACTTCATTCACTTAAACGCCTCAATCAATGATCAGTCTTGTTTTCTTCTTCTCCAGTCAACTCCTGTTCCATAACGATTAACCATATCCTGCCTTGCTTCTCATGTGATCGTACCCCCAACCCACTCTTTCAAACCCTTCCTCAGTCGCCCCCTGGAAAGACCGAGTATAGTTTGTAATATGTTTGTGACCCATAACAATTCACGCTACTCTTTAACTGGTATCATGAAATAGATGAAAATATCCTGTCAAGCTTTCCCAGGAACGGAGGATTCACCAAGCTACTTTTAAAAGGCTCTTTTTATATTGTGCGTGTGTAAATATATAGCGGATTGTTTTTATTAGTTTGTCCGGACAGACTTTGACCTCACCATAGGCCGTGGGTCTCCATATTGGTGGCCTAGTAAGATGTATGAGTAAATCTGGTTTCTTAAAGCAATAAATCCATGGTCATACTCTCTCTAGTACCGTGAGGTTTTGTGTTGGTCTCCTCTTAAATGTAGCAGCACTATGGAATCCAGGCCGATGTGGACCAGGAAAACGTTTGGACCTATATAACTGTCATAAGACCTTTCTTTCTCTTTCCGTCTCTAAATGTCTCTGCTAAGCTTCTGATGAACTAGAATAGACCAATCGGGTCTCTCCAATGTCTCCAGGGTCGTACCGAGTGTGTTAACGGCATAGAAGACGAGGTGCCCGGCGATGCAGAGGGTCCTACGTTGCACTTTGAAAGGTGTTAATCGGGGTACACGTGTAGTCATGCCAGTGCGGGGGTACTGTTCCAGGTGTGGAAGGGGACACCCCACTATGAATACCACGGCCAACCTGATCAGTGGGTCACTTTGTGCCGGTGTGGTTTTTCGTGGGTAAATGGGAACGGTGAATGGGCATCTGAGACGTGGGGTCCTCCGTTAATCTGTGGTGGTGTTTACACCTGTGGTATGAAGAACTGGGGGCGGCAGCATGACGTAGGCTATAGCACTGTCTGGTTTTCTCTTAAGGCTCGAGAATCAGGTGACTTTTAAGGTCAGTGATGCATGGTAACTTGAGCGAGTCCTTTCTTAAAAACAATGTTTTAGTAAAACGGGATTCTTGCGGGAGGCAAACTGGCGCTCGGTTCCCGTCTGGTAAATTCTCCTACAGCAGAACAACTTTACGTTGTGGTACTTTTTTTTTTTTTTTTGAATATAAATTATTCAGACATTGTTGAGTATTAGGTATATAGAGTAGCAGTCTCTACATCGGGGGTTCGTTGGTGAATTATTGATTAGCAATGGATTGAAGTTCTTTGAAAAGTGGAACATGTGTTTGGTGGAATGTGTCTTGTTATTTAATGGCTATCAAAATGTTTGTGCACTAAGTTGATAGGATGAGTTGTCTCCCCCCCCCCCTCCCTGTCCTTGTTGTTTTGAATAGGCCATTTGAAAGATATTTTTGATAGCTATTAAACTCCAGCAAGACGCTAATCTCTACGTCCGGGCTTGCATGTGGAAGCAACCGTTCCCAACATGGTATCCACATTCCTACCTGGGCTGTGACCACGTCAGGCGTTCTGTCGGTGACGCGAGATCCAAGAGAAATACGCATTGCATACACATTTTATTTCGGTTTTTGTGAAGCAAGAGGATGTGGATCTGTTGCATTCAGATTTTTTTTTTGCACAGGACTAGATGAGGCCACCGGTGTGTCACATGTCTCGGGGGGGGGGGGGGGGGGGGGGGGGGGGGGGGGGGGGGGGGGGGG
>JAOPJO010000089.1:894924-905052 GCA_027123675.1 Molva macrophthalma
CCCCCCCCCCCCCCCCCCCCCCCCCCCCCCCCCCCCCCCCCCCCCCCCCCCCCCCCCCCCCCCCCCCGGGCCGGATGGGGTAAATAGCTGCAGTACAAAAGTTACATAGTGGAGGTTTAAGTTAAACGTTTTTGCCTCTAAATGTCCTTTTGGGAGCTTATAGAAGAAAAACAAAATGGCGCAGATCACGAAGCGGACACTCACTTAAACTTCCCCAGCCAGGAGTCGGCCACGATGGCCCCCAGGATGGGGGTCAGGTAGCACAGGGCCACGAACGCATGGTAGATGGAGGTGGCCAGGTCATCGTCCCATCGCAGAAAGTACCTGAAGTACAGCACCAGCACGGCTGCCAAGGGATGGACGGACACGGACATAGCTATTAGATAACAACGCTCAGCAGTAAACTGAGCTGGGATTGGATAGATGAGGACGCTCTAATGTGTTGAACTGTCATCTAATTTGTTTACATTTTTCATTGAGCAAAGATTAAACAACTAAAGTTAAAAGATTTAACATGAATGGCCTGGGCAAGAGGCCCAACACAGCAAAAACACACAACTAAAACAAAATGGAGCCTCACCACGCATGCCATAGTAGGAGAACCTCTCGCAGAACTCGTTGACGACGATGAAGAAAATGCTCAGGGGATAGCCGCACACTACGATGTTCTGAGAGGAAGAGGAGGCCGCTGACTCACAGATAGTCAACCAGTAGTGTAATACCATAACTTATATAGTATAGAATACGCTTCAAATACCATAGTATATATAGTATAGAATACGCTTCAGAACTACCAGTTTTCATAGTTGTGGCAGAATCAGAACTGGTAGTGATGTATATTCAGAGTATACATATCCATACCCATCTCACATGAATTAATTATAAATGTTTTCATATATTTACCGTTCCCTTCTTCGTCTTCTTGAGATCCTCCTGATCTGCATTCACAAAGTGACATTTAGAAAAGTTGCCTCGATTTATGAACATATACATATGAAACGATAACTACCTCCTAAACTCACCAGCCATGGTTGTGGAGTGTAGAGCCTGCTATAATCCTCTCAGGGTTGCAGCTTTGGGACTCGTGAACGGTCCCCTGTGGAGCTTGCTGGACGGGAGACACAGCGGAGCAGCGAGACGATGGTCTAGAACGGCCCTGTATCCAAGGTCGGGTGTTAGCGTCTTGATACGCCTCGCGGGTGGACTGTGTCCTGTTTTATCACACCTTGTGTTTAGAAGGTCCACGACTTGACTCCCAGTTACTTATATACTCTCCCACACAACCCTCCTGTTGTTAAAATTACAACTTCATGTATGAGCTGATAACACACCCCTGATACAGGAGTTCATGTTGGCTGTATTAAGCAACAACATTGAGGAAATATTAAATTGAGTTGATGTTAGAACGCACTTTGTTGAGATGTACAATCTGTTTATTAAGTCGGTTTTCTGAGGTGTAACAAAACAGCATTCACTTTGGTTGTGTTTCTTGGTTGTTCAGCACTTTTGATTGTATGCGTTGGTTGACTGTACTCAACCTCACTTGCAAGCTACTTTGGGTAAAAGTGTACATTTATTGACTAAAGGGGAATGTAAATTAAAATAATTAAAGAACCTCCTTTGTACAAGTGCAGAAATATGAGTGATTTTATTTAAAAAGAAAAGCATTAGGGAGCAGTTTACAGCAGAACAGTGATTTTCTGTTAAATAAAAAATAAAAAACAAATAAAAATGCATTGCCTACCAAATAGAAGATATATATATATTTTCTTATAAACATTTCACTGAACACTAAAATGGTAAAAGCTTCATATTTCTTCCCCAGTAGATCCGGACTCTTCCTCACTGCTTTGGCAAGAAGGTCACATCCTCTTTTCAGTGTATGAGTCAAGATATTTTGCCAAAGACAAATATTGCACACACTCCTTTTTTTATATATATATACAAGAATGAACAAGTTTGAATACACTGACTGTATGCAATGGCTTAAATATAAAAAAACGACATAATTCCCATTCTAAGACATTGAAGTGATTTAGGTTGAATGTTAATATGTTCACAGGAGGCTCTTTTGCAAATGTGTGTAACTTAGTGTACGGGGAAATGAGTGTGAACGTATGCAGCATACACTGTCCATCAGGAAACCAACAGATACTTAGAAAAAGTGAAATACTGTACACAATCGCGTTATCAAAACGAACACAGGTAAAACGATGGGATGCATA
Source organism: Molva macrophthalma (assembly GCA_027123675.1). Lineage (NCBI taxonomy): Eukaryota > Metazoa > Chordata > Actinopteri > Gadiformes > Lotidae > Molva > Molva macrophthalma. The sequence continues at coordinate 897,150 of JAOPJO010000089.1, forward strand.
TACTGTGGTCTGTTTCGGATTCCAACAGGAATGTCTTTATCGGAGACGATGGAATATATAGTTCAGGACAAATCAGCACGGACGAGCCGGTTCATCTGGTCGTTCAGGAGCGAGTCCACAGACTTGTCCCGGTCTCCTCATCATCTCCCAACGTTGACCTTTCCCCTCTCCTACGGTCAGGTGTCACTTCCTCCGTCACAGTCCAGGAAGTCCGCCATCGCACCAATCCCACAACAGCTACCAAACTCCTGTGTGTGTGTGTGTGTGTATGTGTGCGTGTATGTGTGTATGTGTATGTGTGTATGTGTGTGTGTATGTGTGCGTGTATGTGTGTATGTGTATGTGTGTATGTGTATGTGTATGTGTGCGTGTATGTGTATGTGTATGTGTATGTGTGTGTGTATGTGTGTGTGTATGTGTGTGTGTATGACGTTCCAAACCCACGGAACCGCTGTCCGGCAAGATAATCCGAAGGAGAACCGTAATGGGATCACGAAGAGCAGAGGAAGGGAAGCAGCTGGTGCCCCCCCCCCCCCTGGATCGGCGGGTCCCCCGGGCCGGGCGGGGAGGTGTGCGGCCCCCCGGCCCGGGGTCATACCACGGAGGAGGTGCTGGGGACTCCCTGGATGGTGGCCCCGGTCGGGGTGCCGCTGATGGCGTTGAAGATGTGGAGAGAGTCCGGGAGGACGCTTTTCATCCCGTCTTCCACCGGACTGATCTGGGAGGGAGGGGGGGGACAGAGGAGAACGGTTGGGGACACACGCAGACCCAGGCCTAACTATGGTGCGTTGATCAGTACAGTAGTGCTCGCCCGGTTACGTTACCATCCGATCTGCTCGTGACAGCACAAAGAAAGAACAGAAGAAAGATGCTAAACGTACGAAGTTACGGACGGACATCGGTTAGACGATCGGTCTACAAAACGCTGCTCAGGCGAACTCAAATGCAGTGGTTTGGAATCGGCGCTGGTCGCCTTGGCATGGGCTTGACGTGGTGGGGGCGAGGTCACGCCACGCTGTCTCCCGGCCGTCTCACCTGCTCGTGCATGATGGCCGAGAGCTCCCTGGCCAGGTCTCTGTAGTTGGCCTTCATCTCGTCGTGGTACTCCTGCTGGTCCTCCTTGATGAGTCTCTCGTTGATGCTCAGGCCGTGCCCACACGCCTCCACAAACTGCCTGCTCGCACAAACCATGCAGATAGCGCGCTTAATAACACTTCTTATGATAATTACAATAGTAATAATTGTAACCGATTTATTACGTTGATAAGAATAACAATTTGAATGCTAAAACTCTGAACGGTACTATACTAACTCTGAACAGCCTATGATATTGTATGATTCATTTCGTATCATAATAGTATTATTAGCGTCTCACCTGAACACCTCTTTGAGCTGCTTGACCTTGTTGTCGGGATACTTCTTGGTGCTGGCGTCGTCCAGGAACGCACGGGCGTAGGCCAGAGGGCCGGCGTTCACCTGAAGGGGAAATAAACCAACACGTTTCAAACAGAACACCAATGTATCCTGATAATAAAACCACAAATGGTTCAACCTTCCTTACTTTATTGCTAGTTCATTTAATATGCCATTGTTTGAATTCTCCTTGTACCTAGAGTTATCTCCTCAGATTCATATCTAAAGTCTGACGAGCTCAAGTCTGGGTGAAGGGGGCGTTTCACATGCTTTCGCTTCAAATTCGTTTCGACCAATCATGTTGCAGGAGGGATATGTAAGCACGTAATTGCCGAACACAAACTCGCCCAGCACTAGTAAACTACACCGTGTAGACTGGCCACTATAGAGATACACTGATGGAAGCTACATCCACTCGCATGAATGGGTTTCTCATCAGTAGAATATCTACGTAACGAAACAGGAAACGAGGCGTAACCCCTCCCCTTTCAGTTCCTGGTTCTGGCCCAGGCTCTGTGCCCCCCCCTGCTCTAAGATAGAAGGACTGCTGGAATCGGAGAGGAGGCCTTGCATGTGGCCTTTAATGAACGCTTGTGACTCTGTAACCAAGGCCGGTACCTGAACACTGATGCTTCCTTGAAGCTTGAGCTGCAGACGGATCATGTCCACGTCGCTGGAGGAGCACAGCTGCCGGATCTCGCCCACCTTCTTGCTCATCTCGTCGATGGCCACCTCGATGGGGTTCAGGTCCGTGTGGTGCTGGTACATCACCGCGATGCGCTTCTTCACGTAGGGGAAGCAATGTGTAGCTGGGGGGGGGGGGGAACATCAGACACCATGGGTTTAGTCCATAAGCTCTGGTCTGGTCATGATGAGTTGTGAAGGAGTGTTTTATCGTTCCTCTGTGTCCCTAGGAAGATATTTAAAACGGCTTGCTATCTTGCGCTACAGATAACGATGAACTTTTGGATCCTCAGAGCTATAAAACAATAAAACCATAAAAGCCTGTGTGATTAGAGGCGAAGGAAGATCCTTGAGAAAGGGCTGACATCTTCAGAATCTAATCTCATGTTTCCACTCTTGCCCGGCTCTTTCTGCTGACCAATATAATGCCTTTGCTGGAGAAATGTTTATCTAACTCTGTGTGGGGATGATATTGAAATGCTGAAGCTCGCTTCAGGCATGCCACTATGTCTTTGCGGTTAAAGGTTTATAAAGTCATCATACGTTTTGAGAGGGCTGTATGAATTATACATTTAAGGTTTTTGAGTCAAGAAACGGAACTCATAGTTAGGTCTCGAGTATTGGGCAAACTTAGGTAAAAAAAAATACTTCCCTTGTTTCAATTACAAACCTGCAATCGACATTTTGCCTACGTGTTTACTCTTTAAAAAGCACCATATGGTTACGGCTGCCGGCACCACAGTATTAGCATTTAGCGTACGAGCTCAACCACACTGACGTCACACAGAGCGGTAAACCTACTGGTTAATATGGTCCTCCGTTTGAACTGCTCCTCCACCCCGCCCTGCTTCTTCCCTGAGCTGGTGAAGGGCATCTCGAACACGAAGCGTCGGATGTTGTGGCTCTTCTCGAAGTCCGTCTTCCTGTCCACCAGCTCCTTCTCCTCCAGGAAGGGGCTCACGTGGGTCACCTGGATGTAGGCGTACTTGGAGTCCAGGTCTTTGGGATTAATCTGGGAGTGGAGAAGGAAACAGGAAAATAGACGTACATTACAAGGCAGAAGTGTTTTTGGAGGATTAATTTGTGGTGAAATATTTGAAGTGATAATATGTGAGGTGAAATGCCTCACCCTCCCAGAGTCCTGAATCATTTTCACATTTTCTTGGCCAAACTTTTCAGCGTACAGCTTCAGCAGCCTCTGGGATATTTCTGACAGAGGAGTGAACTTGGGTTCTTTGTAAATGTACTCCTTGCCATCTTCATCCTCAAAGAATCCCTAGGAACAGGTAACAAAAAACAACAATCTGAAAGGGAATATGTCTTTCAAATTATAGAAAATCGATACCTAAAACCATCACAGTTAAGTTATCTGGACTGTGATTCCTTTTGAGGACGAATGACGTTGTTGTTTGTTTTTGAAAATTGAAAATGTGAGTTTGGTTCTCTGAGACGGACCAAAAATGAGGAACATAGAAAAAATAAATCACTTTTCACAATTCACTTACTGAACAAATGATACAAAAATGTCTCCTTGTGAATCGTCAATGACTTATTCAACATAACTTCCTCTTGGGTCACTTGAAATGGTAATCTGGCAGGCTTAACTTTACCATGTCTGGGCCCGAATACGAAGCCTGAAGCATGCTACAACATGATCCCTTTGTTTATGATCCAAGCTAACACAGAACAGAAGGACCAAATCGCTTGTCCTGTTCTATTCACAAGATTTACGGCTGAAGTTATGGAAGCAAGATACGCTGTGAATGCTATTTTAGGTCGTTTTATTCTTACTAAGTGGACGCTCATTTAGATTAAATCAACCTTGTGTGAATCATTAACTCCCCCTAAACAGATGCATAAAGGAAGATGGATCCCTCCCAAAAGTCCAGTAATAATTTCCAGCTCTGATTAGGACTCGCTGGAGACAGAGGTGGAGTGAGACATTATCGCTACAGCAGAGGGGAAACACCATGACTGAACAAAACACAAAACAATTCACGCCATTTCAACGTAAAGTCTGGCTTCCACATGGATTTACCTCAGCGTATGAGTCAGTAAACTGGTACTGCTATGGAGTTGTAGACAACAACGACGACAACGACGACAACAACAACAACAACAAAACAAGACAAATCACATCAACATTATTCCATTTGCTTCTACGCTACCGTAACCCATTCCAGGTGAAACAGAGAAATTCACACTTTAACACCTCCATCTTAGGTACTTGCACACCGCCCCAACGCCAATTATACAACGTTGGCTAAAGTTGGCTAATGGCGGTTCGTCATTTTCACCAACATAAAAGCGTGATCCGTCAACAACCACCGATGGGTTTGGCACAGGGGCCGGTGGTGTCTGTGGGGGACAGTGTGCAGGCACCTTCAGAAGAGCACCTCAGAACGTGGCCCTGTGAAGAGTTTAGGGAGTAAGGGTCTACCAAAGCACACTGTTAGGCCACATAACCACACCCAGTTACCGCGTCGGTCTGAAATATCAGCATTATTTCTTCTTCTTTCAAAGGTGTTACAGCTCACTCGGGTTAATGAAGACATCAAAACGTTGACCGTCGAAAAGGACAACCAGCGAGGAACATGCACGACACAGTAGAGCAGCAGAGTGCCACGGCTAATAGTTTTGAAGCAACACACAACGGGTGAGCGACGAAGCAGCAGAAGACATCAGCAGCACCACAGCACACAGAGACGTAAAGCTGCTCTCTCCCACCAGAGTCTACTGCACAACTTACCGCCGCCTTTAACGAGGATCAAACAAAATAGAAGAGGGGTATTAGTGGTGGATCACAAACTGCCACTAGGTGTGGTCGTGCTAAAAAGAACGGAACCATTAGCTTTTCTCACGCTAGGCTGTTTATTAATAATGCAACACCCTCCACTTCATAACAACTCTGTTTAAACTCAACGGACCTTGGCAAAATGAAGCAGGAACTCTATCGATTGGAACTCTATCGACTCAAACAGTATAAATTGTGTATTAGCAAACTATCTCAGGGCGGAGAAAAGCCAAAGGGCTCGTTTCACTTCACGCACATTTTCTGCTTGGCACTCACCTGTCCGAAGAAGGCCACTCTGAAGTAGGTTCCCAGCAGCCTCTTCCCCGTGTGCATGACCTCCGTGACCTTGCTGTACGCGCGATGCAGCGTGTCGTACAGATGGGCCAGTTTCTGCAACACACACACACACACACAAGCAAGGACACATGCGCACACACACACACACACACACACACACACACACACACATACACACATACACACATACACATCAGCATACAAGCAACACACACACAAGCGTGCACACAAGCAAGCACACACAAGCACACAGACACACACACACACACACACACACACACACACATACTCAAATTAGCTTTTCTATCCATCAGTTGCAGGGGGGAGGTTAGGATTCATTCATGTGTCTCTTTGGAAGTGCTGCTGAATGCAGCTTCCTGTGGAAGCCTGATTACCTCAAAGTCCCTGCGCTTCTCATAAATGGGGATAATCAGCTTGTAGATGTCAGAGATGAGCTCGTAGCGTTCGGCTTTCCACAGTCCATCCGCACACTCCTCCAGCAGCTCCATCAGGACATCCTGCCGGCCCACACAGGGACTTGATGACAAATCAATTATGCAGAACCTCACGGCTCGAACAACACATTGACATTGAAAGGCAAAGCAGGGAGAGCAGTTGAAAGTATACGTTTATGTTTGACTCATATTTTAATTGGTGCAGCTTTACTATCTAAAATGTAGAAATGTTCTAAATCATTTAATACATCTAATATTTACAGTTGAATATCCAGCAGCAGTAGAACAGTTATGTAGCTACATTATGTGGACATTTTCTGGCAAAATACTTGAAGACTGAATATTTTAGATGTTTGCTGGGGATTCAGTGGGCAGATGGAGACGCCGTACTGCAGTTGGCAGCTCTCCCCATGCTGCTCCTAGCTGCTCCTAGTTTTAAAAGCCCCGGCATCCAGACAAACAGCCAACTATGGCTTCATTAATAATTGAGTGACATAGTTGAAGCGGATCAGCAGGCCTGAAGATATGAAGACATTTTCTTGACGGGCCGCTTCCGCGTAACCCGAACGTGATCGCGGGGATATTGCCTTCATATCTACAGCCTTTTCCCTCATCCCATCCATCCCTCGAACCTCGTTGAAGTGCACGTCCTGCATCCCCACGTCCTCCATCATGGACGCCTCCTCGTCGATGTTGGGCGTGACCACGCGGAACGCCGTGCAGCCTTGTTTAAACATCCCTGGGGGAGGGGGGAGACACGCGGTCATTCATCATCCGAGAGCCGTCGTCATCTCAGCTTAAATATACATCCATCCTTACGGGCCCGGAGTCAATACTATACGCTCTATCGGGACTACTTCATTACGGTTATTATCTTCATCGCAAAGAGGACGATGCTGAGGAGATGGCTCCGTGGATAGACGGCGCTTAAGTGGTACGTGTTTTAGTGGAAGTATTTAAAGCACCTTTTCTCCTGAGGTATTCTGCTACCAGGGCTGCGACGTGGACGTAGCACATGGCAGCCTGCGGGCGACAAAAACAAACCCATCACTGTTTGGTCATTTGGGGGAGCGGGTGAGGCCTCCTGCTCAAGGGCGCCTACAGGTTAGGCTGTGGACATGGGGATTCGAACCCAGAACCTTTCGGCTGTGAGTCAAACACCTTAACCATAATTATTACCAACACTTACCCCATTACTAACCTTATAATTAAAACTAACTCTATTGCTAACACTTACCCTAATGCTAACCCTATTACCCTGAATAGACTACCCACCCCCACCCCCACTGCCACTACAACAACCACCACCACCACCACCACCACCATCACCGACCCCACCTCGGACAGGTCTCCGTTCTTGACGTGGATGCGGGCCATGCTGTCCAGCCAGGTCTTGCGGAGCTCGGGGGTGCTGGCGTAGGACTTGGCCAGGCTGTACTGGAGGTCCACCAGCATCTCGGGGTCTCTCTCGTGCTCCTTCATCTGCGCGGTGGCCATCAGAACCGTGCGGATTCTCTTGGTCAGGTCCTTCACGTCTGACGGGAACGCTGTGTTCTGCAGGCAGCGACACAGTAAGAATACAAATTATTATTTTTTTATTGCAATTTAAATAGAACTTCATTTATCTTTATTCTTTTGTATTTTTCAAATCGTTTTAATGAATCATTTATTTTTGTTAAGTGTGACATGTTCAAGGGCGAGGGACATATGTATACCGTTCTTTTCTTTTTATAATACACATTCCTAAAATTAAATAAACAATATAAACGTGAATTTGAATATTATTTTATACCTGTGCTATGTGCATTTATTTCACTGCAGCTAACGCTTGTCCTGGTGCAGTACAACATGACGTAATCATGTACTAACAGCTTAATGCTGAGGGAGGCTGAACCAGACCTTGATGGTGCGGTCGCTGTTGGCACAGTTGTTGATGATGGACAGAGACTGCTGGAAGCGGGTTCCTCCAATCCCGATGACGTCAGCGATCAGCTGGCTGACGGCGATCACCACCTGGGAGGAGGGGCCGCCACAGTGGAGACAGGCTCATGTTTCTGTACCTTTTAGTCAATGATACTTATTTCATGTTTTAAATTGATTACGTTTTTATTATTGTTGAGCAAATCACTGGTCATTTCCTGTGTGTAAATCAAGTACATTATTGAAATATATAATAATAATAATAAAATAATAATAATAATAATAATAAAATAACGTATAAAAAACATATTTGTATTATATTAATACATTTGTATAATAA
>JAOPJO010000089.1:906435-918935 GCA_027123675.1 Molva macrophthalma
ACAGGTGGACAGGCAGGTAGACATACAGGTGGACAGAGAGGTAGACAGACAGGTGGGCAGAGAGGTAGACAGACAGGAGGACAGACAGGTGGACAGGCAGGTAGACATACAGGTGGACAGAGAGGTAGACAGACAGGTGGGCAGAGAGGTAGACAGACAGGTAAAGAGATAGGAAGACAGACAGGTAGACAGACAGGGACAGACAGGTAGACAGACATGTGGACAGAGAGGTGGACAGACAGGGACAGGGGGACAGACAGGTAGACAGACAGGTAAGTGAGACAGGGACAAAGAGAAGGTTTAAGGCAGTGTATCCCAACCCTGGGGTCTCTTGGGGGGACTAATAATCTACACATACTTGATGATACATTTTTGTTAAAAAAATGTCTTAAAGGATCATCACTGGGACATTGATATCATGGGCAGATGCGGATTGGGTTAAAACTACGTAAGAGGAAAAACAGACGCACAAATATGTAAGTTGGAGTCGCAAAAAATGTACACAGGCCGAAAAAGGAGGAGCCCTCAGAAGATAATGATGCACATTACTGTCCTCGTTAACGTCTTACCTTGTAGATGAAGGTGCGAAGGGAGGTGAACACCTGCTTGAGGGCCGTCTCTGATTGGTTGATCTGCAGGAAGCAGAGGTGGACCTCAAACACCTTCTTCATCAGGGGGTTGTGGCCGTAATCACCGCACAGTTGGGTCTGAGAAGAGAGACGCAGCATGAGAATAACACTGAACACTGCTGCTCTAACAGAAACGTGGTGGAACAAGTTAAACAAACAATACATATAAGTTGTTATAATGGACTGCTGAGCTTATAAAAGTATGCTAAATACCTTCACACTGTATGATAAATATAATCTGAACATGTTATCTAATCATAATACGTATATAAGTACACTTATATACGTAACAATACGTATATAAGTGTATATTGAATGTGTGTGTGTGTGTGTGTGTGTGTGTGTGTGTGTGTGTGTGTGTGTGTGTGTCTGTGTATTTGTGCATGTGTCTGTGTGTCTGTCTGTGTGTCTGTGTCTGTGTGTGCGTGTGTGTCTGTGTGTGTGTGTCTGTGTATTTGTGCATGTGTCTATGTGTCTGTGTCTGTGTGTCTGTGTGTGTGTGTGTGTGTGTGTGTGTGTCTGTGTGTCTGTGTGTGTGTGTCTGTGTATTTGTGCATGTGTCTGTGTGTCTGTGTGTGTGTGTCTGTGTGTGTGTGTGTGTGTCTGCGTGCGTGTGTGTGCGTGTGTGTGCGTGAGTGCGCGTGAGTGCGTGTTACCTTGAAGCCCATGATGAAGATGCTGAGCGTGTCCAGGACGGTCAGACACACCTCCGTCGCGATGTTGGCCTCCAGCAGAGACTGGCTCAACACGTCAGCGTCCGAGTGGCTGTAGGCTGCAGGAAAATACACACAAATACGCACCGTGTTCACAACGAAGACTCCTGATAACTTCAACAGTGTGTACAACTATTGTAACGTGTCAAGAGAAGAGGCAAATTAGTGTCAAATGCAATGCTGAAAAAAGGTGTGAATTCAATGGACTGAAGAGATTACATTTCATTCCAAATGAAAATGAAAACATGTTGAACAAAAAGTGATTCTACCACATATCAGGAGATGACCAGTTATCTAGTTATCTAGTGAAGCACATTTATCATCACATTGCGGTTGTTAGCGGTGGTGAGCAGTTTGCTAACAAAATGATGGTAGCTACCACGTAGCATCGCATCTAGCAGCAAATATGGAAGATTACTCCAAGGCACATGGTTTACTCAAACATAAAAGTGGAATTAAGTCTTTGATACGTTTGTTCTGAATGAAGTTCAAACGAGGGGTTAAGCCGGCTTAGTGAGTAAGGCAGAGGAATTGGAGATATTCCCAATGTATTTTCCATGAGAAAAGTGTCTGAACTCTTAATTCTAACACAAAGTCAGATCAATAACCATCTGTAAATCGCCCATTCAGCCGATACGTTCTTACCATGGTCTACAGATAATCCCAGAACACTTGAAATCTTTCTTACACTGAAAGCACAAAGAGATGAACTTCATTAAGTAGGACTGGTTCACAGGCCTCAACGATCAACCGTTGTGTTGAGGGACCTTCAGTCAGGGCTGCTACCCGCAGCCTTAACTAAATGAGTGTCTCCTCGTATTCAGAATTCATCTGTTTTTGGTGCACGCCTCTGTTTTCACGCTGGGGGCTGAGGTGAGATTGAGAACCAGCGAGAGGTCATGGAGGACGATGTCTTCATGTTTAAGAGAGAGAGAGGGATTGGGTGATGGGCGAGAGACATCCGTGTGATGACAGGGTGGAGGCCCACTGCTCTCCAGTGTGGGCGTGTTGATGATGATGAGGATGAAGAGGATGAAGATGATGACGATGATGAGGATGATGACGATGAGGATGGTGAGGATGATGAGGATGATATTACTGGGTGGATGGACGGTGACTTCCTGTGGTTAAACGTGTATTACAGGATGGATGGATGGTGACTTACTGTGGTTAAAAGTGTATGAGTTATCCAGACTGCTGAGCTGCTGTAAGCGGGCATGCATCATCCCCGCCCTGCTACGGGACACAGGCAGAGTCTGAGCCTTCCGCTCGTGTGCAATGGGTCCCGCCCCCCCATCCTGGTTCCTGACGTGGAAACAGGAAACAGGAAACGGTCAGATGAGTGGGAAGGGGAACAGCCGTGCTTGGCTTTGTCATGCGGGGAGGGGGCGGGGGGGTGACAGGTCTGATTTAATCAGTCTGAGGCTAAATCTTCACGCAGAAACCCCACATGGGACCAACATATATTGTAAAAGAAATGGCATATTGTGGAAGCAATTTGAATAAAAACTTTGCTTTATCCTATATTTTAGTATCACATGACATAGGTAAAAAGTGGTCCTAGATGTGGTCGAATAAGCCTCTGGGATTTTGTGTGTATGTCAACACCCATACGAAAACCAAAATATACGAGACTTGTTTGCGCATTTCCGGACAAACATGACAGCTATCCTCCTCAAGGCCCTGATAAACAAGACTGCAGAGTGAGCGGCATGCAGTTTGAACCAGATAAGCGCCACGGCGGTATCAGCAGGGACGCAGACGGTTGAGGCCCACGAATAGGCCAAGCCATGCAAGACTCACACAACACACACACAACACCAGTCACAGCATCACCGCACGGCAACAGAAGATCTCATGCGTTTAGTGAGGAGACAAGAGGGTCCAGCTGTTCCAGATGCTAGTCTTACCCAAGCAGGAGAGGGGCGGGAGCCACCCTTATCTCAACATGTTACAACTTGCCAGCAGTTAGGGTGAATAGAGACGGAGAGAGGGGTGGGAGGGTTAGAAGAGTGGACTCCCCCAAGCCCTCAGCGGGTGAGACCCCGGAGGGAGGTACAGAGACAGCATAGTGCACTGGGTCTGGATTTACGTTGGAGTTGCTGCACTTAACGGTTAGCATGGTTTACATACGCACATGTTGACACAGTGAACATATCATGTCTTTAAATGGTTACACAGTGAGCACACACACATTAGACTTAACCTTCTATACTGGAAGAATAAGAGACATATATAATATATAATATAATTGAAAGCATGACGTAACATCAGATGTATAATCAGAAGGATATTTCCACAAATTCAATATTGATACTTCATATTCTATAAACGTTATAATGTACATATATGTTATGCCACTACGATTACATTACCATCCATCAGTAATCAGTAAACGCATCAGATGGAGGCAGCATGGACTTTACCTGGCGATATATCGTTTCCCCATGTATCTGAACTGATGGAGGCAAACTCTAAGAAAACAAAGAAAAAAGATACACATTTCAATACATCACACCAAGCAGCGAGGACCTGTCATGTTACGACAAATATTCCCAGTAAGAATTGAAGTCTCCCTTACTCGACCAGAGTGAAAAAGTCCATCAACTCGACCGATGAAGCCTTGCTCCAGTATGTGAACAGGGCATCTAGAATGGGAAGAAATGGATTGATTCATTGATTCTAATTCACCCTGCTGTCAGTTTGTGGAACTTGTTCACCTAGCGGCCATCTTGGATCCAAACGCTAACTGGGTGGCTAGCTTTTGGATCCAAGATGGCCGACCAGGTGAATGAAAGGCCCATTGCAGACTGAATCAGAGGGAGAGGGTACCCTCCTACCTTCGGACATGCTCTTGAGAACGTGTAGGAAGCACATGAGGAGGTTCTTGATCTCCGCCTGCTCCAGCTTGTCACTGCGGAGCAGGGAGCTGCCGAGGGTGGAGGCCGGCTGGTTCTGGACGGACGGAGATATCAGTAAGGACGGATGGAGAAACAAGAACAGCGACCCCATCACATTGACCCGGTTCCCCTGGCTCTTCAAATCAGCAGCCGGCACTACAACGGGAAACTCTGCCCAAGTTACCAGTGAAAGAATGACTTCACTAAAGCAATTTTAATTGGGAAATCAATAGTATTAAAATCATCCCAAAGTTTTAATTTGTATGAGATTAAGATTTCGTAAATTATGTATAATCATTTACTTTGCCATCTATGGTGAGTGAAAATGTATCCTACAATCTGATTCAATTGATGCATGGATGATCCAGCTCACCAAAGTGCAATGTTTTGGTCATAGAACTGAATAAACCTATAATAATGTGTTTAAATTCAGGACCAAAAGCACCACACAACGGCACGGAGAGCAGTCCGTGAGCGTCAACAAGAGATGAGATCTCATCCCAACGCATCAGTTCCTGACATCATGAGCTCTTTCCATCTACACACTTTCACATCAGCATAGAACACAAGGATTTTAATGCAGTGCCCGGGATTCGAACTCCACGGACTCTACCACACAGTCAGGCCTACAGCAGGGCTCTACGCAGGGAGAAGAGGTTTGAAATTAGAGGTCTAGAAATGGTCTAAAAATGGTCCAAAGCAATCAAAGGAGAACCAGAAAGCAGCAGCAGCTCTACCACAGAAGGGGGGTGGCGGTCGGCCGAAGAACGTTCCTTTGCCAGCGGTCTAGACTAGGGAACCTGCTGGAGATGATGATTCATGGAAACGATGACCAGAGGGCTGGCCTCCACTGGGCAGCCTACGCTGGCGTCTGATTGGCTGCAGCGTGATGCCGCCATGGCAACAAAGCAAACATTCTGATTTAGAATGATGCCGTCATGGACGTTAAATATATTTATGGATGTATTTTATTGTCCCCCCGCATTTTTACAGAGGACAATCCACAATCTGCATGTCACAAAGAAGCACAAAAGGTCCACCCAAAACCAAAACCAAAGTAATAACAACACATTTAAGCGTACTCCAACCTATCTCTCTGCTCCCGACCCCTCCCTACTCTCTCTGAACCCCGCTCACCCATATTTCACCTTTAAGAAGGTAAATATATCCCTATCCCTGTGGTTGCTCTCAAATGCGTCTTCCAGGTTTAGTACGGAACGTAACACGGGAGGAAGGGATGGAAGTGTACAAAGATAACCAAGAACATCTGGAAGGCCAGATAGCTGAAGTACAGCCGATAAGGCTGTTTTTATTACAGCAGCTCCGCTTCGTGGCAGCGGATGAAAGATTCAACCCTGCATGGAGATCATCTGGCAAAGAAAGGGCTTGAAAGCGAAAGGCAAACACAGAATTCGGCACACACACACACGCATGCTGGGAGATTCCCAGCTGGGATTCAGTCATTCTCCCTCCTCGCTTCGGTGGAGAATTCTCCGAGAGTCTTTCCCTTCGCAGAGGAAGAATGAGTGAGGCTGAAAATGCCTATTTCAGGGCGGAGTCAGGGAGGGGGGGGTTATACTTGAAGAGGAACGCCGGGCTGGGGGGCGGGGCCCGCCAGCACCCTGTGGGCAGACAGCAAGGAGAAGTCCATGGTGACGCGTTTGGAGCGCTTGGCGAGGGCGGGCTCCTCTGCGTCCGCGAGGAAGCGCAGGACGTTGACTGAGTGGCGCCGTGCAAACTCCCTCTGGCCACGGAGCCGGCGGCGGCGGAGTGAGGGAGGGGTGGTGGTGGTGGTGGTGGGGGGGGAAACGGTTAGGGTTATAGTCAGAGAGTAACGCTCATGAAGGTTGACGTCACCTGGCGTAGCCACGATGCGGTTCTCTCAGCCAATCGCCTGATGGCCGCGTTTATGTTCATTTATTTTTGTACTCTGGTGCCGACACAAGAAATACAATTTGCAGTGGGACGCATTCAACACGGGTTCATCAGTCAAAATAGGACTTTTTTATGAATGAACGGTTTAGTCCGCTAATGGTGGGCGGACTCACCTTGTCCAGGGAGTTGGCCTTGTCGTTGTGCTTCTCCGTCAGACTGCTGCCGGAGTCGGTGCTGATGAGGGAGCCGCGGGAGTCTGCGTTGCGCACCAGGTTGATGTTGGGGGTGGAGGAGGTGTGAGGAGAGGCTGGGGGAAGAACAACACTAGTGTGACTAAACCCCCACCTTAGTAACACTAGTGTGACTAAACCTCCACCCTAGTAACACTAGTGTTACCTCCACCCTACTGGGGGTGCTTGGTGGCTTGACCTATTGGTGTGCTGAACACTTTTAGTGACCCTGATTATGACCTATGATTGGTCTTTGAAATGGCCTTTCTGTCTATATTAAGTCAATAAAGGCACAAAATCCCATAAATTAATGTAAATAAAAAGTGTCCAGATTTCTCCGTCATCCGTTTAAACTCACCAGTGCCAGAGATGACTCCAAACACATCTTTGTGTAAACTGTTGTCCAGAAAAGTGCTGGACCTGGGAGGGGTCATCAGGGCATTGCCCAAAAGGGTATCGTCTCTGCCATTCTGAAACAAAAACAACCAAAATCAAGCCAAAACCGAAACAATCCTGTCACTTCTTTTGCCTGTAGTTTTGATGTACCACCACAAGATGGCGCCCTTACGTTGTTGGAGTGGTTGACGCTGAACGGGGTGACTTCCTTCACGTTCAGTCTATTGACGTTCTCTTGCAGCAGGCCAAACAAGGGCAGGTAGAGAGTGGCAAGCCTGGCTTGCTGACTCTATAAAAACAAACCGAAACAAAATGAGAGGCTTTCATGTGCTGTAGGCAAGATTTAACGACTTTAATTAGAGTGTAATTTGTTACAAAGGCTTTATCCATCCGTCAGCTTTTACTGAGTGAAATGCTCTGTGATAATATCTGTTTCAGGTGGACGCCTTCCTCTCTTTTTGAAACAATTTATATTCTTTGGACCACTCCCAGCTCTTTCCTGACTGGTACAGAGAATCCATCTTGCCTGTCAATCACAGGTGCGTGAACGCAACACTTCAGCGGCTTTAACCGAAGGAGTCACCCTGAACCGTAACCTCAAGGAGCCCGTAAACCCCAGGGGGGGGGGGGTACCTTGTTGGTGTAGCGGTCGTCGAAGGTGTGCTTGATCATCAGGTTCTTGAGCACGTGGATCGAGATCTGCCGGATCTCCCTGAACTCCTGCAGAGCCCCGCCCACCTCCCTCAGGAGCAGGCCCACCAGGAAGTGGTTCCGACAGAAGTCCTCCGTCAGCGAGTAGTCCAGCTGGAGGTCTGAGGAGGAGGAGGAGGAGGAGGAATACAACGTTGTTGAGTGACGGTGCAGAGGAAGAAGAGCTCTTCAGATGCTCAAGGAGGAAATGCAGTTAGAGTCAGAGATTAGCGCCAACGCAAAACAAGATGGCGGTCATTCTCCATGAATGTGCTCATTGGTGATTGAAAGCCACACAGGTTAGAACAATGGTTACTTGATACAAACGTATTAAACAAGAAACACCAATTCAGATTTTTGGCGGTTTTGTGCTTTCAGGACTTTAGTTTTGACACTGAATGCAGTTGAGTGATTAGTCATTACATTTTCAGTAACAGTATCAATAAAATTACAGCAATCGATTTGCTAATGAGTGTTTTTAACCGTGTTTCAAACAAAACACAAATTACAAATTAAACAAATGAAATGAAGTCAAATATCCAGAATGAAATCTATTATATTTAGTCCATATGTACTCCCATTTTGCATGCAGATAATCAAAGCAAAGACATCAAATCCCAGGGTTACTCTTGTTACAATCACCTCATGAATTCCAAACACAGAAAAACAACAAGCCGTTATTTCACACAAACAAGCCAAATCACAGGTGTAGTTCAGCATATTTAGCAATATTAATTTGTCTATGTATTACTACACGCAGCATATTTAGCACAGAACATTCAAAGCGTCAGCGCGAAATCACTCGCGGAAAGCGGTTGTCCTGATTAAATGTGTTCAGGGAATCACCCGAGCTCTGCTCAGTGTTCTGGGAAATGTCCTTAGATTATTTTAGCTTTTTAATTTCACTCTATGAGCCATCAGCACACCTCACACCTACCTACTGGAGTATCAAAGGACTCCAGGCTAGGAGTTAGTGAAGCTATGTGTGAAGAGAGAGGAGGAAAATAACAGAAGTGTAAACTCTGTGAAACCAGATGTAAAAACATAACGCGTATGTGCCGCATGTATGCGATAGTGAAATGATGTGTACTAAATACGAGTGATAACCTTTTATGAGAGATTGCATAGAAGCGTCCATGTTTACCACAGTGACGTAAGCAGCGGGGGATTTGAGCCCACGAGCAATAACAAGTCTTCACAGGAGTTGACCGGAAGCTATTCAAATCATTCCTCACCTTGGAACCTCTGTATCCGTCCCTTGCCAAAGGGCATGGGCAGATTGAGGGGGATGTAGTGTTCGTGGTTGCAGATGACACGCAGGAACTCAAACTTGAACTCAAACAGGGTCTGGATTTAAAAATAAAACACAAAAACACAGCTTTAACACATTTACAATTATTATTAAAAAGCAAAACAATAACCTCTAAAAACATTCTACATAAACTAAGAAGATGAAGATGTTCACACTGCTTGTTTTCATCATGCTGTGGCTGGGTGAGTGCATGAATGAGGGGCTGGGTGAGTGCATGAATGAGGGGCTGGGTGAGTGAATGAATGAGGGGCTGGGTGAGTGCATGAATGAGGGGCTGGGTGAGTGCATGAATGAGGGGCTGGTGAGTGAATGAATGAGGGGCTCGGTATGTGAATGAATGAGGGGCTGGGTGACTGCATGAATGAGGGGCTCGGTATGTGAATGAATGAGGGGCTGGGTGACTGCATGAATGAGGGGCTGGGCGAGTGCATGAATGAGGGACAGTCTAGTGGTCAGGGTGTTGGACTCCCAGTGGAGAAGGTTCTGGGTTCCAAACTCAGTCCACAGTCTACCTGTAGGCAACACGGCCGTACCTTGGGGTCCCCTGGCATGAAGCAGTGGATGTAGTTGTTGATCTGCTTGAACACGAAGCCGCGGTCCATCAGCGTGAAACACCGCTGCGACATAAAACACAAACCTTGTTTTCTTGTGTGACGACAAAACAAGAATCCTCTGTGACCTCTATGTACCTCAGTCAATATCTTACCATGTACACAGACGTACACATGGTGCTTCTAAATCATCCCACATAACGATCTGCAATGATCCCTGAACATAACGGTAACCTGTAAGCAATCTCAAGTCTCTTCCATTGTAGAGACTGAGACTTGATTTCAATTCAACCGGGAAGTCATGTTATGACACGATTGGTCTACAACGATCCCGGAACATAACGGTAACCTATAAGCGCTCTCGAGTCCCCTCGTTGTACTCGGTCGGTGATGGGTGGGGGGGGGGGGGTGGAGCGTTCAGAGACCCTCACCTTGACGAAGACGGCCAGGCTGTGGTTGGCGTTGCGTGCGGCGTCCAGGTTGTCTTTGTACTTCTGGGTGACGTGGGGCATCATCATGTTGACCAGCGTCTCCACCGTGTGGTGGAAGGACGCAGAGAACCGCTGGTTCCTCGACAGCTAGGAGGGAACCCGACCAGGAAGTCATGTTGTTGCATGATCGGTCTGACCCAGTTATAATGCAACCAGGAAGTCACGTTATTACACGATTGGTCTGACAGCTTTAATGCAACCAGGAAGTCATGTTTGACAAGACTGGTCCTCGGCTTTACAGCAGCTTTAATGTAATAATAACATAATGTGAAATATCACAGAAAACAAGGAATACACAGAGAGTGAGCCAGGAGTTCTTAATCCTGCTGTTTACGTTCTAGTTCAGTAGCCTACATGCTCTTCATGGGGCAGGTTGTAGTGGCTGGACCGCCAGCTGAAAGGTGCTGGTTCAATCTCCATATACACAGCCTGTAGACCTAGAGCAAGATGCTACATACTACTAGCAATCACTTTGGACAAAAACCACTGAATGACTAAATAGTAAATACAGTAAGAATGGTGGAACCCCATTGTATTGTGGGAGATTGAGTTGGTTTCTAACACAGTGGAGCTTTAGATTACACAGGGTGGCATGGACGGGTGAGTTAGTTAAAGGAATGTTGTGGGTTATGGAGCATGCATGGGGGAGAGCGGGTGGGGGGGGAGGGGTGTAATCTGTGGCTACAAGATGGCTGCCACTGTGGATACCGCGGTGGCCGTTCACAAGTCCGGGCATGTGGTGAACTCGAGAGCCAACAGGAAGCGGCGACAGATTGTAACAGCCAAGTTAACAGACAGCTCAGCGTGAGTCAAATCCCAAACACAGGTGTGTTGTGAGCCACATACCTTCACTTTACCGCTCTCGATCAGGTACTGAGCCATGGACTTGACTAACGCCTCAAAGAAATACCAGGAGTACTGGGCAAAAAGGGCGAAGACGATGGATATTTAATACTGAATAGTAAGTAATTAAATAATGAATACTATATTCAACCACTCAACAGCATCCCTATCAGCATATTCATTTATGTAAATAATGTAGCAGATACAGTCAATAATGTTGTCTACTGTCAATAATATTGAAATATACATAACGTTTCTACTACCCATATTTTGAATACATTGATATTTTAATATATTGTCTGATGTTTTATGCATTCATTATTGATGATGAATGAATGATACTTTTATATATTTTCTGATGTTTTTTGCACATTGATTGATTTATCTTGTGTTTCTTTGTTCTAACTGTCCCGTACTTCTGCTGCTGAGACAGACCCGTCTCCCTTCTGAGATGAACAAAGTGCATGTTCTGCATCAGGAGATGTTTCGAGCGCTGCTGTCCTTGTCTTACCTTCAGCAGCTTGTTGCTGGTGAGGAAATCCGTGGAGGGTTTCAGGATGGCGGTCATGGCTTTAGCCATCTCCTCGTGGACGGTCCTGGTGGTGGAGGCCGTGAAGGACTCCGTCTTGAACACAAACTGCAGCACAGGAGAACATGACATCTCCGCGTCCTGACGGAGATTGGTTGGATACGGGGGAGTGTGGGGGAGTTTGGGGAGATGTTGGTGAAAGTGTTTACCTTGACGTAAGACCTCAGGTGATGCTCCAGGCCTTCCTCATGGCACTGGGCCACGATGTGGATCATCACTCTGCAGGCGAGCGATAATAACACCGATCAATCAAAAAACACAACATTAAAATATGTGAGAAACCATCTGGGGTCAACATTCTTGGTCAACTAAAGCTCATAAAAAAGCCCTAGGAAAGAAGTATACTGTATCTCCATGTATATGTCAAAATATGAAAATGTCAGGAATTCGGATTGAAATAGATATCATTAAAGGATAAAACATCTTTCATATTATCTTATCCATTTGATTATCTATTATCTTTCATATTATTTCAAGCCCGTATTATCCAAGGGCTTGAAGTAACTCTCGAGTGGAGTCCAGTGATGAACGTTCCCATCCACGTGGTGTCTTCGCCTCAGGAACTGAGGAGGAACCTGAGGAGGAACCCGAGGAGGAACCTGAGGAGGAACCCGAGGAGGAACCTGAGGAGGAACCTGAGGAGGAACCTGAGGACCTACCGCGTCACGTTGACGGCCACCTCCTCGTTGGTGGCGGCGGTCAGGACGCGGAACAGCTGGTTCAGCACGGTGGGCAGGAACTTGATCATCACGTGGCTCTCCATGGCGTGAAGACTCTGGTGGGTGAGGAACCGGTCGATTCACGTCAAGTCCAACGGTACGGCAATAACAATAACGCACTTTATTAATGAAGCTTTTCTAAAAAGACTCAAAAACCCTTTACATGATAAGACATAAAATACAGGAGTAAACACAAATATCAACACAAAGTCACATTAAAACATGAATGTGTGTAATGACGATACAACTCTATTGGGCAGGTAAGGTCGCCAAAGGGCTTTGCAAGGTCACAGTCAGTGATGGTGTGTGAGCGATCATGGAGTTTGAAGTGTGTATAGGGAATGATCACATCCTGGGGTAAATGTACACGTTTGAGTCCCAGATATGAGTTTAAAACACGAGGGAAAACAGAGGGTCCCGGGATCTTCTCTGCATTGACGCACGCAGCACGTGTCAGCCTGGATAGGATCGAATCACGGACGGGGAAGTTCCTCATGTCCTGCCGCAGGCGCCAAACTAATATCCTCACCTACCGCACGGGGAGGGGGGAACGCCGACGCCG
>JAOPJO010000089.1:1054382-1073731 GCA_027123675.1 Molva macrophthalma
TGTTAGATGCTCTATAGGGGTTAGGGTCATGGTGAAGTCCTCTTTGTTGTTATTGTTGTGTTAGATGCTCTATAGGGTTAGGGTCATGGTGAAGTCCTCTTTGTTGTGTTAGATGCTCTATAGGGGTTAGGGTCATGGTGAAGTCCTCTTTGTTGGTCATGGGTGAAGCCGTCAGAGCAGGAAGAGGCTTATCTCAATCTGCAGAAAAAGTTTGTTTTCCTCGCAATGCTCGTTGTTAGGAATGTTTGTTATTGTCTACTCCGTCCCGGACGGAGCTGCTTGAGCGCTAGTTCCAGATCTGCTGCTGACCTGTCTGTGACCTGCGGTCACTGCAGGCCACAGACATTCAGAACAACTGTCTGGTTCTGCTGCTCAGCTTGTCTGGGTCTGGCTGCTCACACTGAGCCTGATCATTTGGGGGGATTGGAGAGCCTGAGTCTGTGTCCCGGGCCGACAGAGCGGGTCACAGCGTGGTCACCAGCGGTCACTGCTGCCCGGCTAGGGCCCTGATTTGTTGTTTTATGTTTCTTGTTGTGTGTCTGTTGTCTGAATGCAGGAGCGTGTGGCGCGCACAGCTGCTTCTGTGAGCTTTGCTCGGTGCCACGGCGACGCATCGCCATGGGTACCCTCATGGATGTTGTTTTGTGTTGTGGTTACACCGCGCGCATCGCCTCACATTGTTGTCGTTTGGAGGCACGCCCAGTTCTCCCGCCCACGCGTGATTGGCAGGGAACAGGCGTGTTGTGTTGGCGTTTCTCTGTCTCGGTGGCTTGAGAGGGCAGCAGCAGCCAAGACAGGGGATTGTGGGAGTTGTAGGCAGTGAGCTGGCTGAGTGTGGTGGTCTGGAGTGTGGGTTGGCTGGAGTGTTCAGTCATTTTGTTGGCGGGCTGTGAGTTTATCACGGGCTATTTTCCCTGAGCTGTAGCCTCTGCTCCTTTTATATCATTTGAAACTATTTAATTGAATTCATATTTTAAGAGATTATTATTATTGTTTGTGTTCTATATTGCAGCTTCTTATCCTGGGTCAGCCTTAGAACTTGATTTAATTCCATTTTTAATTATTAATTTACTTTTTTCCTTCCTTTTGGACTATCTCTCGTTACTGTGGTAAATTAGCTGCTCAGCATAACAAATAGTGCACTCAGAACCAACATCTTAAACGATCAATACACAACAATATAAACAACAATAAACATATAGCGGTAAACAAATATATATAGTGATATATTAGTGGTATGAAAAAAATCCAAATATAATGTAATATAAATATAAGTGTAATAGAAAAGTAATACATGACCCAACATGAGCACACAGCTGACACTATTGACTCAGCACACTTCGGTCTTCCTCACCAAAGTAAGGCAGAATCGTGACTCCATGTTGAATGAAAAATAGTAACGTATAAACGAAGAAAAGGCAGAAACCATGCACACAAAAAAAGAAAGAAAAAGGATTGCAACACACCGACTCTATGCGGATGATAGACCTTTAAATAAGTGCTGCAGACCACAAAAAAACAACAACAGAAAAAATACAAAAATTCAAATTTGAAAGGAGGAGGCCTGGAGTGGGGAGACCGGCCCCCCCTGACTTAATGAAGAGCACTTATTTAGAGTTCAAGGATTCATGGAAAGGAAGCTTCAAACAAAAAAAAAAAAAACAAAGAGCAAACCTGATTGGCCGTTGCTGTTGCTGCGTAGGGACTTGAGGCGGGAGTGTTGGCTGCAGACACAGTAGCGGGAGCAGCACTGTACATCATGGGGACTGTGTCGGGGGAGGGGGAACCATGGAAGCAATGGAGAGGGAGGGGCAGCGTTATGGTAACCATAGAGACGTCGCTCTCAGCGTCTCTCGCTTACACAGAGTGGCGTTAGCGGCAGACTGGTCGTTTCGAGTTGGAACCAGCAGATGGCATGCGATCGCACACACACACACACACGCGCACGCACACACGTCCGCGCACAGATACAAACACATAGGTGCACACACAGGTGCGCACACACACACACACACAGGCACAGACACACACATGTACACGCGCACACACACACACACACGCAGCAAAGCCACAGGGCATAAAGGAGTGGGAGGAGAGGGCAGTAGCCTATAGAGATGTCTACACAGCACAGAGAGGATAAAACAGCTAAAAGTTCACAGCAGTTTTGGGAGCAGCTAAGAGCAGCTACCTATGTAGCTTATAGAGTCGTTATTATGTCTGGGATATTCATATTTTTTATACTATTTATTTTTGTCACTTTTTTTTTTTTTTAAGAACTGAAACTTTTCATCCAGACTGGAATGATCATCACACTCAGATTGACTAAATATGTCTTTTTTTAAGAGGTAATATAGGTAATACATATAAAGACAGTTTACCATGTTATCATTAATACTGCCTCAGAATAAAAGGGGTTCAAACTCAACTTAAATGTTATCCCCTGTACTTCTACAACATACACATGTATCGTGTTTTCGCTTCAAACCTACGCCTCCCATAGTTATTTCCTATTCCCGTTGGGAAAGCGCCGCTTGCGTACATGGCTCGAAAAGAAAATCAAGAATACATTGACATTTTTAAACCAACAGAAGGAGCAATCCACACATGCAGCTCCATTCATTTGCAGACATGTTAGAACACAGAGGAGACTAAAGTGCAGGGGGACCTACCGACACTGGTAGCAGGTGCCATGCAAAACACTGACCCTGTGAGAGGACGTGACGGAAACACAGGTTAGCTCCCCGCTCACGGTTCAAGCATGGTGTACATTCAACATTGGCAAAAGTGAGAGTGTGTCAAGTTTGTCCGGATTTAATCAAAATCGCCGACTGAGCAATAGTCACGGTGCTAAAGCGCCAAAAGTGTAATTGAAGAGTGTGAAGGGTGCATTATGTGAATACAAAAAGGAATTAGCATGCTGGTGTTACAGCGCTGTACATTCACGGGCTGCAGACTCTACGAGTGAATGCAGGGGTGAAGGGTCAAAGGCAGGGCAAGTTTATCTAGTGTTGTTGATGACTTGAAGCAGCAGGAATTCTGTGTTGACAGTGAGGATTTTACGTGTGGATTTCACGGCTCACGTCTTCCTACGAGGTAAACCCCGGTGCCGGGTCCTGCACATGGTTTTAAAGAGTTGAGATTGAGAATTGAAAACACATGCCCCCTTCTATATAAACCACTAACATCCTGATAAGCCAACAGTTATTGCCGGGGAAATCCTGCTACCCGTTATGGGTTAGCACTCAACAACAAGCCGTTATCGTTCAGCGGCTACCCCTTAAAGCGCAGGTTTACAGAGCGGTCCGTGAGGGGGACCCCCCCTGGAGCTTAGCTTAGCCTCACCTGTGGGGAAGTAGGTGGGCTGCTGGAGGTGAGCGTTGGCCAGAGCCTGCTGATAGTGCAAGAAACTGGGGTTGAGGAGGTGGCTGGCCCCGTTGCTCTTCTCCAGGGCTTGTCTCTTTGGTAGGGTGTGCAGCATGCTGTGGGGAAAGGCCTGGCGAGAGACACACAGGAGACGCTCAGGGGCCCGTGGCGCGCTGGTCTGCGCCACTAGCAGAGCTGCATGCATGCTACGGTTACATACTACACACACGTCCTCGTGTGATAAGACAATAGAGGTAACACGACTATACGCTAAGGATAGCAATGGGTGACCGTATTCAAGGAGTAACAAAAACAACAATTACAACACTTTAACCAAGTACATTTAAACGTAATCAAATCATAGGCAGTAAATAATAGGCCTAAGGTGATCATGATATTATGCACAAATACACAAATAGATGAGTTCTAGGAGGGGGTTCACCCAACGTAACCAAATCATACGTTATCACAGTATAATCGTAGCTACATGCAAAGCAAAAGGTCAAAGTACCAGGTCTAACGTTGCCTCGAGGGGTCGCTTCATTGCTTTGGCAGTCGACTGAGTCTTAATAGCAGGCAGCGAGCACATGATGGCAGTGGGCCAATGGGATTCAAGCGTATTAACATACAGGTAACAGCAAGCAGAGGTGCATCATGGGGGACAGCATTGCATTGTGGAGGATAGGTGAGAAGGAAAAAAAACAAAACAAAACAAATCTGATTGTGGTGTACCACGTAAATATGCATGCACAGTAACAGTCACC
The DNA here is from genome assembly GCA_027123675.1 of Molva macrophthalma. NCBI lineage: Eukaryota > Metazoa > Chordata > Actinopteri > Gadiformes > Lotidae > Molva > Molva macrophthalma. Next base: position 1,058,510 of record JAOPJO010000089.1, read on the forward strand.
GATCCACGGCGGTCATTACGGTCTAAAGGCTGAGCTAGGATAGGCTGGGCTCTCTACCAATCACTACTTCAGAACAGCGCTACGGCTGCAGAGGGTAGGCTATGTTAAAGTCTGATCCGGCGCTATCATCGAATGGCAACATTAGTTGATCAGTTGTTGTTAATCATAATAAAAAAATAACTAGTTCTTCTACAGCAATGCTAAGACAGAAATAACATCAGTGATATATGCATTGTCAAAATGTATTTTAGGAAGAGGTCATATTGTAACACAGTGGTAATATTGTAAGGTAAGCATGTTATTTGACATAAACAGCTTGGTTTTAATAAGGGAGCTAGCTAGCTGATGAACAGGCTAACCGACCAGGGAAGTATTCATCCCTGATCACAAAGCAGAGAATGTGGAGCTCTGTTAAAGTGGCCACGGCTAATCATTTCCATATCCTACGACTATTGTGTGTAATATAGTTATTATGGGTTATTATATTATTAGACAGAGAAGCGATCACTTGTTATTATAGGCTGGGGATCATGCAAAACAATAAATAAAAAGGTGAGACAATGTAAATGAGGGATTAAAACAAAGCCAAGGATACGAATGGAATAGTGGAATATAACAACGATGTAAAATGGTGGCTATTAATGCAGTCCATGGACATGCAAGGCATCTATGAAAGTTACATTTTCTGAGTGAAAACAGCTTGTTGCCAATGGATAACAAGCTAGCTAGAGTATAGCTTTCAGAGAGCATGGGTGCAATGGGAAAAGGTAAATGTAACATGATTAACTGGGCCTGTGTCATAATTACTTTGGGGACATTTTAAATGAGTACTAAATTATTACCCTTACCAGCCTGGTACCTGTCAAATAGGGAGAAACGGCCAGCTGGTTCAATCGTTTCCAATGCGGGGCATGAACCTGCTTTCAGAGCTATTTTTCAGTTAACTACGGGGCTGGGCTCGTACATTAAGTGCCGGGTATCAATCCAGCAACCCACCTCTTATGATCACAGCATTAATTTAAGATGAGTTTGTGAATTGACCTGGTAGCGCGAAGGCCTTTTATATCAGCGAAAGAAATGACATACACTTTACGTTATTCTAACGGGACTCAGGACCGAACTAAGGTAATTAGTCGAGGGGTTACAGCACAACAGATACGTTATCGGGCCGTGTTAATAGCGACAGACACTAAAGCAGTGCTCCACATTCTATGACGAGGGGTAAAACACGACACCGTGATCCGTTAGAGAGCACCAGGGAGACATTTACTGCGAAAGCTAAAACTAGGACAGATGCCTACAGTCTCTGGCCTGCGCGGCGTGTACAGGTAACAGGTGAGTGTGTCCGTCTTACCATGGCTGCGACGGCCGCCGCCTGAGCCACCACGGCGGCCTGGTTGACCTGCTGCTGGCCAGACTTGATTTTGGCCTGTAAGTGTGCAGGAGGGTGGAAATACTTGCACTTCTCCCGGGAGCAGCGGCTCTTGATGTAGTCCATGCACACGGTGACGGTGTTGTCGCTGGTGTCGATCATGGGGCTGTCGCCCGGGTGGGCGAAGCGGCAGTCTGTCTCGCCCCGCGCGCAGTTCCCCCGCTGGAACTCTCGGCACACCTGAGGTCAGAGGTCACAGGTCATGAGGGCCGGGAGGGGGGAGCGGGGTCGTGGGGAGGGATTCAGCAGATAGCGGCCTCGTTTACACATTTTGAATCGAAGGGGCGGTTTGAGAGAAACGGTCGTGGGATAGTGATGCAAAGAGGGATGTTTTCTTTGTCTACACACGCTGCAGCGGTTGCACGAGAGACGCAGACATCCGTTGTGTAAACCACCCCTGGAGGTGGGGTACGCTACATGCAATCTAGATTGTCTGAGGAGACGTCGACGCCTAGACCTTGCATTTCGTAAACACGAGCATTATCCATCGTGGGCGTTATCCGAAGCAATTTACTCTGGTACCCCGTGGTAGCTACGGCTCCGCCAATTCTCAGAGAGCGTGGAAACCAAGGATGAGGCGTGTGGCAGTAAACCACACACCAGTTGTTAGCTAGATAGCAAGACAGCGCCATGCTAAAGGCAGAGCGGGCGTTACATGCTTACATGCCAGCGCTCGTGTGCTAGTGTGCGCGGTGATTGCTGGGCCACGGTCTGATAGGAAAGGACATAAGTGATTTCTTTGACCAACTACTTTTCCTTGACCTCGATGGAAAACGTCACGAGGTCAGAGAAAGACGGTTGTCACGTTATGAACGTTTGCTCACGCTCACCCTCCTGTCCGCTAGTTATCGACATGAATCCCAATTAGTATGATTGTATGAAAATATTATTTCCGGTCAGGGTGATCGTTTGTTGTCTTGAAAGGCAGAATGGTGCGGCGCTTTAATTGTTGCTGCGCAGGGAATTGTGGGACGGCATTGTCTCCTTTCCTTTCATCAAGTGTACCCTACGCTAAAGGAGATAAGAAAGAGGGCATTGAAGCACCTTTCCTTAGCATTTAGAGAATTGAAACAGCTCTTATCATGGACGCCCAATTAGAAGCCTTCCTGAACCAAAAGGACTATTCAACCAGAGCCCTGAGCGTTATCCCAAACGGAAGGCAGCTGCGTGCTGCCTTGCTTGTCTAGCGAGGCAGTATACTTTGGAGGCAGTGTTTTTGATGTCGCCAAAATACACACAAATTTCTTAAATAAGCATTATACCTACATCTAAATAAAATAATATGCATTGACTAAACTGTACTGAGGGAAGAAAAAGTCGATATAACTTATATTTGTACACTAAATCTGGGCTGTACTCGCCATTGTTTTTCATCTTGTCGGCGCAATGGAGCGGGAGCAGAGGATTGTGGGATATCTTGACCAACGAGGGAGACGTCTATGCTGCCTTCAAAACCTGCCTGGTCGGAGACACCTCAGCAGGCAGATTGTTTTGTAAATATGACTGGATGCCTCCCTGCCTCTTAATGCTGCCCGATACCGCCTTCAAGACAACACGCAACTCGCAAGTTTCAACTCGGGAGATTCCGACTTCTGACATCTTTGTGTTCATGCTGTAATTTAACTCGAAGGGAAAAAACATGGATGCCGAATGAAGTTCGGCATCCGTGTTATAGCCATTTATGCTTCTTTTTGAGACACATGAAGAACATAGGAGACGAACACTGGCTAGCTAATTTAATCTGTAAAAATAGCTGTTCATGATTCCCCATATTGCTATATTCAGAGTGAAATGTAAACGATACAAACACATGTGTTAAAACATCAACAAACTCTTTTATAATAATGTCTTTCCCTTTAACGATGATGCCTGTCATGTTGGATGGTGTTACTGACATCAAGTTGGACAAGTCGGAGCTCTGAAATGATACCCGAATTTCTGACCTGTAATTCCTACTTTTACTGAAGAACTCGGTTCTTCTGAGCTCCGAGTTGTCTTCAACGCAGTAAGAATAGGCAGCATTTCGGTCGTTTGGGAAACAGCCCTGGTTTAGCCGGTGTTCCTTGATTAGCAGACGCACCACAGGTGTGCAGCCTCACCCGGCCCCAGAGTCTAATCAGCCTGACTCAGGCCAGGTGAGGCTGCTTCAACCAGCCATCATCCACACACACTCCACACGGTACAAATCTGAAACCTCTGGCTGCACGCTCATATCAAACAGGGGTCTCTCGTAAACGGCCCCTACGCGTAAACAGGATGTGACGGTTGTGAGCGCGCCGTGTCAACAGATTCGTTTCTTCATCTAGATACAATCGAAATTCAAAAGCGGCTGCAGAATCTAGATAACTCTGGTCATCCTCCAGGCTGGACGGTACCTCTAACTTGTCCGAGCGTTGCTTCTGTGAGGGGGAGGGGGAGGCGTTGGAGTTCTGGACCGTGACCGTTGGGCTTCCCGAGACCAGCATCTGGTTGCTGGGGAGCATCTCGGTGGACATCAGGCCCATCCCGTGGCTCATGGGCGCCAGATAAGGGCTGTAGCTCAGGCCGGAGCTGGGACCGAGCCCCTGGGCCATCGAAAACGTGGGCTGTGAAGGGTGGTAGGGTGGAGTATTAGTGGTGCTCAAGTTTACTTGTGTTATCTGGTTCCAATAAGGGCTCTCTTGTTAAAAGAGGTGCACAACCTCAACGGCACTCACCTGAATAAGTAAAAGGTTGAATAAAAACATAAAAAAGGGATTCATGTTTTTTTTCAAAAGGTGGAACTACCAGGTTCAGAAGGTAAAAGTCCTCCCCAGCAACATGAGTCATCCCACCCAGAGTTGCATTGGCTGAGATCACCTGCATGGCAGGGCTTTTACTTCCTCCGCCTTGTTGTTGGTCTATGGTGAGGCAGGTGGGAACCTGCTCCTGGCCACGCAGCACTTACCATGGCCTGCATGCTGGTTCCAGGGATCATGAACTGCATCTGCTGGGCCAACATGGCCGCCGCAGTCTTCTGCTGGATCAGGTTGTTGCGGCCGTTGATCTCCAGCTGTGTTTTTAAGTGCGATGGTGGATGGAGATACTTGCAGTTTTCTCTTAAGCAGCGACCCTAGAAGACAACAGGGGGCGCATGGAAATCGTTAGAGATAAATACATGAACTGAACGCTAGCATTTTGTCATCAGCAGAAGTAGTGTGCTTAATTTTAATTTAATTACATTTTTACTGATGAATAGCACTTTGATAAATACCTCAGAATATTATATATTGCCTATGGCTAGCTTGTGTTAAGTTTCTCTCTCTCTCTCTCACAAAGAGGACAGGGTGCAGTTTATTACTAATTGAGTTCAAGCTGAAACATGTCATCATCGTTTTGGGTTTACAGTTATCCAGTTTCCATATTTGTAACTTCTTATCACCGAGCGGTTACTGTTGCTTCCACAGATATTAAAAGACCTCCATTGCGCTGGCGTATCGGCCATGCTATCCTGGATATTAACAAGCCATTTATCCCCTCATCACACTTGGCAATAAGCCGATTGTTGTCACTCCTGTCCATCGAGCAACCCAACGAGCCTAATCAGAGATAAGCCCCCTCTGTCCTCAATATGCAAATCCTTTGATACAGTCAGGCAAGAACTAATATCAAACTAATAATAACCCCCCCTTCCTGGGGATGTATATCAATCTACTTCTCGGCAGAGTTTGTGTGACATTACACAACACACTAAGACCGTTCTTCAGGTTGCCTCCGTGAGATGAAGGTATGGACTACACTGCACTGCAGGCCAAGTCTAGAGATCCTACAGAATAACTCTAATGCTGATCTCTTTTTCAGACATCACACAAGCTATGGTGGAAAGGTCTTTTGGACGACACTCGATAACAATGTGAGAGTGTGTGTGGATGATGGTTTAAGAGCGAGTCAGACTCGGGCCAGGTGAAGCTGCTTAAACCAGCCATCATCCACACACACTCCCACCAACACATAGGAGTAATAAAAACATCTAATGCTTAAGCTTTGATACATTCTCATCATACATTACTATGTCCAATGGCAATATCTAATGAGTTACACGTGCCCATTTTCACGCATGCTCCCGTACCGCGGTGTCATAGCAGCGTTCCCATAATGCATTTCCCATGTGTGCATTTAGTTCCCCTAATTTTAGTGTTCCCTTTGGAACAATTATGTCATTCTGTTTAACTCCCGACGCTGGGTAATTTACTTTTCCTCATAAATAGGACACTATTCCGCCTTTAATGACACAAAGCTCTCCAGTCAGGCCGTAGAGATGCTGGAGCAGCTGTTTACTCACACACAGTTTGGCCTTGTTCAGAAACAAAAGGATGTCACTAAAGGCGCATGGATTTAAATGAACGTGCTTTTTTTCACAGAGTCAAATTCATCATGTGCTCATCAGCTTCCCAATGAAGACAACACTGCAATGTAAAGAACGCCCACGAACACAGGACCACTGTGAGCCTCGTTAAGACAATAACGAAGCTGCTTGGGTTTTTCATACTCCTTTACTCAAGAATAATTTGGGACATTTTCTTTGCACACTTTTACACAAATCCCTTATTTCATTGCATACAACCAAAGGCCCTTCAGCCAAAACACATCTCTAAGCCCTGAGACGAGTTTGGGAAAGAGCTCATATTTTCCATGATACCTTTCCTTTTCCATTAGCTCAGTGTCCCCCTTATTCTGTTCTCATTATGTGCATTGCAGAGAAGGCCAAGACGTCTTTAGTTGGCTGGAAGTACGGCTAGTCCGTAAATTAGTCATGTATCGGTTATTGTGGTTAGGGATTGTTGCTTTGCCATTCTGCATTGCTGCCAGACCTCACTGTGAACTTCACCTAAAGTTGAACCAGCAACCCATTGCTTTTTATAATATAAACTACCACTATTTTGTGTGTTAGTAGTAGTTTATATGACCTTGTTTGGTTATGTCAACAAAATCCAACGCACAGTCTTTTAAGTATACAACACATGCTTCCAGCAGAACTGCACGTTCATAACGACCAATCGTTTCATCCTACATCACAAGAATAATGGATTATTGGCTAACATGAGGCTCCATAAGATACTTTAGTCTAATAAGATTCCAGGGCTGCATCTAAATAAAGTAGGCCTATAAATAGCTCTTTAATGCATTCTAATGGATGCCTCCAAACATCAGTAGAGGATTTAGCATTCGACAATACGGGAATGCAATGGGTGGCATTGGGCAGTAGCATACAAGTATAACAAGCCAAATTCATATGTGTGCTGGTCCAGGCGAATCAGAAGCTGAATCCTTTATCTGAGTTTCTGTAAAGGCTAAGCGTCTGGGGCACAAAGTCCAACATTCATACATGACCTCGTCCTGAGGGTTCTGCATGCTGGTTAAAGCGATTCTTATTGATTAGCAAATATACTCTGTTCCAAGGCCTTCCAGGTTTGTTCAGTGCTCAGTACTTGCTCTGTTCATCCTCAATTCATACTTGTGCCAGCTAGTTTTGCCTGACAAAAAAAGGAGTGGTAATTTAATAGGGCGGGGTTGTGTATTAATACTGGTTTCTCAATAATGTCGGCTTTTGCAAACACCTTTCAGTCGATGATGTATTAACGTGTTCTCGAAGCCATGTGACACATTGAAACAATAACCAAAAATCCCCCCCCAAAAAAACTCTTCCTGATTGGGTGCGTCGATTCGTCATGACTATGAACTTTGTTTTATTCTTGATGCGAATCCGCCAGCAGTAATGGTAGAAACATTGCTCCTTATTCTTTTGACCTCAATGCGCTCATTGTCGCCATAGCTGATGTCAAGAGTTTAAACATACAACTTGTTAAAAATATTGTGACAATGTGTCACACACATGGGTCATCATCACTAATATACACGAGAACATTCTATCATCAACAGACCCGCACAAATCTCCTGGGATTGGAGGATTTATCTTTGTTCATTTAGGTACACAGGCCTGCAGGTATGTTTGGATGCTACAGCAGGAGAGCTGTGAAGGTAAGCTGTTCTGTGTGCACCTCAGGAGCATATGTTGAGCCAGAGATATTGCAGTGTATGCAGATATTCTAAGAAAAGTAGTCACTAGGTTTCAGCCTGCGAGTGTGGGGTCACAATAAAGGGCTGAAATAGAAGAGCTCACAAGATATAATAGTAGGAAGTACACACTGTACACTAGATAATCACAGTAGTACTACATAATTATACAGCCCATTAAAACCATACCAGATTTGTCTTAAGCCATGACACAGCAGTGCCGTTTTCGTGTGGAGGTTCAAAATAATAGAATAACATTTCCACTGTGGTTAAGAGGAGAGGGCGCACAGCGGGCATCATGTGTGCCGGTCACAAGATACCAGTTACCATGCAAAACCATGTGCACCGAATCAAGGCAAGGGAAGAATGTTGTCGGTAATTGGTGAATCAGCGAAGCCCCCGCCTCCTGGCCGCTCAACAAGCCGCTGTTAGCCGTTAGCTGTTTACAGGCCGGCCTGGGATGTGCCAATGGACTCCCGGTATGCAGCCAAACACAAACACTGCGGTTTTTGGTGTGTGCTCAAGTGGGAGTGAGCGCTTGGCATACAGATGTGATGATATGTGGGCCTATCTAAGATGCGTGTGCATGATTGTAGTTATGTGAGGAGGCTCACGCATTGATCATCGAGGTCTATCGAGGCGGAGAGTGGCTCGTGAATTGTAGCATTATCCCGGTCTATAGCAGAGCAATTACCATCTCTTACTTCCTACATGAGTCGTGTATGCCAGTTAACAGTCCCCGGAGCGAGAAGAATAACATCAAAGACAAGGAGAATAAATCTTTTTTTGACAAAGCAATATCCAAAACATGTAACTGAAACGGATATCACTCCTCCAAAGCATGCTCAGAAGTTCTGCCCTCTCTCTCCCTAAAATCACACATTTGAAGCACCCCGGTCCAAGCTTTCTGTCGTGAGATGAGCACCCTGGGAGTGAGGTGAAGGTCTAGCGATGGCGTTTGCCACGCATGGGGGAAGGAGACGGGCTGACAGCACTCTGACGGGGCCGGAGAGACAGCCACATTCGAAATGCCCTCTCAGACAACAAGCTATTCATCGGGGGAGAGAGCTGTGACAGCATCACATGACTGCAGCAAATGCAGATTTGCCATCCAATCTCTTTCATTGCTGCCCTGTGAATCCAGGCCCAATATAGTTGTTGTTATTCTCAACCTTTTCCTCCAGAAATAAGCTACTGATTGAACACCGCAATTCATATTCCGGCTTGATGAGTTGAGCGACGGCCTTGCATTACGAGAGTACGGTGACATAACGTTCTTGGCGATGGAGTGTTAATTTTAGCATCCGTGGCGTGGGTTTAGGCTTGTGAGCATTTTAATCCTGTTTGTCATGGGCGCTAGTTGGTGCCCACCATGCATTATTTTAAAAGCAAATGACAAAGCCAATAAGCAAATCGGGCTTACACTTGTACCTAAATGAACACGGAAAAGATGAGTGAGGAATACGCTTAGCACAGCTGTTTAAAAGCGCACCCCTTCCCCCTGAGAGGAGAGCACACACTCAGAGGCATGACTCTGGTCACATTGTACAGGAAAACACGAGAGGTCTGTGTTGTGGATGTGGACCCATGGGGAAGAGTGAGTCAATAACAGCCCTGTGTTGGGGAAGCGGTGGCAACCGTGTGACACTGGCCAAGACCGATGGTGTGTCTGATAATCAGGTATCAGTCTGGGCAAACTTCTCTCACTTCTCCATGAGGAAAACCAGGGGTCGCCCACTTCCACTGCACAAGCCTTTTAGCTGTGATCTGTTGGTTACACTCAGAACAAATCCAACGCTGTGTAGGTTTAAGGTTTGATCAGGATGTCTGATTCAGGATGTTTTTAAACTAAATGTACCAAAATGATTGTGAGTCAAAATGCAAATTAGCCAGAGGGTGATGCTATGTTGCTATGTGAGACGCTGCATTGAAGAACAGCTGTGGCCATTTGTCAAAAAAGCCATTGAACTAACAGAATAAATGTGATGTCACTCGACTGAAGTGCTGCATTTCAAACCTAATGCGGCTTTAACTAACCAAAAAACGACTCCATAATAATAATAATAATAATAGGCCTAGTTCAGAAAATGATATAACTCTTATAGTTGATAAATGATTGTTCAGTAAGTGTTATGCTTTGTTCTTTGTTCGTGAGTAAAGAAATAGTGAGTAAAATCCCTTACCTTTAGAGAGTCAAAGCAGGCAATAACTCTACCATTTTCCACTTGGCAGCTCTTTGGTGGATGTGCAAATTTGCATTCCTCGTCACTACGTGAACAAGTTCCTCGCTGGAACTGCCGGCACACTTCCAGAGTTAGCCATTTTGTGTCTCTTATCGAGGACATATTCAAAGCCATGGCCAGATATTGGGGTTATTTTTTTTGGAGGCGTTAAAACCTGACGTCACACGTGCTGAGAAATAAAACGATCTACCTATGCAGAGATGTCCCTCATTGTTAAAAAAAAAAGAAATTGAAACAAAATGAGTTGTCCTCCATTAGCCGATTGAGTGTATCAAGGCAAAAAAAACACAGAATGTCGAAAAGTTAACAGCCATACAAGGAAAAACCAAGGTAGCTTGTTCTACAATACATTCAAGTGTGAAGTCCTTTACAGCGCCCGTACAAATGACAGGCAAGAAGACTTCATGGCAACATCTGCAGACACCCGTCCGTTATATGAGCGTTTCTTCCTTCTCCTCGAAAAAACCTAATGGGCAAATCTGTGATTCTATTGGCCGTTGAAGACGAGCCAGGTGAAACAGATGCGGACGATTTGCAGGTGAGGTATGTCGGAGCAGGATGCCTTAAAGGGAGTACAGGTGTTCTACACAGTACGGCTTCAAGTAGGGGGGATCTTGTCAAAGGCACTTTCTGTTGATGATCTGAAAAAGAAAGATAGAAACATATTTTTGTTAATTTTCCAGAAATAACTTACTTCCATGATGTATACAGTACATGCTAGAAGGACAATACATCATGCAAAACTAGTGTATACTATATTTAGTACATTGTTATAGTCACGGTCTTCTTTCATATGTTTAAGGTGTTTCACACTTCAACATAACTTTGACAAAACCATGGGGATTTGTCAGGGTGACCTGACCTGAAGTCTGCTATTCATAATTTCTTCCCCTCTACAACTTCTGTCTACGTCTATGTGTGTGATGGCTTGATAGGTTACACCAAGATCAAGTAAAACACATCCTGAGCAGAGCCTGCTCCACATTTGCTGTCATGCAGATCCAGCAACATCTAGACAGGCCTACATGTAAAACTCGTTTGTGGGCCAGAGCCTCAGAGCTGGAGGCAGCTACAGCAGTTGGTCTGGGTAGAACAGGAAGCAACGAACAATGTCATCAAAGAACCAATCAGGCAACAAATTATCTGTTTATTGTAAAAAAGTTTCAGAAGGGAAGCGTTTGCACGATAAGCCTCTTTGCTATAAAAGGTGAGCGGTTAAGACTCAGAAATTACGCCGTTGTCCATTCCACAGCACATCTAAATATGCCTATAGTCGCATTCGCTGCTTTCATCAAAAAACATGGCCATCTGAATCTTTTCATCGCTGTAAAATGGCCTGTTTGGCCCCACGTCACAATACATGGTTTGATTGGGTAGTTGATTAGCCTACATTTCGCTCTGGAACATCTCTGATGGACTCAATTTAACTGGGTCACCTTTACTGTGCCATGGCAGAGGAATACACTTGTGACATGCTTTTCATTTGGCCTGAATCTCAACATGGCATGAAAATGTGAGAATACATTGTATAATAGATTGTTTAAGAATAAGAATGTATTAAATATTTAAAAAGAATCACCATGTTTGTATTCAAACATGTCGGACAACCCAAGGAGCAACCCTATACACATATAGCTAAGTGCTTTAATGTGTGCTATCAAGTGAAAAACGCATGTAATAGAAAAATCACGTCAATTCCACATGTTCACCCCACGACCTCCCTCCCTGCTTAATGGTTAGCCGACCAGTATCTCCCAAGTCTATACAGTCGAGGCCTACCAAACAAGGGAATCACTGCTACGAGTCATACATGGCCTCGGGTGACCTAGGAACGGGACAGACACACTTAGTACTGAAACACACAGGAAGCCGCCGAGCAAGCAGAAAAAAAAAAAAAAAAGAGTCCACTTCTCCAAAATGAAAGCGTTCATACAAAAAGGGGAACTCTTTAACTTAGGACCTCAGCAACTCGAGTACAGCTCACACACCCCCTCCACTTAACATACGTCCAGAGCCATAACCTCCTCTCAGCTTTTAAGGCATGGTATTTAAAAGCATTATAAAGCAAATTCCTTTGGGCACAAGTCAGGAAACGGAGCAGGGAAACTACCCACTCAAATCCTGCACGTCCTTCTGTAATCTCAGCCAACGTGTTGTGGATAGCTACCCAGTCCGTTTACCATGTGCCGATGATTCAAACAAGAGTATATTTACCTTATTCCCAGTGCCTACACAACGGCTTAGTTCCACGGAGCGTAAAGGAAAGTAGCGTCTGCTCAACTGTCTAGCAGAAACCATAGGCAGAAACATTTCCAGCCGACCCCTTCCTGCCTGTCTGCCCGCCTCCCTTAAGGCCCTCCCACGTCTGGAACTGGCCAATAGGAAAGCAGAGGCAGATACTCTGCAAATCTGGGAGACCATTCCACACTGACAGTCTTTCAGCAGCCTGTCCTAACTGAACCTAACATGTAATGTCTTTGAATATAGGCTTACTGAAACGTGGAGCATTAACGTTACAATCATACTTTATGATTGCAATTGGTTTTGAACAAATGTGTTGGTTTGAGCAAATATGTAATTAGCCTCTATACATACCAACAAGAATCTGAAAGTAAGTAATATGATCTTTAAACCTACTTAGGGAGCATATCAGTTACATTTCAAATTCTGGGTTCCACCGAATTCAATTTCCCATTAAGCTGTTAACTGAATTGACGTCTGAATTCAACAGACTACGGGTCTCCATGCCTGATGGCCAGTTTAGCTCAGTTTTCGTTATCTGTTGGACATTTCAAATGTAGTCCCACCTTCTGCTTGCTGTTCACTCTTTTACAGAGGTTAGGAATTATGTCAGGTGTGGTTAGTGTTATCGGCTGACCTAATGTTTAAGTGTGTATCCCTTTAGAGCAGACATACATCATTAACATTGGAATAGTCTGGACTCAGACCTTGATAAAAAAGGTGACAGATGAAATCGAATGATGTGGTGAATATAAAAGCTGATGTTTTGGATGTCTGTTTTCTAAATGGATCCGGGTCTATTAGTATACATTCAAATGTAGTCCGTTTACAATTAGATAAAAGTATTGCACCACTTTTACAACCCAATCAGGAACGCTCTTGTATGCCCTACATATGTTCTTGCACGGAGGACACATCTGTGTAATTGATTTTTTTCTAGGTCAATTTTCAGTCAACATTTATTTATCTATTATAAATCGTCGTATACCAGTTCGGCTGCAAAATATGTTTACTTAGTTCGGCGGTGTCCACATTTGGCTTGGCTTTTTTAAATATATAATACATTATTAGACCACCAGTGACTAGAACAAACCGAACTTGTGAACGCAGCATAACTAGTACATGCATCATGTATAACTCACTACAGCTAAGGCCAACGCTGCGTTTCTAAACAGCCATGACAATACAAAATTGGACAAGCAGGCCTTTTTAAAAACGTTTAGAAATGCGAAAGCTAGCGCTAAATGGACCATGATCCCGCACAGTGACACCACATAGCATGTAGCCCAAGCAGCTCGTCTGGTGCTCGCTTTAGGAGATGTCTGGTTAGCAGAATTAGCTCCAACATGACATGTCGTGGAGGACAGCCATCAGTCGTAATGGCAGAATTAATGGCTGTTGAAAAAGGCTGTGGAAATACACTGTCATTGGCGTTACACTGCACATCATATCGCACAGAACATCGTCTCGCTAGCGGCAGACAGAACAAGCTAGCAGCCCAGGGCAGCACAACTGCTTACCTCATCATCATCACCACGGAGAAAAAGAACCGCTCCCCGGGCTACAGCAGTCATGCACCAGCCAGGAGGACACCGACACACGGCCCAGCAGCACCATGGAGTCTAGGGGGAAAACGAGATGTCAAGTGAAGTCGACAGGCTCTAATCAACGGTCCATTTCAGCCATGAACTGTTTCTCAACACGTCAACTGCAGTAACATTAGCGCGTCAAATATTGGAGGAGAAATGGGCCCCGAGCAGCCGAACTCAGTTCTCGTTACTTTGTGGCACTGCACAGATTTAAGCAACAAGCTTCTGACAGCTTACTGTACGACTGCCAGTAGAAGCTGACAGGGGTGTCCGCTTGTACATCATAGAATGCACACAAGTGTAGCGACTGAAATATGAGGTTGGACGTCGATACAGTGAATATAAAACGTTGTCACACATGTATACGCTTGAATAGTATCAAAGCTTAACGTTTAGGGCACAAAGAAGGCACATCAATAAACAGAAGCCACGTATTACCCCTAGAATGGGATATGGTATGTTCCGAAAGAATGCCTGGAGGCTCGAGAAAGGCAAGGTTTTGCTTGTTACCAAGGAAACAGCAGTGAAAGGTTTCCCCCCTGCGTTAGTGTATTTAACAGATGTCAATATGTTCATAACTCACAGTCGATTGTTAAATAAGGCAAAGATTTTTTTACGGTGAGGAAACATATTTCTTATGAGAGACATTGAGGAAGAAATACTTATATCTTGTATGTTTTTAAAACATGTATCATATTCATGTTTTTATTATTCGTTTCTTTATTTAATATTGTATAGGCTCAGGTTAAAGGTCACATGAACTAGGCTAGATGCTAGCATTTAAAAAAATTGAATAAAATAGAAAATAAAAAAATGTGAATACAGGATTGTAAGCTCACAATCAAGATGTAGATGAATGCAATTCTTTTTGATTAACTTATATAATCTAGCAATGCACAACATTAATATTATTATTACATTATTAATAGTAAGTAACTCAATGTTAGCTGTGCTTTTCATTTTACTTTCAATTAATAACTGTTATTCATGATTAATTAAATCAAATCAGAAGCAGAAAGAGAGAGAAGGATAAATTGTAGACTCCGAGTAAATGGAATTACAATGTAAATATCCCTTTGTTTCGTTCCTTCAAATGTTATGCTGTATTTGTGACATAATAGGACAGGTGGTCATCCTCTTCCCAAATGTAACAGACCAGATGTCTGTTCAGATTGAGATTTGAACCATGCAATACTTCTTCCTCTGCTCTATTTACAAGTTTAGAAATGTTGTGTTACTGCCGTATGTTTACAAAATTAGACGTTCAACAAACAAATACAGAAATCGACAATAGAAAGATTGAACTGAGTTTGACTTAAGCTATAAAAAAGGCAAATTTGAATTGTGGCCGATAGATGTCAGTATTCCCCTATATATCCATTACAAAATCACTGGACAGAAAAACTACACAACCCCCACCAGACGGTTTCTACTGTCATGCGCAGTGTAAGCTACCCGTCTTTACATAAAAATAACAACAGAGGGAACCAAATTACCAGGAATGGCCGGCTATTGCAATTATAGGCCTACAATCATTAAGTCATTAAACAGTATGCTTTTCAAAACATATCATGGAAATGATGACCATTGAAACAATGTCAAGGTTGCACACAAACACAAACACACACACACACACACACACACACACACACACACACACACACACACACACACACACACACAC
>JAOPJO010000089.1:1197517-1209188 GCA_027123675.1 Molva macrophthalma
CCCCCCCCCCCCCCCCCCCCCACCCCCCCACACCCCCCCCCCCCCCCCCCCCCCCACCCCCCCCCCCCCCCCCCCCAGCTGGGGGGGGGGGGTAAAGCAGGTTCAGCGTGTGTCAGCGCGTTCTCCTCGTTCAACCCGCGGGAGCCGAACCGCGGGGGGGGGCCACAGCGCCTTCAATGGCTTCTTTTCGTTGTGCGTTCGTTGGAACGCACACTCATTCAGTGCATTCGGTGGACGGAGGCCTCAGCGGCGACGCGTCAGCGGACGCAGAGTCACCGCGTGAGGACAGCGCTCAGTCACGCAGCTCCCTCTGAGAAAGACACTTGGATCGCAGTGAAAACATTAAAAGGACATCAGCGTTGGAGTTATCGTTCGGGCCCTGGCCTCTGGCGAAGCACTACCATCCTGGGAGCTGGGGTAGCCATCAGAATGAAGAGCCATCCAAAAGGATACAGGACATGAAGGTTTCGGACTACAAAGATGAGGAGGAGGGTGAGGATTACATCTGGGCTTTAAAAACAAAATGTTCCCATCTTTTGTGAGGACTAGAACAGTACACTTTGGTTTGCTTTTGCCCCAATTAAAAGCAATGTTACAATCAAAATCTGGTTTCAACGGGTACATCAAGCAGATGTCTTCTCAATACCCTAAAACTAATGATCAAGGCAAATATTCAGTTATTCTAATTAGTTCAAAGCCCTTGCCTATACAGACTCTGTATTAACAAACCCTCTACATTCAAGTTGGGACTCATAAGAAATCCCAACACAAGATAAAGATTTACCCAACATCAAAACATTCCTACAGTCCAACAGTGACACCACCTGGTGAGATATAGTTCCTCACTCAAAGCAAGAAAAGACTCACTTCCCTTCCTCGCTCTGCGTCTGTGTACTAATGTTGACATAGATTGACCCTCAGGTCCCCAAAGACTCACCACTCTCTTAAAGTCGCTCTCGGCCTCATCCAGGTTGCCCTGTTTCAGAAGCAGGTTCCCCCTCTGCAGCCTGGCCTGGTGGAGGAGAACACAGCACACGGCCGAGCAGATGTTACCATGGAGGAAGGTTTTCAATCAACACAGCTGACATTTTTCCCAGTTTTCCCAGTGTATGTGTTACCCAACATTAGGGCGTGTGTGAACTCCCTCTGGTAGGAGAGCAGAGACCTGATGCAGGCCAAATGAGAGTAGTGCGCTTCTTAAAATATGCCAGCGACCCACTAAGTTTAGTGGGTCACTGCCGCTCTGTGTGATGTACACTACAGACGGGAATAGGAAGTTGTGCCCGACTTTTTAAGTGAAATGTGATAGGAAATTGTAAAAAAAAGATACAACCACAGAACAACATTGATCGAATTCATAATGAACTGATAATAAACAAATACAACGCAGACGGCAACCCCTGCTACAGATAGAGGAGGGCCACGTCGTCCGCCGTCGCCCACAGCACTTCCTACTCAGGATATTCCCTTACTCGCTCAGAGAGCACCATGACCGCCAACGCTTTTGAATAAGCCCGATGCGGTCAGGCTGGACCTCAATTCAAATGACTTTCCTCGCCGTGGAACTCACAGATGTAAAGTCGGGCTTCAGCTCGATGACTCTGCTGAGGTCGGGCAGGGCGGACTTGGACTTGCCCATGGCCAGGTACACCGTAGCCCTCCTGTAGAAGGACATGTAGTTTTGTGGATCTCCGTCTGTAGGTGTCAGATATACATCAGAATGTGCATGAATAACTACATATGCCATTTTGGTTTTTTACCTTTATTAAAGCAGGAGGTTCCTTCAGATTCAAATCTATTTTCCGAGTGAGAACTAGCCAAGATAGCACAGCAGTTAAAGGTTACAAGATTACGTTTGGTGGACGTTTTATTCCAAAGCGCCTTACAATACTGTGAATGCATACATTATTGGCATCAGTAGGAATCAAACCCTTAACCATGGAAATATGAATGCCATGCTCAATAGATTAAGCTACGGACGTGTGTGTGTATATAGTACCACATACACACATACGTCCATGTCCATATAGGGCTTTTACATCGCGACATCACATTAATGATCTCCTCCAATTTGGAAGCATAGGAGTATTGGAATAAAAGTTAGAAGAGAAAGTTAGAATATTTTTAGTCATGGTTTTTCTGTCTTTTTCTTTAGTTAACCGTGAAATAATCTGTTATTGAGGGAACACTTTTGATTGTTTAACTGCCCCAGCATTTCCCGTCCAATCTTTATCTGAGACATGGCAAAACAAAGTCTTCACTAGCCCATGTTACGGTTAATTTATCTTTATTTAGGATTTTACAGTACTACAACTCTCTGGAGTCCTCTCGATATGGCTGAGTATCGCCCACAACAAATCCTTTGATGCATTGTGATGTACAAGCCCTGTTACACAGTGTTCATAATAGGTGATGGGTGACATGTTCTCCTTACCGACAGCAGCATGGAAGTGAGAGAGCGCATCAGCCAGCTGACCAGCCGCAAGGAGCTTTTTCCCCATCGCTAGGTGACTTTCCACACTTCCATCCGTGTCACAGTTCACTCCTTGGGGACAAACAGCAGTGAGAAGTAGCGCTTGGGTCAGTCAGGTGTAGACAGCCAGCCCCCTATGAAGAGGAAGCCTTTTGATCCACCCTGGGCTATAGAGCTAATAATACATGACTAACCACTGAACAATAACACAATGGCTGTTAACATTAAGGTTGAAGTATGCATGTGTTTAATAGTCAACCAGGCAACCTCACGACCTCAGGTCTTCTTCAGTATCTACCTAGTAATAAGCGGACAACGTCGAGAAGCTCGTTTTGGATAAGTCGAGCAGCAGGGACTATGTTCTCAAAACCAAAAGCTTGCATTTGTTCTGCAGGCAGAAACTATGACAGCGAGCTAGCTTGAGTTAGCTTGAGTTAGCTCGTCTCCTTCTGCTAACGAAGTTAAGACAGGTTTGTCTGAAATACAGGGTCAAATAAAGAAACCAAATGCAAAAAGTGTAACTTTCCAAACGAGTCAAGACAGAAAAGAGCAATATAGAAACATGCTTCACCTACCTTCATATCGGAGGTCGATCAAAACAAGAGCATAGGGTATGTATGTCAGGATGTTGTGCACATAGTTCATGGAGACCATGGTTCAACAATCGCTGGAACAAATCCTCTTGACAGCTCTTCTTCTTCAATTACAGCTCTAACCTTGCTAAACTAGGGTTTAGGAATGATTCTTGAAAGTTACATGTGGTGACAGCTACACGTTGTAAACTAGCACCACTTCCCCATGCAAGACAGGGAAACTCAACAGAAGGTGCACGGCCGATCGTGGGGAGCGGCGATTGGCTAAATGGTTGGGAAGCCCCGCCCACTACGCCTGGATCAACGGAGAGGGGCCACGACAGCCGTGTCAATGTGAGCCACATCATGGGTTGTTAAAATGCAAATACGATGAATACACAAAGATAGTTTCACGTCACAGGGGATTCCAATGAAAGTGAATAAGAATCGCTACTGGAAAAGACAACATTGTAGGTTTGATATAATATGTCATCGTGTATTTTACACATGGCATTCTTTATTGGTGGTATTAATAAAGAATTAATAATTAATACGGGGCCCGTCATTGCATGACGGGCCCCGGTCGGAGTAGGCTTTACACGTAACGTCCATAACGAATCTTTAAAATAACATTCCTTATTATTTACTTCACTTTTATTCGCCAATATCTAAAAACATAGCAGAATATATACAAAAATACAAAGGCAACAGCATACAATTCAAAACAAAGTGTATTATTCCTTAACATTGGGTTCATGTCATCAGCCCAGGTCACACGTAGGCGTTGGAGGAGTATGTCTTGCTGCTCTTGGTAACGGAAGATGCTCTGCTGGCTCTGCTTTCATCACTGCTGCCCTGGGAAGACTTTCCTCCCAGTCCTCCCTTGGTGCTGCCCACGGAGGATATGTAGGTCCCTTTGCCTGAAATAGCTTTGTATTCCTCTGGGAAGCTGTAGTTGGGGGCACCTTTTGCTTTGGAGCTGCAAGGAGCGTATTTGGAATTAGAAATACCATTCTGGGTTGAATGAAACCTTTTATTTATCAAGGTTGAATACATTGAGATAAAAAAAAATATTTTTCAAGTGTGGAAGAAGGATTGAGGAACAGTTTAAAGGAAATGCTTTGGTCCTCGCCGGCATGAGGTAAGGGCAGACATCTCTGCAGATATTGTAACACTTTAGAAATAGTACCTGACCCACGCCTAAACAATAACACAGGTGAGGTGAAGGGGCTGTTAGCTATTCTTTGGGTTGAATAAAACAAAGAAAGATTGAAAGAACGGTTGAACTTTATGCTTTAGTCCTCCGCAGTCTAAAGGAAGTGAGCTGCAGATATGTGCACTTGTAATCTGCACTTTAGAAATGCCTGACCAACAACACTGTCACTGTGTACACTTGTAATCTACACTGCTAACTCATAATGCTGACAACATTACCTAGTCTATGGGTTGAATAACGTTAATTATCAGTGAGAGTAGCCAAGGGTTCGACAGTAGGCCCACACTGTACCTTGACTGGCATCCTTCCATGCCAGCGAAGATGCTGATGAGCAGACCTCCAGTGACCAATAGGGTGGAACCAGCCCAGCCGATGAACACGCCCACTCCGATCTCAAACCTGCAGGTGGGTTTCACCAGCGTGCCACGGTGTTAAACATTCAACATGCACCCGGTGCACCTTTTTACAACAACAACATGCAGACCACAAAGGCAGTTACAAAATGTATGTTTGATGCCGGATATCGCTATCATATATACAAAGCGATGTTAATGGCCTTCTGAAGCTGCTTGTAGGTAGAGTAGGCCTCTGCTAACCAATAGCTACAGGGCTGATAACCACTGATAACGTCCATTCAATCGAGTGATGGCGTTTGAAACGCCTGCTTTTACGTACTTTTGAGCTCTGAAGTTTTGGTCTTGGAATTCCGCCCGTATTTTGTTCCCGTAGTACGAGAACGCCACCATGGAGCACAGACCTAAAAGGATGTTTTTCCGGAGAATCGAAGGAAAAATATACAAAACCAAGATAAACATTGTAACAGTCGACACAATGACAATGTAATGTTTACAACAAATGAACATGAAGAAACCGGAGGAGAGGAGATGATGACCTGAGATGAGGTAGTTCATCCCTGCAGCGAACGTTACTCTGGCGTTAGCGATCTCCGTGCCTCCGATCTTGGTGCACTTCATCCCCACCAGGATGAGAATGGACCCGAAGAAGGCCAGGATGATGGAGATGATGATCAACGCTCGGCACATGTGGATGTCCCCTGGTCAGAACAACAGAAATGATCTCATGTGTACACTTTTACTTTTGAATCATCCAAAAAACACAACCCTTGTCTAGGCTGAGAGATGGTCCTGAAGTGCAGAGTTATTCCAGTCTACTGCAACGCAATTTCCCTTCTCTTCCTTCCCATGAGCTGTGTACGTCAGTTAACAGAGCGAAGTAGGACATGACAACAATAACAATGACAACAAGGAGAATATATATGGAGTTTTGATGAGGAATTTGACAAAGCAATACCGAGACCATGTAACGGAAACGGATTTCCCTCTCTCGGAGGGCCCTCGCTCTCTCTCGCCAACAACGCTCATTTGGAGCGTCCCGTTCCAGGTGTTCCGTCGTGAGATGAGAACGCCCGGAACGAGGTGACCTTTCTTAGCTGACCTCTGCTAGTCTACTCACAGTTCAACGCTAGCATCGACGGGATTCCCTTGCAGTCGGAGACCCCCGTGGAGTCGGATATGCAATCCTTCCAGAGGTTGGAGAAGTAGTTGGAGGTGGTCAGAACGAGGCTGTCCACCTCAGACCAGGTCCAGATCTCCGTGGGCATGGTAGAACACACCAGGATCCACCCGAACACACACACGGCAAAGCAGCCGATCTCCATGTACATGACCACGGTCCGGTTCATGGCGGTGGTTCCTCTCCGTGCACCTACGGAGGGAGCGAGACAAAGCAAGGGACTGGCCGTGGAGACAGTGCTTAGTGCTTCTGTCTCCTCCACCTACTCATCCCACTGTAAACACACATAGAGGTTTAGGGTTACAGCTACGCACCGCCCACACACACACACACACACACACCCCTGACAACAAGTAGCACCCAAGTTGCACCCACATCCAAGCATGTTTACCCTCTCTCACCCTCCGAATACCAATACACACAATGTAGATGTAGGTTCATACACACACACTCACACACACACGCACACACTCAAACAGACTCACACACACACACACACACACACACACACATATACACACACACACACACATACACACACACACACACACACACACACACACACACACACACACACACACACAGATATAAGCACGTAAACACAAACATGAGGTTTGTGGGCACATTGTATACTTTTCATTGGATGTTTGGCTTCATCCTCTAAAGGTCACTGGTTGCCTCTCAGTGTTTGGTGTTGGGACAGAACCAGCCTGCCATGAGTCAGGCAGTTTCGTGTTCATTTGACCCTTCATCCAATATTGATGTTTTGATGGGGCTTTTGTAATTATATGTAATAATAATATTAAATAATGAACAAAATAACTATGCTTTTAATGACAAACTAAATGTAGTGTTTGTAGATTTCTAAGTAACAGCTTTTCGCAGATTCCATATTTGTTACTTTTTTATTGTAACCCTTTTATTGAAAGTGATAGCTTGTAAAATGTAGTCTTCTCTATACAATCACATCAGGTGCAGCCTACAGTGTTTGGTGCTGATAGAATACAAAGAGCACCATTTCATGTTGCCAATAGAATACTTGCAATAGACAGCAATAGTTTTCATCATCTTAGGTCACATGCCACTAATATCATTAGTAAATGAGATTCCGAGCCAACATATGTGCAACATACAATTTTTATTAGGTCGACAAACATCACAAAGTTCCAAACTTCAAAATCCTATCCAGAGCCAGAACAACTGCATTCACAAAAGTTAACGTAGAAGGGTATCAAAATCGACAGGTGCATCAAAACCAAAGTAAATCTTTACAAATGTACATTATAAGACCCCGTCGACGTCTCTCTACCGAGATCACGGTGGTTCCGGGCTGCGGCCCCTAGACAAAAGCGTCCCTCTGAGACAGCCTCTCTGGGGTGGTCTGGGACAGATTCGAGATCCTGGAGCTGTTGGACCGCCCCGGGCCGTAGTAGGTCCCCTGAAGCCTGGAGGGTCTGTAGTAGCCCGTGTACAGGCTCCTGCCTCGGGCCCGCGGGTCGATGTACGTTCTGGTCCCGTTGACGTTCACCTCGGTCCTGTCAACGACCATTGCGGAGTCGGTGTGTCAGAGTCTATGTTTGCTCAAGGACACCGGCTCAATTGTTTACGCAAAAATACCCAAAGACAAACACTCACATACACACACATAGGAACCCGAGTCTGAATCATCAGTGCCCCTGCCGGCGGGTAATGAATGAAACATGAATGAAGTTAACAATGTAATATAGTTCCACATAAGTGTGTCATGGATTACCTCTTGGGGCAGACCACTCTGAAGACTGTGATGGCGTAAAGGATGGCCCCGAACAGTATGAGGAAGCTGCCCACCAATCCTAGAAATATGGGGTTCCCGAGGTCATACCTGAAATAAAGTTTGCAGTAAGTTCAGTCCAAACATCCCAATCCACAACACAAGGGGCCATGGCCCCTGGTCCTCCACATCGCACGAGTTATGTGTTCTACTTTAGCACCCGTTAAAACCTTCCAGCAGCAGTAGAATGAAGCGTACCTCAGGGCTCCTGGTCGTAGATTCAAATTGAAAGCATTCCTGGCCACTCGGTTGATGTACAGGCAGTAGCCACTGATGTCAGACACGCCTGTTCAGAGAAACACGTTTTTTTCTTCTATCACAAAACGATGCAGGCAGTGGTGAGTGTACTGAATGAAGTGAGCATGCGCCGTCCTTACCACCGAGAAAATGAAACACCGATCCGGCAAGTAGAAATCTGTCCTTGGTCTTAGTTCCTCCGCCGATATAGGTGCACTCCATGCCGGCGAAGCAGCAAACGACCCCAAAGAACCCTAGAGTCAACCCACACATCAGGAGGCCTCGCACGCCCTGGACGTAGGCTGGGAGGGAGGGAAACACGGCAGAGCTCACAGCTTAGCCTTACCTTCCAACGCAAATGGCAAAATTCGGGTATAAACACATTGACAACAACTCAGGGAAAACTACAAACATGAGAGAGTATGCCTCTTTTTGTGAATCATTTTTCTTAATGATCTTTGGTTACTTACACGTTTTCCTGTTTATACGGCGGGGGGGGCCCCACAGATACCATTAAGTTACGGGGCTACACTTTACGATGACATTTTTGTTTGTCACCATTAATAGCATGTATTTGTCTATTCATGATGAATATAGCCATTCAACTAGCATGGTCCGCACAGCAGCCTCCCTGCCCCTGGTAAAAGCAGTACTCACAGGCCACAGACCAGAGGACGGGGTAGTCTCTGCAGTTGGTGACGGCGGTGGAGTCGGTGTAGCAGTCCTTCCACAGGTTGGACCAGTACCAGGCCACCTTGATGATGAAGGAGCCGCCTTGTCCTCCGATCTGGCTGATCCTCCAGAAGTCCATGGCCATGGTGCACAGCACAAACAGCCAGCCCAGCGACGAGGTCAGGAAGCCAAACACTTGAACCAGACGTTTCCTCATGGCCCTTCGTCTCTCCTTCCGAGTTGGTTAACAGGAGACAAAAGTTGAAATGAAAAAGTGAAAAAGCGATGGCCCTCTGGGGCCCTTCGGTCTGCGGTCACCGAGACGCAGCGGTCAGACCCGTGCGGGGCAGGCGCGGCGAGGCGTCGACCCGAACGGAGGAGCAGAGGCGGTGAAGCTGGCCGTCGCGCTTCGCCGGGGAGCACAGGATGCGAGGACGACGTGTGTGTTTGCGCAGTGTGCCGTGCGTTGTTGATGTGGGCGGTGCGTCAGCAGCGCCGTGTTTACAGTCAACCCTCGGACGCGCTGCCCTCACGCCACAGGCCCTCCGTTTGGTCAGCTTTTATTCTGACAGACACTCAACACTCACCACAGCAGGGTGTTTGTTTAGAGGTGATGTCGTTCACAGTGCCGCTCTGATGGACAGGGTCTCTCCATAGGTTGCGAGAGGAATTTGAAGTCATTTCTCAACAGTTTAAATGTAAATTGCTCCTCTATTCGCTTGAACACGACAGGAAACGGTCCCTATCGTCTGTTTTTAGAATATGCTGAAATACACATCCATACGTATAACCACATTTGAAAACGTCTCCTTTTATTGATTTTCACACACAACACTTGACCATTCATAAAAATGTACTTCTCCTTCAGTATATTTCAAAATGATTTCTCATTGTACAAGAATAATGTCGTTTTTTGTTGTTAAGAGTAAATGTATATAAAAATGAACGGTGACCCTATAGAAAAGAACAAAAGCCTTAAAACTATATTCATAAACTATTTAAGAAAGCTGCTGCATCTAGAAAACGAGTAGAGAGTAAACTATATCACACATCTTTATAACATTTCCAGCATGTCAAATATTGGACCACAATATGCAAATCAACAGCAGCTATTGTCATCCTAGTGTCATGAAAGTGTTTAAAAAAAAGTGTCTTTAACTATCAAATGTGTTCAGGCTTTATCAAACATTACAAAAAGAATATCAAAATTAAACTGTTTAAAAAAAACATTTAAAAACATCGGTTTAAAAATAAAGAAATCCCTTGAGACGTTTGTTCCCCTCACACGTACGCACTCTTATCAAAGTGCTTGGTGTGGGAGGAGCTGCTGCACTCTGGGAGAGGACGACGCTGACCGGCAGGGCTCAGGGGCCCTCGCGTGGAAGAAGTCACATGGGATCGAGACGCAGCCCCTTTGTAGAGATACCCGGTCTGATGCCGTCTGCGGAGACACAAAGCACGGACTCACTGTCACGCATCACCTGAACCGACAACTGACATACCTTGAAAAAAGAATTGACGGCGGTCCAAATGATTTAGTTTGGTGACGTGTTCCCCAAACCAACCTGTCGGTGCAGGAGCCCACGCTGGACAAGCAGAGCGTTCCCCCTCCGACGAGACACAGAACGGACCCCCCCCAGCCGATGAAGAGAGCGGATCCCAGCTCGTACCTGAACGCGCACAGCAACACAACAGCGGCGTTACGGCGTTTTTCGACGGATCGCTCAAAGTTGCGGCGATGCCGGTGGATCTAAACCTGAACTCACTTCTGAGACACAAGCGTGGGGTCGAAGAACTCTGCGGTGATCTGGTGAGCGTACAGAGAACAGGCCGTGAGCGAGCACAGGCCTGCCGTGAGGGCGGTGGGAGGAGGAGAGAACAGCGTTAGGGAGAGCGGTGTGATGCGGGGCCTGGGAAGCCTGTGGAGCCTCTATAGCTCTGATTTAGGGCTGCTGGACTGGACTCACACCATGTTTGGCCCTGTGTGTGTGTATACTTACCGCTTAGGATGAAATTTACACCAGCGAAACAGGCCAGCCGGGCTTTGCTCTTGTCGGTTCCTCCGATTGTGGTGCATTTCATCCCAACAAGGGCAAATATGGAGCCAAAAATTCCCAGGCACACGGCTCCAACCATCAATCCCCTGCAAGCCTGGACGTAGCCTGTAGCGGGATGCAGGAGTCAAGTTATCACCACGATCGTGTTTCGGAATCCACGATCCTGATCCATAACATCTCCACATGGTCATGCCCTTGGGGCAGATCTCAGGAAGGTGCCAACAGGGTTGAACGTGGACCCATTCAGAAGGAAATCAAACGGTTCTTGAAGGACATCAAGAGGGCTTTCTATTATACTGTGTCTAATGGTCTGTCTGGTGAGAAGGTTACATTCAAATGTTCAACTTGTGATGACCTGCTTGGGTCATCAGACTGTAGCAAAGATGTTAGAGTACTAAGAAAAGAAATACACATATTAATACAGAAAAAAAATGCGCTCATTTGTACAAAGAAAGTGACACAATAATTATATGGTACACTTGATTTGTATAACATTCAACCTAAAGTAGCCAACAAAAACTTATGTTGTTCAGAGAGAGAGATTTCCGTCTGTTGTGATCAGAAAGGAAACAGAATACAGAAGCCAGCATGAGGTGAAGTCCCTGCAGTCTGAGACCCCTGTCGAATCGGTCACGCAAATGTTCCACAAGTTGGACCAGAAGGTTGCCGTGGTGATGAGCGTCCCATCGTTAGAGGATACCTTCCAGTAGTCCGTGGCGACGGTGGATGTCAGGACCCAGCCGGAGGTGCTCAGGATAAAGCCCAGGATTTGTGTCGCCATGCCACTCATAGTGAGTCCTCCTGAGTCAGACCTTATCCACCGTTACCTGATCTAACCAAGTCCTCCGGTGAACGTTTCCTCGCTCTGCTAGAAATACAGCGGGGCTCCAGAATCCACTTACTAACTTGTAAATAGATATGCTGCCGTCAATGACTCATAGTTGCTGTGGACGGTTATATTCTATGGGGAGGGGTTTGTTCCTAAACAAGTAGCTTATATTCAGTTGCTCCACCCACTCACCATATACACGTCCCTCTGTCTCACTGGGGACAAATGATGCGTCGTACAGGGACATCCAAAATATATGGGTTTATATGTAT
>JAOPJO010000089.1:1331705-1348809 GCA_027123675.1 Molva macrophthalma
AGGTGTTTCTACTCCACTGTGAGGCCTCCTACTCTTCCAGGTGTTTCTACTCCACTGTCAGGCCTGCTTCTCTTCCACTTGTCTTGTTGGTGGAGGACGGATGCGCTTGCTTACACATGTGATTGACATCACCAGTTAAATCAAAAGCATGAAGGGCATTCCCCACCGTTGTGTAAACCCGCTGATGTGTTAAAATGCATTACGGGCGCCACAGCCGCCCAATGAGCTTATGACTCATTCATAACAGGGGATACAACGTGAAGTGTGCCCCACAGAGGGACCCACACATTCACGGATAACAGATAGCATTTGCTCCTTCTCTCATTTTGTAGATTAGATGTGCATACATCTGGAGGATTAAATCAGCCTGGCTTCTGTGCCATCCACAAACAGGTGGGCCTGTTATCAAATATGCAGCCTTTTACTGCTGCCAGGTTTCATGCCGGAGCGAGGAACCTGAAGCTTGACTAGAACAACTGCACAACACTAACTAGGCGCTGTGAAGTAACAAACTATGACCCCAAATTACTGCTTTGAAATACCATATTCATGAATTCATAAATATTAACTGTTTTACGTCACCACTGCGGCCTTCAAAATGTATACGCTTACTGGAACCGATTAGTATAGCCCACTACTGTTCATAAATCTGGTCTCTTCTTAAGACTACTTAGTTTGTACTTTTGTAATTATGAGGACTAAATAGAGCCAATAAAACGATTATTCTTATATTTTGTATGATTGATAATACGCACACGTACATGCTTGTATCACATTAGAAGTGGAACCGCAGTCAGTAGCGGTGCTTAACCATGACGGATGAGGATGAGACATGGACTTGCCAGCTCCTTCCACATAGCACCATATGCTTTCCTTCATTCCTGGGCGCCTAAAACCAGGCGTTTTCTTGCTGAGGTACCACTAGGCTTGTCTCACAAATCAGACTTTAAAATTCGGCTACTGCATTGTCCAACTTCTGTATCCGAGATCACCACTAGACCAGACCTCCGCTGACCACATAGGCCTACAGAAATTGCAAAAATCTAAATTATGCTCCTGTCCCATTCCGCCGCATTAGGAGGCGATCCAGTGTGTTGCTCAACGGTTTTATTGCAGGGCCTTTCCCGTTAACGCTAGAATGCCTGTTATATGATCAATTCAATGATTAACGGTGTAATTAGACAGTTGAATATGGCAATGTTTCATTAAATCAACAAGCAGCGGTGAATGCACATTAATTCAAATATGCCCGTGTAAACTTTGGTCATTTATCGGATTGGAAACATTGCAACTTAAGAATATGACAGGTGGTCGGAAGCCCTCATATTGCATCTGTTTCTAGTTAGTAGATTCACAGCAGAGCCGCTTGGTCGCACAGCGCATAAAGACCAAGGTACCTTTTCCAATATGCTCTTGTTCTCGTCCATTGGAAACACAAGGTGCCCGAATGACAGACTAGTTGCCACTGGTTACGTCAACTTTTCTGATCCAGAACCAAGAGACATTTTCAACATAACTTTTATAAAACATTGTGGTGCGTATGGCTACTTTCAGTCAGAAGAGTATTAGTATAATTAAATCGTACCTGATATTTCCTGAAGAGGAACATGTGCGAAGCTGAAGCCCTTTCCAATGCAAGCGTCCCTCACCTCGCTGCAGTTCCGTGCTTTAAAATCTGCCTTTGCCGCAACGTAAAGCACAGAAAAAGTGCAAATGACGGTCTCTATTCGGAACATTGTCCACATCTTCCTCACTATGAGTTCCCCTCCTGCAGAATCCCGCTCGCCGAAAACTCCCTGCAGCACAGCCGGGGCAGGTACCGAGGTCTGGGCGGTCAGTACGGATGCCACTACTCACAACTGGCCGATGTCTAATCAATACATCTCCTCAAGACGGAATTGAGTCTGTTTGGCAAATTGAATGAAGATACAGACTCCCGCGCCGCTGCCGGATAAAACAAAACATAAAACCCCGAACTGAAGGTAGAGGTGCAACACGAATCCTGGCAATCCTGGCTGCTGAGGTGTTCGCGCAACTTCACTCAGCGGGCAAACAGCCTATGGTGAGCACTCCGCCGTACTGAAGTAGCGAGGCGAGGGAGCTCGGATCAGATGCGCTGCTGGCGAAGAACAGCGGGACGCAAAATGCGGAGTGGAATCCAGACGCGTCCGTGGGTCATGCGTGCTGCCGTTACCCTCCGTTACCATGCTCCGCCCGCCTCCCTGCACTCACACTCACTACCGAGCAACGGCACGCACGCACAAACACACGTACACGCCGAGTACCGACACACACACACACACACACACACACACACACACACACACACACATTTACATTTTTAGCAGTTAGCAGACGCTTTTATCCAAAGCGACTTGTTCATACACACATTCACACACCGACGGCGGAGTCAACCATGCAAGGCGACAGCCAGCTCGTCAGCAGCCGTTAGGGTTAGGTGCCTTGCTCAGGGACACCTAGACACTTTAGGAGGAACCGGGGATCGAACACACACACACACACGCGCGCGCGCGCGTATGATACGTGTGTTGACATTTAGCCAAGTAATACTTTGTAATAAGTGTTATTACTGAATATTGCATGTAGACATATGCTTCCTTTATCTTCACAGATGTGATTTCCTTATGTCACCCTAGCTCTAGTGTGTGGGTGTGTGTGTGTGTGTGTGTGTGTGTGTGTGTGTGTGTGTGTGGGTGGGGGGGGGGGTGCTGATGGATGAATCTTAATTCATTCTGATTAAGGTTGCGTTAATTGTATATATTTAATCATCTGCATATGAAGCTGCTTATGAAGTAACCAGCAGTGTGATGAAGACCGTTCTGTCCGGCGATATTGATTCTCAAGCAGCTTAATCCCTGGCTAGCTCAACAGTGGATTATCAACATCGCTTCTACCCCCTCGCAAAGCACTCCTACAGTTAGGGCTCACAGAAATGTATCCATAGTTTAATAAAAATGTCTTCAAAGCTCACAGCGTTTCCAAAGGGTCTCAACGGTTTAAATGATTTCAACTTCAACAAGCAGTGAACCTTGAGTTTGTTGTTGTTTCATTATTTATTTCGTTTTTCTTGTTAAGGGCACAAAAGAAAGGCTGGCTGGCAGAGGGAAAGAATAACAAAAGAAGAAGAAATAGAGAAACTGAATTTACCCACCATTACGTTGACAAACGCTCGACGAATCCTTTTGAAAGTATGACTTATTGGCGCTAGGGTGGAAGCAGAAAGACTCGTCCATAGGTGTTTGGGGTCAAAGTGAGTACAGCTAATGAGGCCCCCCATAATGTAAACGTACATGTATGTATGTCTGGCTTGGGTTGATATATTTGAACATTTGAAGACAGGAAAAGTTAATTTACTCCTCTGTGGTAGCAAAATAACGTTATTTTCTTTAACAGACACAGGAAATATCAAAGTGCAATACTTAAAGGATTGTTGGGAATGAAGCACGTAAAATGACAACGCATGTTCCTAATGCTCAGTTTATGAAATACACAACAAGAACTTTGCTTGTAAAGTTCAATGGCATAAAATGTAAATGTTACGCCCACATAATTATAGTTGCATGGACTTGACTGCACTTATGTTTGCTCTTGTTTGTGCTGTGCACTTTATGTCTGTTACTGCACTATAATTGTACGTATTTGTATGTGGCGTCCTTTATGTCCAAGACAAACCTTCCTTGGCACAAATCAAAGTAATCTCGAATCTTCAATAGTTAAAATCAAGGATGACCCATTTTCGAAACGTTTGTGAAGAATTAAGTGAAAGAAAGGTCAGGTGGTCTTCCGGTCCGCTCTGTGAGCGAGTCATCACCACCAAAATAACTCAAATAGAAAATATACAGAGTCCGCAGGGCCCCCGTGTGATATAGCTCCAGTCACCACATGGATAGTGTAGTGGCTATGCATGAGGTGTTTGACTTCCAGCTGAAATGTACCAGGTTCGATCCCCGATGTCCGTAGCTTGCCTCTAGGCGTTGAGGAAGATGGCCACCTCCCACCGGCTTCCTAATGACCGAAGTCAGTAATCACTAGAGGTCACTTTGGATAGTCTAACTAGGAGAAAAAGTGAAAGTATAATTGTGTATTTCCCTTTATTCATACAACTGCAGCAGTCATGTTGAGTGTTGGCCTCTCCGTGGGAGCTCATACCTGCGCTACGTGATTCCCCCAGGGGCACTTTTACACGCACATGGGTGGGCCAGGCAGGCTCTGCAGCATTCACACACAGGAACAGACACCAGTCCACGTATTCACAAAAGCAAAACATTGTGAATAAAACATTTTTTTTAATTTTTTTTTTTACAATGTTGGTACCCAAATAGGCTCACTTTGGCGTACCGTAAGACCCCAGGCGACCGGTATGTATGATTGCACCATTGCTTTCAGCACCACCGTCGTGTCCACAAGTTGTCTGATTGATGAGCCTATCCTAATGACGGTCAGGGAGCTTAGAACATGGAAATCAAAATGGGCACACATGGTTTCACAGGGTTTTGCTTCAGTGCTAGCATCCTAAAGATTTGTACCTGAAGATTGCCTGCTTGTATAATTCTGTATTAATGCTCACTCGTTATATATACATTTACATAATACTGTAACAGTAGCATAATTACCTTTTTGCAGGATGCCGTCATGTTTTCAAAGTAAATGATTTGAAACATGAAACGCTGGTGTATATTTCCCTGACAATGCTTATTATTCATCTTAATTTGACATGTGATCATTTACTTATAATAATTTTTTCATCACAGCAACATTCACAACAACAACCCACGGACCACAGCATTTCTTCACCATAACCACAACTTTCTTCTGGTGAAATGCTTCTCCGATAAACAGCTCGAGTGCGGTCAGAGAGGTCCTGCTCATTCTGCAGGCCCGGAGCAACCAAGGCTTGAGAATAGATTGTCATTGCACCCACTCCATCATTTTAGCGATTGCGCATTGTGATAGAAACAAACGTGCCTGGGGGGGAGCAGGGTTTTTCCCCCGTCTGAGTTTGAGTAAATGTACACATTTGTATAATGACAAAAAAGAGATCAAGGGTAAAAATAGCGTGAACAACTGAACACACGTTCGTCTCTCACGCCGTTTCTCCGGTATTATGTCAGCAGTGGTCTGAGTTCAGGTAGAAAGCACCATGGCAACAAGAACTTAAAGAGGGCTGTTCACTAAAGAGGTAACATTTTGAATACAGATATTTTCTAACTCTCAAGGCCAATGCTATCTTAAAATATTTAGCTCAAAGAAATCATGTGGTTAAAAATTAAAGGTTAAACAAAGGAACTCGACGGTCCACCCTGTTGTCATTGGTGCCGTGTTGAAACTCCAGCACTCGTACTAAAGAACCATGGCAGCCGTTCGCTTATTTCATATTCTCAGACCTCCTCAGACTTCATCAGAGTCACAATGTGATGAACTGCCAATTCATTGTCTTGGTACCTTTGTGCAAGGAAGAAATACCATATACAAAGTTCAACTGCAGAGGAATAACAAAAGGTGAAATATATACTGAATATTTCATACACAAATAAATCATTAACCGTATGAACGTTGCTTCACAATCTTACATTTTAAAGTATATATCGTTTCAATCGTTGTTGTAATCTATTATGCCTCCTACATATTGTTTGCTTGCCAGGTCAAAAAGAATTTCAATGTACACAACGAATGTGTTTCTGCACAAATTGAAATAACACACTTTGATTTTGACTTCCCCCCCTCTCCTGCATATGCAGGACATTCAGATGAATCAGGGCCCACTCAGCGACTTTATTATGCCTCATTGGATGTTAATTCCTCTTTCTACCGCCGTCCCACAAGGTGCATTCAATCTGCTTTGCCATCCTGTAAGTGCGGGCTCTTCTCATCTCCAAGGGCCTACAGCGCGGCATTACGGACAACATGCCCGGGCTGCGTGTCTCAATGTATAAATGGTATAAATCGAGAAACCCCATCATAAATAAACCCCAACAGGCAGCTCAAGTGTAAATCGCTATGGCACGGGAAATAACTGTCAGCGGTGCGTACAAAGACGTGCGAGGGGTGGACTCCTTTCCTAATACCAATTGCTGGAAGCAACCTTAAACAAATGCCACAAATTCCTATAAATGATGGCCGTACACCGTTATAATCACACGCGGGATAATAATGATCACAATGTCGAAAATCAATAGGCTGGAGGGTATGAGTTAGCTCGTTCATCTGCGAACAGGTTTCTGCCATGGGAGAGCGAGAAACGCTAAATCAAGCTCACAAAGGAACTCGGGGTGAAGCGCTGCACACCTGGAAGTGGGATGTTGCTGGGGGCGGACAGGTGCACCCAGCAGTAAGGTGACGACGGAGCGCTACAGCGGAAAACTTAATTGGATATAACAACAGATATGTATATACATTTAAATCAGGCAGAGACAAGGCCATGTATGGTATCGCTGTTCCGGTCTACTGCAACACAATTTTCACTTCCTATGTGAGCCGAGTGCGCCAGTGAAGAGCTGAGAAGAGCAGGAACACGACAGGAAGGACAACAACGCAGACAAGGAGAACAAAGACGGACTATTTATTATGAAGAATTCGACAAGCAAAATACGAAAAATGCAACGGAAATAGATCTCCCTCTATCAGATGTCTATCTCTCTCTCTCGCCACTAAACCCATGTAACTGAATCGGATATATCCCTCTATCAGATGTCCATCCCTCTCTCTTTTGCCACTACTTTTGCCCATGGAACTGAAACGGATATCCCTCCCTCCGAAGGACGCTCGGAAATCCCGCCCTCTCCCTTGCCAATACACACACGTTCAAAGCATTCGCTCTCACACATACCAACAGGACAGAGGAAGGCTACACACCTTCAACCGCCTACATCTTAACAAAAACAGGATACTTAGTTCATACTAAACATGTTTTTGCATTTGATTCCTGTCAGCCACAACAAGATGATTTTTCCATAAACACAGGACTTTGCTAGCGTCGTCTGGTCCGATCATCTGTTGAGTGTGGAAGGGTCACCCTGTGGTTCGATCCTACACGCCTCCGTATTCCAGACCCCCAACGTTGCCCTGTTGGGGCTCAGCTTGGTGCCGGCGGGTCCTGAACATGTGCTTCTCATTGGTTACGACCATATAAGCTATAGCGTCTCCTTCCTGTGCTTGGTAAACTAAACACGAACTCTCTGGAGAAGGCCTGGTTCCAATGTTCTATTCGTTTCACTGTAATAGAATGGTGGCATGCTGTTGCTGTGAGTGAACCTGTCTATTCCAGGGGCGGAGGTGTAGACAGGAGGTCTAAATTCTGCCACCACTCTCCTGCACGATGACGTAGCCAGCGGTATGCAGTCCGGCCGCGGGCCCCGCCTGTTTATAGCGGAGGACGCAACGAGCCAACCACGGATCGAACCACATCCCAACGACCCACCATGGAGATGGAAAAGGGATGTTTTACAGGACTTCATTTACGAAACGCTTCGATGTTCAATTCAGACGTAACACATCGCTTTATAACCATGGCAATTGTAACAAATTGGATTTTAGAACACCGTATTAGAAATGATGACCCGATATTGTTTACTGAATGCAGGGATGGCCATGGGTTATGAGGTATGCAGGGTGCATTTTGGTTGCACCATTCAACAATTCCACATCCTTATTTGTATGGGTTAGGGATGGTAGGTTTTGTATCCTGCAAAATGGGCCGCTGCTACCCCTACCCTTATGTATTACAACAAGGAAAATAAATTGTCAATTAACTCATGAGCACCACTCCAGCCACCTTGTCCTTGGCGGCCCTCTAACACCATAGAAAGGGCCGTGAACACGACAGCCAAACGCTGAACCCCATCCCCGTGTCCTCTCCCTCACGCCGACTCCTCCACTCTCTCCTTTACAAATCTCCCTCCCCGTGGTGAGCGCTCCTCCGGGGCCGGGGGCCAGCCGGCCGACCGCAGAGGTTCCTCTCCTTCGTTTATTTATATATTAACCTTAGTGCAACCAGCAGACATTTATCAAGACCGCTGGGTCATGAGCAGGCGCAGGGACGGATCAATACAACCCAATTAGAAGCCCGGCATTACTCAAATCAAGGACCTTGCCGGCTCCTCAGGCAGAGAGTGCTGGACAATGCATTAACGCAGCGCCCCGTCGCGACCACCGACAACAGCATCCCAGAGTATGACGGCCCCTCCTCCCCCGTTGCCAGAATAGCAAGGGCTCTTCCATTGTTAAGGACCTCACACAATCAATTCCTATCTAAAGCCAGTGGTCAATCACCCCCACACTGAACACAGAGGGCCTGTAGATTAGCACCGCGAGAGGGTACAAGATGGACGAAAGCCCTTGGTGTCCTGGTCCTCTCTCCCCTCTCCCCTCTGCTGTCTGAGCCCACTGACACCCCAACGCTGTAAACAACTGGCCCAACCCAAATCCCTGGCTCTGCTTTATAATCCTGGCTAATGCTGGATTCTGCCCCGAGACCTGATATAATCACCAGATATATACTCAGGAAACCTGCATATTTGGAAATCTGCAACAATTTACAAGAGAGGATATTCAAGGCTCACTACGTACAGTTAACCCGAGGAAGATTGCTAAATTGTGTGCACATTTTGCTGTTTTTGTACAAATCGCTTACTGGGCTAGACAGTGTAGGTATCCTAAGTGGTGAATATTGGCATACTTGTCACTACGATGCACCAAGCAACTTTCAAAACATGACTGATTTCACAACTCTTATTGGCAATTGCACACAGTGCAGACCAGCATTAAACAAAAAGCATGGCTATTACTGCCTCTGGCTGCCTCCCTCACTGGAGCTGCGCCGCAGCGAGCTAGGTTCAGATATGTGCTGCTTTATTAAACCAAAACTGACTTTCATCGAGGACATCCTTGGAGTGCTGTTGCAGGCAACTTGTTCTCCGTTTTTCTTCACAGGGAGAGCAAATGATTAAACCTCTGCAGGCCCCACAGCAGAAGGCCAAAACACAAAGACTCTATTCTTCAGTTATATCAGAGGGTTTTCTTATACCGCATTGTACCTTAGATAATCAAATGTAATGTCTTTCTAGTCATGAATGTGTTTTTTCAGAATATTAAAGTACAATACAGGTCTGGTTGATCAAAACTCTGTAGCCGTATCTCCTCGCTTAACTAAAACATCCGTTACCAATATATGGTAACAATATATATTTGGCAAAATTGCTTCCTTGTACTGAAACTGCAGAAGAGATTTTGCGTGTGTTTGCCTGCCATGAATGTAATGGCAATATAGCACTTTGGTCTTTGTGATAAGACATTTTGTAAAGTACTTGAATGGTGATTCACTGTTGTGTTGTCCACAAACTCCAAACTGACCGACCCAAATTGAGACCAAAGAGGTATACTGCCATCGTGTACATTTGTGGCAGACGCGCAAACGCTAAATGCTCAGAATCTGTACAGGGAACTCATTTTGACAAATTATATCGGTAACAGATGTTTTACTGATGCCAGGAAACGTATTCCGATGGTTTGATCACCCAGACCAGTATTGTCCTTCAAAGATGAGCTTTTGTCCGGTAATATTAAGAGTGAAATATGGATGTGCATGAACTATCTACAGGCCTACATGTTGCCCACCGTCTGGGCCAGTCACTCACTGTGGCATGATGCGGTAGTGCCTGTCTTTCCGAATGGTCTTGTGGAAGAAAAACACAGAAGGGAATACAACTATTGATTTTCCTTTTCTTTTTATTCCAGCTTACAAGTATTGGATGTCTCCTTCCCAAAAATATCACTGGTTGCTAAATTGGAAAAAGTAAATATTCTGTCGGTTGAAAGACCTATTTGGCTCTCCGTGAAAACAAATCAACAGAATAAGAACAAGCCAATGGGGGTTGAGCATTTCCTGCTGATTAGAGTGAATTTCTATCAAGGAGGTGACATGATGTGAGGATGCTGGCCGCCCCCATGCCAGGGTCTCAACCACCAGGGACCACAGGTCTAATTTGCCTGAAACCTAAAGGCAGATAACAGTGCAGATCCGACAGCACGACAATTCCCAGACTCCCTCATCAAGGACAACACATTCAATTTCCCACATCTGATTGCTGGAAACCCTTTGAATGAGAGAAAAGTGGAGAAAAACCACATGAGGTTTCTTTTATTAATCTTTTCAAGTTTGAAACACTTTGACTCCTCAATGTTTAAACGTACGTAACGTTTAAAACGTACGTATCCAAAATATGAATAGCACTTATTAAATACCAAAATATATATATTTGTATATATTTTTATTCACAATGAATAAGCAACATGATTACTACCGGTTTATCATAACAAGTGTTGTATTTTAATATATCCAGCACTTGCCTGAGCCCCATGAAACCCCATTTCTAACTAATTATATCTTTGAATTCAATGTTGTTATTCAATGTTCTACACAACATCTCCATGTCATTTCAAATGTTTTCATATTGACAATGGGATTCCATCTCTTTTCTATTGAAACGTGATATCCATACTTAGTGTGCTCCTGTCCTTACTAAAAATAGGCCTCTAATGTTTCTGTATCTGTCACAGAGGCTGCCATTACATAATAATTACTGACAGCGCGGTGAGAGGGCAGAGCCCTAATAAACAAGGAATATGTATGCACCAGCCGTGTGGATTACAGGGACAACATAGAGAGCATCTATCTCTCAAGGACAAAATAATTCATATCAATGGATTTGATGGATTTATTTGTTGATGTTATTGTTCGTTCATTTCTACTTCAATCCACCGACTTTGCCTCCGCTCCTTTGTCCTTCATGAATTACACGTGTACGGGATTCTTCGGCCTTTATAAAGACTTGAGACGTGAGATCGTTTTTTATAAATTCAATAAAATGTCCAAATAATAAGAACCTTGTGATGCTTAATCTATCGTCACGCTAATGCAAGAGCGAGGGAAGACCCCAGTTTGGTTTGCGGTTGGCGTCGTTTGGCATCGGGTGCACGTAAAGCTAGTGACCAGGTGGTTAAACCCCCGGCTGTGTTGGAAGAGGCTGTGAGTCACCTCCCAGCAGCGTTGGTGTCTGGCCCAATGTGCCGAGGACGATTGTCTCTCGGTGAAACAGTCGCTGAACTCCTTTTAGGACCCCGTCTGACAGCATGGGCCATGTTCCCTGTCAAAACCATCTTAAAACATCAGCCCCACCCCCCCCCCACACACACACACACACACCCTCTTTGAGCACTCAATGGGTCCCATGATTACACAAGCAGAGTTGTCATATCTTTGGGTGGATGTCCCCCGACACAGAGCATGATAAAATTAGAGACGTGTGATGTGTTGTCCTCACCATCACACAAATCCACCATTGCCCCACAGACATTTCGGAACAAACTGAAATAGATAGCGTTTGAAAGGAAATATTAGTTTACTTCTGTCAAACGGCCCATCCGTAACAGTAGGCAGTGATGTGTGTCTGCTCGGGTCCCAGCTGGCTTGTTTGACATCGCCTCCAGGACCTACAGATGTGATCTACAGACCGACAAGTGGGGTCAGGCAGTCAAGGGGTCTGTTCGCACGCGGGAAGTGGAAGATACGCTGACACACAACTGCTTGCAGCTTAACTTTGTGAGGTTTCAGATACTTTTGTGGTTACGAAGCGGATTTCAGACGTTGTTGTTCTTGATTCCAAGACAAACTGAGCTACTACCGGTCAAGACGAACCACT
Organism: Molva macrophthalma; assembly: GCA_027123675.1. NCBI lineage: Eukaryota > Metazoa > Chordata > Actinopteri > Gadiformes > Lotidae > Molva > Molva macrophthalma. The sequence continues at coordinate 1,343,423 of JAOPJO010000089.1, forward strand.
CAAGAGTTACTAAGATGCTGGGATCGTGGGTTTGTGATGTGGACTTCTCCACTGGTAATGCTCAAACGTTTCACTCTTCAAATGAAAACCGCCAGTAGGCCTTGGATGCCTCAATCTACTACTTCAGCTACTTCATGATCGGTAACGTATATATATCGTAAAGTATCGGCTTCAGTGATCACAATGGCTCGGCGATATAAATCAATAGACCGCACAGTCCAGTAGGAGCCTCTTTCGCTGTCAGCATGGTGCCAGATCCTGAGCAGATCGCCGCTGCCTCCCCTGACTGTTCATTCCTTAATGAAGAGCTGCCAAGGGTGCTACATCATCCTCCCCTTGGTAGGTTTCTTGCAGGAAATCAATGTGTCATTTCTGCTGCCAATAATTCCCCTCACAGTACAATGTTTTATTTCCCAGAGTACTCCGTGTCAAAGTCTTTCATACCGTGTGCAGAGGAAGCGAGGCAAAGCCCAGGGACGTGTCAGACACCAGGAAGTACTCCTTGCCTGTTCTGCTGATCCTCATTGTTTACATGCCCGCACTGTAGGATCTGTACTGTGGCCCCGGTGCTGGAAAGGAGTGTCAGTGTAAACGCACAATCACTTCCACTACAGATCCACGTATATACTGACATGACGAACGGGGCCCCTAGCATATACACGGCTGCTACCAGAATACTGTCTGACATTAGACAACTTTGAGGATTTCGTGGCTAAATTACTTTTTTGTCAGGAAAGCCTGTTGAAATGGAAGAGGGCCCGGGATTGAAGAGAAATGATTTATAGCGAGACGGGATAGAAGGGAGCTTTTCGCTTCCTTTGATTGAACACAACTGTAGCGGTGGAATGCCTTAAGTGCGATAAGGCTAAGACCGTGTTCCGTGTTGCTACTATAAAACATAAGAAAGGGTTGAAATGATTCCACGTCATCCCATTCTGCTACGTCTGCAGAGGAGACAGCCCCCTTCTTTGAAAACCTCTTTGTTCCCAACCTCGTTATATAAAGCGAACGCATGTGTTAATAACCAATCAGAAATATCTTTCGCTGGAGGTTCTGGTAGTGATTGAGTGATTTGGGCTAGAGAGAAAAGACGTTCCGTGGATGTTGTCTGTTTACCTACAGCATGTGACATTACTATTAAGTTGAATTTTTTGCCAAGCTACATTACAATAATAACAGCAGTAGGTCTGAACCCCCGTTCGGAGAAGATACGAGAACAATAAATGGCCTGGGGATATGAAAGTGCAGTTCTTCCCTCCTGACTGTCACAAATATCTGATGAGTAAACTAGTAAACTTAAGACCGCTTTTTTCTCCTTTGATTTCCCTGTACAACAATTTCTGTAAGAAAATAAAATAGAAAACGATATTGGTTGATTAAAAATTGTAGAATCCCCTCAAATTTGAATTTCTGCTTTTATTATAGTTTTATGAGAATGTTGAGCATTGTTCCCGCAATGCAATAAAGGACACACTGTGGTAACTTACAGGGCCACTCCTGGAAGTCTTACCATTACCGTTTCCATTGATGCTGTGGAGAGGAACCTCCATCTCTCAATAGTGGCTATGCTCCTGGCTCTGCGTAGTCCAGCTGTGCTGTCATTAGGCTCTCTTGGCTTCTCTGCCGGGGCTGGATCAACACTTACCTCGTGTGCTTTGCCAACATAGTAAACAAAGAAGATATTTAGCATTTCGGACTCATTTCCAATAACACTGTTTTTTTTGCTGTTTAATTTCGACTAGTGTGTCGTATTGAGTCCTATCCGAGCATGTGAGTGAGGTCTAAAGATACAAACAATTGAGGAGGCTTCACCGCCGGTCATCACTTTCGCTGAGTGTGAGCCAGACCCCAGATGGTAGACGTTGGCTATTTCAAATAGTGTAACACTGATAGACTGCACACAGATGTTCAACTAGCATTTGCCCTTTGTGGCCTTTTCCACAAGCCAACCCCAAGAGGGAGAGACAGAGAGCAGCTCAATTCATCTCCACCAGAGTAGGCTCTCGGACTCCAAGTAAATGGATTTCATTTTACAAAAAAAATGAGGACAGAGGTCTATATAAAAGGCAACAAGAGTCCAGAAAGTATTAGGTTAATACGGTTGGATGAACAAGGCTGTATTCAGAACACATGAACAATTGTCAATAGAGACAGCCATTGCCATTTCGCAAGAGCTGATTCCGCCGAGGTTTCAGCCAGAACTGTGTGACTGCCAAGGGCGAACAGTCTTTGCAGCAGTTGGTGCATTAACATCTGCAAAGCGGGAACCTCTGCCAGACCCATCTAGCGGCAGCGCGACTGGAGATCTGCGGAACGAGATAAGGAACATATATTTTCTCTCTCCCTTCGTAAACTCCGTGGCGCCATTTACCACCAAGGAAAATAGAGGGAGAGATTGATGTCCGCAGGTAATACCACAAAACTAGGACACACTTCACAGTGGCCACAGTGTGTTTAAACATCAGATTTAGAACAGGGTTTATCCTCTCATGCTACACACAGAGCTGAAGACCAACCTGCAACCGCCTGAATCTTCCTCCTTCTTTACTCAACCGGCCTACATTTCACCTGATATGTCGGTTTGGGCTTTCCAATTGTACGATGATAGTGCTGCTTAACATAAAGCCATGGAATTATTGCTATAAGTTGTCATAGGTTGAATTGGAATATGAAATTAATAAATGCCAGTTAAGTACACACAGTAAAACACGTCACATGCTGCTGCCGTCTCTTTATGTTCAGGACCTATGCATGTACAACTGGAGACACATCACTGACACATGGATCTGGGTTTGAGGTTCCTTTAGTGATGTGACGAAATATGAAGTACAGACGTACGTATTTAGAAACCTAATGCCTCTTGGCCGCAGCTTGTGCGCTGAAGTGTGACAGCCTGGAGCAAAGCGAGTGATAAGCATACTTATATCGGCCCCGGCAGCAGAACAAATTAGGACCGTTAAACGAACGCCCTAGCTTGTCACTAATGTATACGTTAACACGTGATTAGTAGGTTTTTCAATGTTGAAATTCTTTTAACAGAGTATTATACAGATGGGCAACACATGTTTAAATTGCATTGCGGACTCCTGTATTCCGTCCGTGTCTTGTGTTGTTACGTTAGCCTGACAGTCAGCAAGGGCCGTAGCACAAAGGAACGTGATTAAAGGCTGCTCGTCAACCTGGTCACAAAATGAATTGTTTTCCACGGCTAATTCCAAAAGGCATTAGCATAAATTGACAGCTGGGGTGTGCCACATGCATACGTAAAAAACTAAGTTCATGCGCAGGTCGCGCCGCGGACCTGTGGAGATGGGAGGCGTAGTTAATTCAGAGGTCGGCCCAAGGAACGGAGCCCCACTGGTTTGAATGCCAACAGCGGGCTGCAGCCTCAGCAACACGGCTGACAAAGGACTTTGGGTTTTTTGCCTGTCTGCTAGCAAAATTGCACACGATCCCTTGGGACATAACACCAACTCAGACAGAATCCCCCTCCGCATATTTAATCATCCCAGTTAAAATGAGGAACAAAAATAACCGCCGGCAGACACGACCCCTGCCGATCACGTTCTGATCGCCATCGGTGGGGGGGGGGGGCCTGCTGTGAATGTCTGTTATGGAGTGTGGCGGTCTGTGATAAGAAAAAATGAAAAATCGATATCTACAGTGGGCGCATCAGAGTGATAGGCCTACTGCATCCACCGCACGCAGACACAAACCGCGTGGGCATCATCAGCCTCAGTATCTCTCCATCACAGAGCCAGGGAGCGCGCTCGTTTGTAGCTTGGCTGTCACTCACACGCTTCACAATTAGGCCAACTTCAAATAGTGGGCCATGGCAGCGCAGGAGCTCCACGCCAAACAAACGAGGGTGGGCCTGCAGGGGAGTCCTTGAGATTGCGGTACACCCGCATCCGCTTCCCATAATCCCTGGTCCCATTATTTACGGGTAATGCCCGTACATCTCAAAATACAAAGACACACAGAAAATACATTTGTAGGCTCCAGGCTCTGAGCGAAACATGGGAAAGACGTAAAGAAAGCAGGCGGGGCCCTTGTGTGAGGCGCGGTGACTCGGGTACCCATGAGCAACTGGTCTGGTGTGAATTTAGAGGGAGACACGCACACCTAACGTCGCTGCCAGACAGCATCGCTGTTCCTTTGTGATCTGAGAACGGTCTTCAAAGACCCATTTTAAGATGGCTGCTAGCTGCAAACACGTTACAATCACACACACACACACACAGAACACGCAGAAACATGCGAATGCCCACACAAAGAGAAACACACACACACACACACACACACACACACACACACACACACACACACACACCATGCTTTGATTAGCTCTGCAAGATGGCTGAAGTTCATCAAATGGGTCCGAGAGCCTGAAGAACCAAGACTTGAAGAGAGAGAGTCCTTCTCCCCTTCACACTGAACCTCTCTCCGTTCCTTTAAGCCCCACACATTATGCACGGGTCATTGGTACAAAACGACTTGGCCAAGTAAGACTGGATGGTGGAGAAAAGAAATGGCATGTTTATAATAGGTTCCACTGCTGTGATATTTTATTTCTACGCTATCCTGAAGCCACCGGTTTCATGTTGAAGTCAGGTTGAAGACGATAAGGTGGGTCAGCTGAGTTAAAGGCTTGTTACGTTGGAATAATTATGTTATAGAGGATAACTGGTTTGACTTACAATCCCTCAACCATCTATTACATAACAGAAGCAGATTATTTGTTTTCTAAAAGGAATAAGTGCAAGGAGACCTCATGAGGAAAGGCATTGAATGAAAACAAGATTAGAGGGTGACTTAATGAGCTAATTATTTTATTCCATCTCATGTATGAATATTGAAATGCATTTCATTAATCTCCTTACACCATCCCATCTATATGTCCAACCCAAGTTCCCTTGAGCCTGGATCCTGTCCGTGTTATTGGGACCTGGGTCACCAGCAGGCCGGTTTAACATTGCAAACAAGTCCACAGAGAGATCCAGGAAGTATGAGGCTTACAGACAGGCTTGGTGCCTGATGCCTTATCCTGATTCTCCCACAAACACTCGCCTCAGTCTGTGCTTGGAGCACAGCCTCATTTAGTCCAGTTTCATTACCTCTCCACCTGTCTTTATTAATGCCTTTGTGTGTTTGACTGAACAAAGCATCAGATGAGTCCATTAAAATAGAGTTTAATTTGCATTGGAGTCTTTTATCTGTCCGTCATTTTTCTCATGGCCTTTCCACCCCTCCTCTGCACTCCTCTATTCTTCTCTTTGTGTCTAATACTCTGTGATGAACTGCTTCATTCGTCTCTCTCTCTCTCTCTCTCTCTCTCTCTCTCTCTCTCTCTCTCTCTCTCTCTCTCTCTCTCTCTCTCTCACTCT
>JAOPJO010000089.1:1366279-1381010 GCA_027123675.1 Molva macrophthalma
AGAGAGAGAGAGAGAGAGAGAGAGAGAGAGAGAGAGAGAGAGAGAGAGAGAGAGAGAGAGAGAGAGAGACAGAGGGAGAGGGAGAGGGAGAGGGAGAGAGAGAGAGAGAGACAGAGGGAGAGGGAGAGGGAGAGGGAGAGGGAGAGAGAGAGAGAGAGAGAGAGAGAGAGACAGAGGGAGAGGGAGAAAGAGAGAGAGAGAGATACACAGAGAGAGAATGAGGGGGAGGAGTAGAGGAGGAGGGAATGACAGAGGATGAAAGAGAGAGGTTGAGAGATCGACGAGGGAGGATTAGAGAGAAAGAGAATGAGAGACAGAGGATGAGAGAGAACGAGGACAAGAGCAAGAAAGAGGGAGGGTGAGAGATAGAGGATGATAAAGGGAGGTTGAGAGAGAGAGAGACCACCACCCTCTCTGTTAGAGTGAATGGATTGTATCTTGTCTAGATTATGCCCACATGAGAAACGCAGTAGCTGGGGAGGACGAAGGCAGCCGACAGAATAGCGAAAAAGAAACATAAAATCCTTCCAATGTTCTGTGTCCCTTTCATAAATAATAGATGCACTTAACAGTGCGCTCCCATTGACTTAGCGACGCAGCAGCAGTGTGTGTGCGCCTGTGTGTGTGTGTGCGCCTGTGTGTGTGTGTGTGTGTGCGCCTGTGCGTGTGTGTGTGCGTGCGTGTGTGCGTGTGTGCCTGTGTGCCTGTGTGCGTGTGTGCCTGTGTGTGTGTATGTGTGTGTGTGTGCGTGCGTGCGTGTGTGCCTGTGTGTGTGTATGTGTGTGTATGTGTGTGCCTGTGTGTGTGTGTGTGCGTGCGTGTGTGCCTGTGTGTGTGTATGTGTGTGTATGTGTGTGTGTGTGTGTGCGTGTGTGCGTGTGTGCCTGTGTGTGTGTGTGTGTGTATGTGTGTGTGTGTGTGCGTGCGTGCGTGTGTGCCTGTGTGTGTGTATGTGTGTGTGTGTGTGTGTGTGTGTGTGTGTGTGTGTGCGCGCGCGTGTGTTTGTGCATGTCATTGGAGAACATGCTATTCCATGACTGTGGCGATGGGAAGGGGATGTGATACAAATATTAAAAGGCTTGCACGCTAGAGATGGTGATTTTCTCTTTGGTGAACACCAGGAGACATGAAGACCAGGAGACATGAAGACCAGGAGACATGAAGACCAGAGGAGACATGAAGACCAGGAGACATGAAGACCAGGAAAGACATGAAGACCAGGAGACATGAAGACCAGAGGAGACATGAAGACCAGGAGACATGAAGACCAGGAGACATGAAGACCAGAAGAGACATGAAGACCAGGAGACATGAAGACCAGGAGACATGAAGACCAGGAAAGACATGAAGACCAGGAGACATGAAGACCAGAAGAGACATGAAGACCAGGAGACATGAAGACCAGGAGACATGAAGCCCAGAAAGACATGAAGACCAGGAGAGACATGAAGACCAGGAGACATGAAGACCAGGAAAGACATGAAGACCAGGAGACATGAAGACCAGGAGACATGAACACCAGGAGACATGAAGACCAGGAGACATGAAGACCAGAGGAGACATGAAGACCAGAAGAGACATGAAGACCAGGAGACATGAAGGACAGGAGAGATCTAGGGAGGTCAGACGGACCCCTCTTGTCTCCGAGTGGCGTGCACATAAATCCTCTGAGGGAAAGGCGATGTTCAGGCCGGTGCTTAGTGGCCATAAGCAGCGCTGAATAACCCGGCGTAATAACACACAGATGAAGACGAAGTGGTGTTATTCCCACCTGGCGGGTGAGAGCACAAACCCTAGCCTCGCCACCAACAATACGCACGCAGCTGTAATACGAATATGAAAAATGAAAGGGACATAATGATTCTGAGGGGGAAGAATAGACAAATAATTAATAACTTTTCCCTTTTTCTTCTCGGCTGCAGGGACTGGGAAGTTTTTTCCCCCGCCAAGTCGGTCATTATTCTATCTGTCATCACAGCATATTTAATGGATTTGACTGTGAAGGAAGGGAAGCGATTAACCTCATTCCTGAGCGGTAATGCAGTGTTGGGAACCCCTAATCATAGAGGCTTTTAATAGTTCTTAATGCTTATCAGCTCTCCCTGGCTCTGATTAGCCCTCATTTCAGCTCTAATCCAAACCCTTTAATTATACAGGGAATCCTATGGTTTCCTATGGACACTCTAATCTGGTGAATATTTGATGCTGGCTGCGGTCCTCCTGAGTATTAGTGATGCATGTTCCCGTCTCCGGGGAGCAGAGGGACATGCTGTGTGTCTCTGCACAGTGAAAGAGGTTTTGTACGTGGTGCAATGTGCACATGTAATGCATCGAATGCATTTAGGTTTCAAGCTGCGAACCTGGGATGTGGGTACTTAATATTGCAGTATATACACAATGTATATATTACAGTATATTCTTGCGTTCTAATTAATGACGAAAACATAATTCATAATTGATAGATTAATTTAAATAATTACGCAACCAATTCAACAGGAATAGCTTTGAGTGGTCAGCATTACTTCAGCGCCCTGATATTGCCTCCCCTTCTTTCCATCTCCATGGTGTGAAAACATACAAACATAGGTTGCCATGGCAACGCAGCCTCTCTTCCAAACCTGATGGTTTTGCAGCAAGTGAGTGTTGCTTTGATCTAGTGGCCAGCGGGCAGGAAAGAGAAGAGCAAAGTGTGTAATGACCGGTGGGAGTGAGGTTTCTCCCCGTGGGGGGAATAAAGAACCTGGAGATCACCTCCACTTTGATTAGAAGGAAGAAAGAAACTAGTTATGTTGGAGGGTTGCAGTTTTGTAAAACTGAAAGTATTTCTCTTCCTGTCAGGTCATGTGGGACCTAAATTCAGACAAAACGGTAGCGGTTTACAGACTTTATTAAGGTGACACACACCACAAACCTCCTGGCAAAGACAGGTATTCTTTCAAGAAGGCAGGATGTGCCATGAATTATTTACAAACATTGAGAAATGTGAGTGTGTTTCAATAATTAATCTCCCATTCTTATGAATTTGGTATTGTAAAGCAGTGTGGAAGAGTGATTTCCTATGATGCCGTGCAGAAGAAGAAAGCCACGGTTAATGTTTTACGTCTTCATCAGCTAGATGATGTCCCACACATCGGAGCTCAGCATTTTCAGCAACCTTCTGTTTGAATTCCCGTAGAACGCATTGATAAAGACCTTATATACCTTAGAGCTAAAGAAGTGAAAACATTATACCAAGACTCCACCAACCACACATCCCATAAGTCTTTATCGTTATTCGTGTGTCCTTGATAAGAATTCAGCGCAAAACTTTGAAAGAACCTTGGCTCCGACTCATAGCCATGACGACAGTATGTGGTACACAGCCCTCAGCGCCTCGTGCTTAATGAGCAGTGGTCTGCCGATGGTCAAACGTCCTCAATGCAGAGGCATCGGATCTACCGCGCTTTGAAGTGCTCCGTTTGGAATATTAATCACATTCATGAGCTATTTTCCACTGCAGGTTATGGAAATTCCTGATGGCCTTGTTGGCCCTGACGGAGCCGTCGCACACAAACAGGGATTCTGTTGCAACAACAGCTAATTTAATAAGGGAGTTTCACAGAGTCGCTAATAGGGTCCCAGTGTTCAGCTCTATCACTGCAAGTTTCTCGGAGATATCTTTAAAGAATTCCATCAATTAGGAGCTCAGGGCAGGGAGGATGGAGGACCGTAGAAACAAACTCCACAGGACCACAGAAAGTAAACTCAACGAAGGCCTGGCCATGTCTGCACAGCCATTGTACTTTACGGTGCACCCTGGAGAAAACGCTCACGTGAAGCGACGGAAACATGGAAATGTGCTTTCAGACGGGAAGCGTAAGGCCTTGAAGCCTTATCTAGTCATGAGCTGAGACGAGGACGACGTGAGATACTCGCTGAGCCATGAAATGTAGAGAAAATAACCTCAAAAGACTTCCCAAATATGATCTTCTTCAGGGCTGCTGTGCAATCTCCCCCGTTCTGAGATAAGGAATGATTTTCTAATGCAAATGATGATTAGAAGGTCAGAGAGCGAGAGAGAGAGCGAGAGAGAGAGAGAGAGCACGAGAGACAGAGCGTGCGAGAGAGAGAGAGAGAGAGCACGAGAGACAGAGCGTGCGAGAGAGAGAGAGAGAGAGAGAGAGAGAGAGAGAGAGAGAGAGCCAGAGAGCCAGAGAGAGAGAGAGAGCGAGAGAGAGAGAGAGCGCGAGAGAGAGAGAGAGAGCGAGAGAGCGAGAGAGCGCGAGAGAGAGCGAGAGAGAGAGATATACTGCTGTGATATCTTGTGGTGTGCTGGAATGGTGCTATTTTAGCATTTCTTCAGATAGCCGGGTTCCTCCGAGGACCGCGATATAATGGCTTGCTGATTGAACGTCGACAACACTTTGCATTCCTTGTAAAGCTGCTCTATAAATATTATATAATGCTTACAAAAACAGACAGAATCTCCAGATGGTAACGACAACCAAAGGAGAGTAAAAACTGCCTGGGAGCAAGCCCTTTAAGCAAACCTCAAATAACATCATTAAAATGTATCCTGATTGTTCGAGCATTGTATGTAGTAGATATATGCCTTCCTCGGGATTACATGCACGTAGTGTCAAGTAATATAATTGCAAATCCACAAGCTTGCAAGAAATACAATCATCAAGAGTCTCAAACACATCCTTGTCTCTGTGCTACATTATGGTGTCCATATAGTATTACTTTCACAAGGTATTTCAGTTCTCTATGCAAACACCAGTTGTCACATTTACATCTGATGCCTCTGGGAAGAGCTTGAATCATTTGTAGTTCTCGGGGCTTTCAGATGACATGACTATGACCAAAGCGTGTTATTCTCTATTCCCGAAGACAGCATGCGATCTAGAATGATCTGCATGGTGACATGCCTGAAACAGCTACTTTCACTGCCATCGCTTCCCTCAACATTACAAGCAATATGTTGGATGCGAAGGCAGATAGTCTCAACTTGTTGTTATTCATAAAAATATACAAAGTATATAAAACACGAAGAACGAGACACATTGGTTGGCAACAACTCATTTTTGTTGACAAGATATCTCGTTGGTCTTCGCTGCTATCATGTTCAGATTTATCAGGAGTCGCATGCGGATAATGCTCTTCTGCTGGAGGGCCTGAGATGGAGTTCATAGGGAGTTTCTGAACTAGCCAGAAGCGAAGCTCAGTGGCGATGCTTTAATTTGCCTTGTGTTTGCTCGTTAACTTGAAGATAACTTCAATTGGACACGTGCTTTTTGTTCTAATGAAACCTTGCGAGCCCCAATGCATTCTTCAGGGGAAGCGTGCCACTTTGTATCTGCTGTCCTTAATGATGTGCTACAAACTCCAGAACAAAGCAGTGGGAACATGTCTAACAATGGACGGGCATGAGGATGAGAGGTCAATTTTTGTATTGATGTATTTCTTTAGCTCTATATCTCCTTATTTGCATAATTGTGTTTGTCGTTTGTGCATTCATTTATTCATGAATCTGTTCATTAATGTGTTTGTCTGTTTGCCTGTGTATTTGTCATCGTCTCTACCCATTCCCTGGTTCTAGACAATGCTTGAGCCTCTGTCTGTGCTGGTGAGGTTGTTTATGCTGTCAGAGACATATCATAGATCACAAGACCACACACAGGGGAGAGAATCTCTCCGGATCTCTGCCTCCAAAATGGAGAAAGATTACACATTTTACAAACATTGTTTGTTTTTTCTTAAAACTAAAAATGTGCCCAAGGTGAAACTACTAAAATGTATTTTAGAGGTCAACTGTGCAGACGAGGCCAGGTCGTTGAACAGAACTGGGTTAAATAATCACTAAGCCAGCTAATTGTTGTTTGGTTTGGAATTAGCAAACAAACTGGACTCTAGCAGGACCTAAAGGAAATCCTTCAGCAGCGACATTTTATTGCGGCAAACGCCTTGGACTGTCACCAGACATACATCACGCCCATCTGAGATGCTGCTCCTGAGCAGCAGAACATGTGGCAGGAGCACCATTCCACGTCTTCAATCTTAGCACCTTGTCACAACAAGAATTCATCCGTTTTATACATGCGGGTCGAAGGACAATCCTCCTCCTCAAACAGGGCTATTTTCAAACCATAATGGTAGTCATGGGAGGGACACACAGCAAGGGAGATATTGCTGCATTAGAGCAGCCTAGGTTTGTGTGTATATATGTATATATATATCTATATACACACACACACATTTTCCATGAACACTTGTTGACTCATGCATCAAAGAAAATGCTCGTCAGCCAAGATGCATTAATCTCAGCATGAAGCCTTGAGTTACAACCTCGAGGAAAAACATGATTAAAATAATCACAACCAGAGCAGAAATGCATTTGTGATTTTAATGATTATATACTGATATCATCCAAGGTTAGTGGCCATTATGTTCTTTTTGTTGTTATTCAAACAATCGTATCATTGCATTTAATATATGAAAAGAAAATCAACACACATATATAATGCTTATGCATTTTCGTTGAAATACCTCATTTCAGAATTGTTTTTATCAAATGATTCTTTTGCAACACAACCCAAACAAAAGTGCAAAAGTAGAAAATAGTCTACAACTAGAATCAGCCTTGTGTTTTAATACACACACACACACACACACACAAGTCTTCCCCCCAAAGTGTTTTACTGTACAGAAAACATACATTCATGTTTCGCGATTCAGGCTGCAAATCACCCACATCGACCTCCGCTATAATCTCCCCTTTGTTGCCACTGTTGCATCTCAGGCCAACACGCCTGCCGGTCGACGATAGCAGCGATTTGGGACGGAGCCGCGAAGGAGCGGCGATGGAGAGGACGGTCGTGTCCTTGACATGCTGGACAGAGACACACTGTGGGCTGAAGGGACGACACAACAGTGGGGCAGGGGTCAGGGATCAAGGTCCGCCGTGCAATGCGCTGATGCAACAACAGACACTCAGGGGGGGCCACACCACAAGCACATTCCAGTCCCACCCAAAGAGATGTAGGGCCCCCCGTGTTTTAAAACTCTGGGGAAAAAATAACCTTGGGGGATCATTTGCAATGAGATGTGCTTGGATCATTAGGAGTGACACAATATATTTAATTTGTCCCCGATGTGACAGGGGGGATCGGGAAGAGCGTTCTCCCGCAGACAACTGAGGACATCATGGACGGCAGGCCTGACATTCACCGCGCTACAAGGAGACAAGCCTCTTACCGGCCATCGTTCACGCCGTCGCAGGCCTAGTTTGGGCGTCTCCAAAGCTGTTGTTTATTACCCTCGTGAAGCGAAGTTCATATGTTAAGTGTGAGATGTACAAATGAGAGAGGATAAGGAGGGGATTTAGGCTCTGCACTCACATCAGCAGCCCTAAGCTGAGATGAGCCCCTATAAATATTACTGTGTCAGATTCGCCTTTCGCTGCCGGAAAATAAATACACGAGATCCGCATCCACCTTGGGAGCGCCGTAATGATCCTTACCCCCCCAGCAGCCTACGTTCTCCTGGAAGTGCATTTTAAATGACAGTCGTACCCGGCCGTGTCTAAGTGGTGTAGGCTAAACATAAATGCATGCATCGCATATCTCTCTTAAGGGGGCTGTAGGTAAGACTCGAGAGTTGTAAAGAGAGAGCAGAGAAGAGTGGAATAGAGCAAGATTTTGAAACTAAACAACCCAGAAAAGGTGCCCTCCCTCTCTGCTCCCGCCCTCCCCACGTCTCTCTGCCATTGATAAGTGCTGCCTTTCCCGCACCTATGATTGACAGGAAAGATTCATTATTTGAACCAATCAGGGAAGAGGTGCCCTGATTGGTCAGAAAATGAGCCAGGAGTGTTCAAAAAATCTAAATTGGCTCATTAAGAGGAATGTGCGGTCATCATTCAAAACAAATATTCTCATCGGGCATTTCACTCACTAAATGATTACAAGGCCACTTCTACAAAATTACACTCCGATAATAGCTCTAGTCTTAAATCGTACCTGCAGCACCTTTAATAAACAGGTGTATGCATTCCACGTTACATTATTGATCCATGAATGGCATTTAGCATTAACAACTGTGCTAGTACATTCTGCAAAGGAACATTTGAGCAGAATGTTGGGGACGAATGAAGCTCTTTCCACATTGGCTAATGTACTTGAGCCATGCATGAATACCCTAAGTCAATAATGTATGCACACACACACACACACACACACACACACACACACACACACACACACACCGGGCAGAGCAAGAGAGAATGTGATTTAGAACCACAGAAACACAGTAGGACGGACGACGGACGCGATGCATTCATCACTATTGGCGGCGGAACACTGTAGTTCCTCGTCGGTGAGCGAAACAAAGACGGAGACTCGTGAAGTCCACATGACTCAACGGTCAGTCCGTCCACGCTGTTTACATGATTCGCAGTAAGCATATCGTTGCCGTTGCTGCCTCAGTGAGCACGGCGCTGTCTTCTGACTGGATGACATATCTCCTGGAGCTTACATAATGTAGATATGCCCTAATTTCCCCCTGCTCAGCCAGCAGATCTCAAAGCAACGAGGCAACATAAGACCAGCGATCGGTCCTGGATCAAAGGTGTTTTATATGGGCTAATGATGCTGGGACAGAAGCAAAACAGCTCACCTCTGTTAAATGTTAGAAGAAGAAAGCAGTGTGAAACCATATGCCATTGTCAAAGTGTTCAATATTCAAACTGACACCCAGCACCGCCCCAGTTTGGTTATTTTTTTACCTCTTCTTCCATGACAAGACATGTTTTTGAAACACAGGTAATTAGACGTTTCCATGGATACGAGTTCCCGGAAAAAAAGCCATGTCTGGTCCAGGAATAGAATTTGTTTTGTAAGTATCTGTAGGCGGCCCTGCATGCAAACTCATCTCCGGTTCAGATTGTAGGCTACAGTTACAGTCAGATCACAGCCGTTACTCCACAGAAGACCGGACACCAGCGAGACCGCAAAACAACGCAGCAGGGAACTGCAGGAAGGGCTTTTCAGATGTATATCATTTCATTTTGAAATTAAACATGATGTTTATCCATCTGTGTAGTTAAACCAAATGGCACTGTACTTGTCTTTGGCATCTATTCAACAGCATTCAAGCCAGGTGAAACTTAACCCTAAACTATTATAGATTAACCAAATCGATTAAGATCTAGTCTAGTTTGGAGTCTATAAACTTTACCTCAACCTAAGGACGCAACTAAGATGCACAATTACTAATGCCGCTTAATAGCACATCACCGAACAATTAATTTCATAGCATACAAATGAAATAACACATAAAACTGTTAATTCATATGTTTTATTAATTGAATGGACAAAGCTCAGGACCCGTTTTATTAATTTAATGGACAAAGCTCAGGACCCGTTTTGAACACTAATTCACATTTTTCAATTTCCATTGGCTATCCCCTGTGTGTGTGGTGTTGCTTTCTGCAATCTAACTAAACATTAGTTTAAGACCATCAGTTCACATGACAACACAGTGTTCTATTTACAATGGATCAAACTGAAAAGAGCAGAATAACAATGAGTATTATAATTAGAATGATAATACAAATAATAGTGATTTCCCCAGTTTCATTTCTGTTCTATAAAAATCAATGCAGGTTTGGTCATCTCTCATCAGGAAGAGTATTTGTATTCTAACATCAACAACTCATTTATTCTGCATGAAATTGCCTCTAATATGTGACTCACATACTGAACCACATGGACGCTAAAAGTTCTCCACTGAAAGAGAAAGCACTGAAAATGAAAGAACGTGTTTGCGTCACTATTTACACCTTAGCTGCTGAGTGTTTTTTTCTACATCAAGAAAGCTAACAGGTTCTGTGGCAAAACAAAACATAGTCATCAGTGTTGGGAAGTTCCGAGGGCATTTCGTCCACATATGATCGGGTTCCTGCAGTGCATTAACAAGACAAGCAACGTCACTCAAGCTAATGGTTTGGTACTGTTAATACACCAGAGATTCAGGAAGCATGAGCGCGGCCTGCCAGCTTCCATCAAAGGGTTCAGTGTTAATGCGTCTGCGCTGTGCACCACACAAAGAAGAGAGCTGGACAAGGGCCCAATTCTTTTGACTGTGCGTGTATACTGTGCACCAAAGACGTAACAGTGATGCACTACAGTCATGCACTCACACAAACCTAGCAAAATGGGAAATCCATATTTTTCTAATCACACATTTGAACGTTTTGTATGAGAATGGAAATCAGTGTAATGATGTGACCAAATACCAGTTGTTTATTTCCTCGGACATGAAATGTAGGATTTATTAGATTAGGGATGTATAAGGGTTCTACTGGGGCATGAGAGTGTAGGTACAGTCAGACAAACAAACAACCAGCTCTATCACTGCATAGTGCAACAATGTTCTATGATCATTTACTTTTACACGTGTCATTTGATTTTGTACAATTTTCAAGAGGAATTGCTATTTATCGTGTCTGCCATGTTTTACATCTAAGAAAGTGACATCTTATTGGCAACGTGTACAGTCAACAGTGCATTTCTGTGCAAAATCAAACGGGAGGGAAACAAATACATATTAGTGTTATATCGTATAAAAATAATTGTTGTATAAAAAAACATATGCATTGAGTGGGGTCAAAGGCCAACAGATCTATCCACACCACAAACGTTCCCACGGCTGAAACACTTCTCACATGCGACACAGGCGTACATAATCCGTAGGGGAGGGTGTGGTGAGTGACGGAAGATTGGTCCGCTGAAAGTGAACACCACAGACTCTAAAGCGGTCTCGCCGCTGAGCACAGAACAGTTCAGGACAGTAAATAATGCATTTAGGAAACACCCGTGCCAGCAGCGGGACCCGAGATCCGCCCGGGTCAGCGCACCCGCCTTCAGGGGCCGTCTCTGCGTTGGCACCCGTTTCTGACATCGTTAATATTGACAGGGCTGTTCACCAGAGAGCCAGATCAAACTGGTTTGTGTGTCGAAACACACCCGCCTGTTGATTTTGTTTGCATAGTTCAGTCGCTCCGGGGGTTGTCCTTTTTGATCGTTTATTGATGTCTGTCCTGATGCCAGTTTCCTTCCCTTGGAATAATATTGTCATGAATTCCTGGTCCAAGCCCATATCCTTTGCAATAAGTATGCCACAAAGTAGAAATACCCTCATTCTCCGTCCCGCTATCAACAAACAATCTATTTACAAATATTGTTAACAAACAAAATGATTCCAAATGATAGTAAAAATCTGCAATAAAAACATAATTTCACATCATTTACATAATTGGCATATATTACACAGGGGATATTAGATAATGTTCTTTATATACACACCTCCATAAACCTAAAACTGTGAATAAGTCGTGTGTTTCTCGAGCACTTCAAGGTAATCCGGATCAACGTGAAGCTTGGCTTTCAGTTCCCAGTACTCGCTCCTGCTCGGCTCCACGTAAACAGTACTTGGTGCGCTGCAGTACAAGATCGTCTGCTGTACTCTCTGGGGGCGTGTACCCTGGCGCCTCGCATCAAAGTCTGAATCGTAATGACCGGATGAGTGTTCGCTGTGCCTACACGGCAGAGCGCTGCAGTAGGGGGCATGTTGGTCCGGCTCCAACGCGTCTCTGTAGTAATACGGATCGTCCTGGGTGGCGGAGGAGCGTTTGATGACCGGCTCCTGAGAGGCGGTGCTGTATTCAGAGCTTAGAGCCTCTCGGTCGGCGTTACCCAGGAACGGCCCGTTTAAACCCTCCAAATCTCTGTAAGCGTCCAGCGGTTGGCTCGCGGCCGGGGCGGCGTTCTGGGCGGCGTGCTCCGCCGGGGGGGGGATGTACTCGTACACGTGCCCAGCGGACGTCCTGACTTTGGGGATGGCCGCCTTCTTGTAGAGGCCGTACTCCATGTTCAGCGAGCTGATGCAGGCGTTCACGGAGATGTTCTGCTCGTTCTGGGCCTTCTGGTGTCTCTTCCTCGCGGCCACGAACAGCCCCGCCGCGATGAACACGGACATGATGAAGATGAGGAGGAGGGCGAGGATCAGCACCGACAGCGGGATGGCGTTGCGCGGCAGGTCCGAGTCCAAGGACGTTTCTATAGTAACCGTGCTGCCGGGGAAGGACTCCTCCGAGGGCGTGACGACGGAGGCCACCGCGGCGGAGTTGTTGGGGCAGAAGTTGGTGGTCTTTATGTATCTCATGTCCTCGCCCGACAGCTTCTTGGGGGAGCTGCAGATGACGTTGTTCACTACGGTACCGGTGCTGAGCAGCTCCAGCCAGGTCCTCAGGTCCAGGATGGCACAGGAGCAGTCCCAGGGATTCTCGAACAGATCCACCTGCACCAGGACGGTGAGCTGGTCCAGGACACCGCTGACGGGCAGGGATCGGAGGTGGTTGTTGCGGAGGTTTAGCCTGGCTAACGTCAGGCCGTTGAAGGTTCCCTCGGGCAAGGCTTTTAAGAGGTTGTTGTTCAGAAACAGCAGTTGAAGGTTGGGGACATGCTGAAAGGTGTTTATAGCAATCTCTTTAATGACATTGTACTCTAAATATAAAAACTGTATGCTCTCCAATCCATAAAATATGTCGCCTGTCAGACGTTCGATCACGTTGCCGTTCAGGTATAACCGGCGTAAATGCGTTAAGTCACCGAACGCTCGGTCCCGTATGTGAGCTATTCGATTATTACCAAGATGGAGCAAATCTAGACCGGTCGCCTCGATAAAATCTGATCTGCGGACAACTGTGATGTAGTTACCTGTGAGATACATCTTCTTAGGATTGTACGGTTTGGGAATTAAATCAGAGATCCGCTCTATTTTTCTCTCTTGGCAATTAACATTCAGGCCAAGGTCTGAAATTTGAAGATTACAAGTGCAGGCAGCAGGGCAATCTAAAGGCACCGGGGATTTAGTCTGATATGAAACAATTTGACCGTAATTCTGAGGCTTATTGGATGGGACTCGAGCCGTGGGCTTGGACTTTAATTTGCCTGACTGCCGGGGTCCTTTGGTGGGTCTAGACGAGGACCGGGCGATTCCCGAGGAGGTGAAGGGGGATGTGACTGGAGCGGGGGGAGTCCTGTGGTACGCATCACTGCTCAGATGAGGCATCTCGTACTCAGCGATGGCCCTCCGAGGACAGAGCTCCTGCTTCGACACCTCGTCCACATCCCTCCCGTGCAGACGGAACGGGAACTCGCAGACCACATCGCCCACCAGAGCCGTGTAGGAGATGCTCTCCAGCCAGGTCTTGAGGGCGATCAGCTCGCAGGAACAGTTCCAGGGGTTCTCCTCGAGCTGTAGCTCCACCACGTTGGTCATGTGTTCCAGCAGGCCCGAGTACGGGAGCGTTTTCAGCTGATTTCCTCGTAGGTCCAGGTGAGTAAGAGGAACAAGCTGGAAAATGTTTGTCGGCAACGAAGATATTAAGTTGTCGTTCAGAATCAGGACCTCCAGATGGGTCAGTTTGCTGAAGGCGTTCACCTCCACGTGCGTGATGTAATTGTAGTCCATCTGCAGGTATTCCAGGTTCTCCAGACCAAAGAAAAGCTCCTCTTTCAACGCATCGATTTTGTTGTTGTTGAGATGCAGTCTTCTTAAGCCCTGGAGGCCGTTGAACGCCCCTGACTCCACTTCCGATATGTCATTGTTCCCCAGATGTAATATCGTAAGGCCTGTGTATGCAACAAAATCATTGACAGAGAGCTTGTTCAAAAGGTTCCCGGTGAGCAGGAGGTGGTACGTGGGGTAGTACACTGGCTGTATCTCCGTGAGACTTCCAATGCCTCTGGTCTCACATCCCACGGTGAGAACGTCCTCCTTCTCCTCACAGGCACACAGTCTTTCACAGGTTTCTCCGTAGCTTTGGAACATTTCCACAGTGCACAGGGATGTTGCAATTGTACAGAGAAGTAAGATCCAGGGATGCATTTTCTCGTACTGGTGACAATGCTCACTTAGGGATGAGTATCCAGTCTCCTCTGGAAACAAAATACATTTTAGTTGAAAGATAAGGAGGCAACAGAAATTATGTTATGCAAAAGATAACAGCTGAGCCTAAAGTCTTGCATGCACCCTGAAGTTACTTCCAGTAGCGAAACGGTGATGGGTTAAGCAGAACCACCGATAATCCAAATTAACAACCCAATTAAGCCAATTAAAGGGGCTGAAAAATAGGCACGTCTATTAATCACAGCACTTAGACTAATAGCTAGAAACGGCAAAATCTGATTTGTGCGATATTTAATACGTTATAATAGCCTGCAATAATATCGCATTTTTAATTAAGAAATCAACAAATAAGTAAATGGATAAAAATAGAACCTAGAAATAGAGAAATAGAGCATCTTACGGCGAGCTAGTTCCACATGCACGTTAGCCTACGCAATGTTGTTCAATTCCTCCGGGTCAAACGCCTACCTCACGCGAACTGTTGAAGACTCCTCGTGAAGTGTCTCTTCTCGGTGTTCATCGTAAATCCGTCAAACGTGTAATAAGAAGTCTAAATCAGTCCGGGGATGGGTGGCGGACTCCATCGCACCACCACAGAGGAGCAGAGAAGTGCTGATCAACCATATATGCCAAACGCTTCTCTTTATAACACTCCGCGCCGGAGGAGCCGCACTGCTATGCCTGGTAACAAAGTTGCTTATTCTCTCTCTCTCTCTCTCTCTCTCTCTCTCTCTCTCTCTCTCTCTCTCTCTCTCTCTCTCTCTCTCGCTCTCGCTCT
>JAOPJO010000089.1:1482952-1493812 GCA_027123675.1 Molva macrophthalma
ACACACACACACACACACTCCCAGGTCTTTTATAGCACGTCTCTGTGCATTACACATTTAACAATGCATTCAAAATAGGCCGCCATCAATCAGTGATTCGCCCGCCGTCGACAGAATCAACTTGGGGCACGAATCTGATTATGCGTTGGGGGGGGAAGCGGGAAAGCCTCAAGAAGCGCACGCTAACACGCGAGAGAAAGAGAGACGACGAGCCGCCTCTGACAAGCCTTCCACGCTGAACCACAAACACAAAAACAAATACCCTGGGAGATTCCCTGTGTATGACAAGCGTACTGTAAATAATACAAAAATCTAAATGTACATTTGTCAGCAAAGTACACCATGCGAGGATGTGGTTGTCATGCCCGGCGAAACACTTCCACCAAAACAGGGCTTTGACAAATGTGATGCATGATACGTGATGGGCTGCCCCAGTAAAAACACACAGCGCTGATGTAATGGCTGGGAGTGAGTCAAGCCCCGAGGGCAGGTATAGTCACAGCCGTCTCTCCCTCATGGAGCAGAGTGGCGAGGCAGATGTTCACCTGACAACACTGGTAAACAGATCGCTGTTCACCCCCGGTATATATTATTAAGGGGGCTGATGACACCAACACAGCTGCAGCGGTGGAGGCCGGCAGTAAACCCCTCGCTTCGTTCCTTCACAGCTACGGTAACTGACGATACGGTAACTAAAAGAAGGACCTGAACGACCTATCATGCCCTGTCTATGTGGTTGTGAATGGGCCGTTTCATAGATACAAAGTGTTTGAGTGTTCTCTTAATGGGGCAGCAGGCATGTCCCAGCACCATCATGGAGCTGGGAGGCGGGGCTGCTCACGGCTCAGGTGGAGGCGTGGCAAGGTTGCTGCGTGGCTTTGATGTTGCTCTGCTCTGAGGCCTCTTCCTGCATTTTGGACTTCATAACAGACTGCAGCTCGTCGTCATTACCAGCCTGAGGAG
Source organism: Molva macrophthalma (assembly GCA_027123675.1). NCBI lineage: Eukaryota > Metazoa > Chordata > Actinopteri > Gadiformes > Lotidae > Molva > Molva macrophthalma. Next base: position 1,483,916 of record JAOPJO010000089.1, read on the forward strand.
GAAGGCACCAGCCACACAGACTCGCCTAGAGGACCACACACACACACGTACGTACACACACACACACACACGTACGTGCACACACACACACACGTACGTGCACACACACACACGTACGTGCACACACACACGTACGTGCACACACACACACACACACACACACGTACGTGCACACACACACACACACACACACACACGTACGTGCACACACACACACACAGACAAACAGACAGACAGACAGGCAGACAGACACACAAACATTTTGTCAGAAGAGCTGACAAAAACTTCTCTCGTCTGATGAAAAGATCTAATGTGTAGCCTGGTCGACAGATCTTGTCTTAATTTATTGAATCATGATTCACACATGTGTCTCTCTATTGAACATTGAATCACAGTCTGTGGCTGGATTATGATTCAGTGGTTACTGGAGATGCTCTGGTGGTCTGTGTGTGTCTCATCAACACCTCCCTCCCCCTTTCATGTAAGATTGGCTATTTTAGAAGTCAACTATTCCAACGCTAGATTGAAAAACACCCGAGATGTCATCTCGAACATCTCACTTATTTTTTTCTCTCATTCTCACCTTCTTCAGCTCTGAAGCCGTTGCATTGTGCCAAAATAGAACTAAGTTAGATCGTAACACACAACGTCTTCTTCATTCCTGATAATAATTAAAGATGGTATATGACCAATTTTTTGAATTTGTAATTCATAATTGAAACCAAATGGTACACAATGTATCACGACTCACAGAAACATATTTTGTCGGATACAGCCTCAGAATTTCTACCCCATTCAGACTTTAATATGCTTTTAAAACGTTATCAGTATGTATTGGTATTCATGCATGTATAAACTAATTTCAATAGAAATTCATTCAGAGGATACTTTACCTTGAAGCATTTGTTGAATCTCTTGCTGACTATATACAGGGCAACGGGATTGATGCATGAGTTGAGCGAGGCCATGTTAATGCCAAAATAGTCCAACACGAGAAAGACACTGGGGAGCAGGGAAAAGTCAATTTTAGGGTTAGATGTATAACACGAATGGGGGATATACCATACTGAGCAAGGAACGCTCAATTCCTCACGATTACCTGAGTAGCTGGCATCTGTTGGGATCCTTCTGGTCGTAAATGGTCCGTTTGAGGATTCTGCTCAGGTACAGTGGCAGCCAACACACGGCAAACACCAGGACCAAGCTGAACACGGTTTTCGTCACCTCACGTCTCTGGTCAAACGGAACACGATAACACGCTTAACAGGAATAAATCAATGGGCAAAATAAGTGAGTGATGTACAGAGTACCATTTTAGTGTAAAATCCAGTTGTACATTGTACATGTTTCTACCTTTTCAAGAAACAAGATAATAATAATAATAACGATGCATGTATTTCTTTTTTTCAAAATGCTCACTTTACAGCCAGAACAAAATCCTTTAATAGGAACATTGTAAAAAAGCAGCATGGATATCGTTTTAAAATAAAAGAGCTAACATCGGGACGGACAAACAAGACGATACGGGAACACGCAGTAGAGTTCGGACATTAAGAGCCAGTTTGAGGACAATTTGAGGGAGGACTGACGGAGGTAAGGTGGAGTCCCGGGGGGGTTTCAGGAGAGAGCTCCAGAGGGGAGGGCGGTGATGGAGCAGGCCCTGACGCCCCAGGTCGGGTGGTCCTGGAGGGGGGTGTCGGGAGGACCGGAGGGCTCGGTGGGTGCATGGCGGGGTTCAGAGATGGGTGAGGCAGGAGGTTGCCAGGTTACGGGTGGAGAACGTGGGCGCTACCTGCTTGTGTTTGCTGAGGGTGTTCTCAGAGTTCCTGTGCATCCTCCTGCACATCAGCGTGTAGAAGACTGCGGTCCAAAGCAGGGGCATACAGAAGTAGAAGCCAAACAGCCACCAGTCTTTCACCGATTTGTAGAACTGTGTAGAACAAAGAAAAGCTCCACAGTGATTTTGTATTCTGCTGCGTATCTTTCAATTTCTATCATATGTTTGTGTCAATATTTGTAGAATAATGACAGGGAGGGAATGTGTATACAAAATTATATAGCACGCTTTTAGAGATCATGTTGAGCAAAATGGCTAAAAGTATTCATTAATTCCAATAACTGAACGAAAAAACAATAACATTCAACATCAAAAGAGCCATATTCATAACAAGTCAATCATTTTTTTTTACATGGAATATATTACATTAGCCCTACTTTACCTGCATGAACCGTGTTGTTTGCATGGGATGAAGCAGGCATATTCTCAGATGCTTTCCTTTATAGTCCATCGTTATCAAATCAAAGCCAACCCCTTCAGGCACTGCCAGCGTGATGGAAACAACCCATATCAAAGTTATTTCTACCGCCGTCCACATTGAAACTCCAACGCCTTTGATTCGATTCCAGGATACAACAGCTCGATATCTACAAAATCAATGGGGGAAATTGAATGGCTTCAGGGAATTATTTCTAGCCCATAACGTTGAAACATTCCCAGATTAAACAACAATTCAACCCGCGCCATGCGAGACAAATGCATCCACTTGACGAGCTTACGGACTGCGGCCACCAGATGACATTACCGCTAAAGAGTACAACGCATTACCGCCATCGATCGGGCGGACGCTTCGATCCCCGGCCCCCCGCGGAGCGCCCGTACCTGTCCACGCTGAGCGCACAGAGGCTCAGCACGGTCACGCCCACTGAGGTCTTCTGTACGAAGGGGACCAGTTTACACACCGCCACGCCCAGCGGCCAGTCTTCAGCCACCAGCTGTTGGGAATGAATGAGCGAGTCAAGTCAGGTCAATCGTATTGTAGAGCCCTTAATCACAGGTTCACAGCCTCGGAGGCTTCACAGGCCCACATTATACGAAAGCTCCTTCTAACCTGAGCCCTCTGAAGGTGTGAGGAAATCTCCCCTAAATCTAAAGGGATGAAACTCTGAGAAGGAACACAGCGGAAAGATCCCTCCTTCAACAGATGGATAGGGGTGTAATAGGTGCAGAATGGGCAGACATATAATGGCTGCACAAAACAAAGCAGTGACAGGCAATATTCCAAAACACTACAATTAATGCACGTCAAGAAGCATGTGACATTTCGGGCTCTGAAACGGATAAGAAACAGCAGGGAAACAGCAGAGGGAGGAAACGGAGAGCTGGCCTATTTGTTTTCTCCCCCGTTGTAATTGCACACCTTGCGGCCGCGCCCGGCGACTCACCCGGTACGCGTTGATTGGGATGTCTATCACGATATGCATGAGGTCCCCCGCCGCCAGGCTGGCGATGAGCACGTTGGGTCCGCTCCGCATGCGTTTGTTGCCCTGGATGATCCTCAGCAGCGCCACGTTCCCGACCATCCCCGTGATGAAGACCAGCAGGGACACCAGGGTGTTCACGTACTTGAACGTGTCTCTGATTCCCGTCGATCGTACGCACATGGGCGGCGGCCCCTCTGGTGGGGTGTTCCCGGGCGTGTGGTTTGAGCGCGGCCCGTCCACTAACCCGGGTCCCGGGGCAGGTTCTTCAGACGGCGGAGCATCCGTCTCCCCGCGGACCAGAACATCCGTTGGGCGTTGAAGACACAGAACCACCCACAGAAAAATCCACATCTTGAACTATGAAAAGGGTTTCAACAACGAGATTGGGAGTTGGCTGAGAATGAGGGAGAAAATAAACAGAATCAATTAAGAGTAATTAGTCTGCCGCTCTATCGATAACACACAAAGGAAGTTACGTGTAATTTACAAATTAAGTGACTTACCCTCCAGAAGTACAAAACTTAAACACCGTCTTTGCCGTCTCCGGCAGAATGAGTAAAGTACGGGAAAGCACATGCCTATGTAGGCCTATTGTAAACCATGCCCTTTAGGGGCGGGAAATGAGGAATTTATAGAGCTAGGCTATCACTGTCAGAGTTACTCATCAATCTGTCGGCATCATTACACTCTTTAATGCATCAGCCCGTAGCAGACATGCTGCGGTGGCCTATTGTCTCTTGTTTCTGTTTTCCTATTCCTTCTGGATCCTTGCACAGGCTTACCAAGCGTGTTTCAGCAGAGCCCAAATGCCACTCAGCCTACTATGAGGTGATTTAGTAACCCTAACGTGTCTTATTAAATTTTATGTGCCGGTGATTTAATGCAATACAATATAAGCGATGTAGTATACCTGTTCTGAAAGTACCATAAAATACTATGCGTGTAATGTTATTCCCATAGGCATATATGCACTGATGACAGCCCACACATCCGTTCACACATTGTGTGCATACCGTTGCTAGAATGTGTTATGATTCCTGTTCAACACCACAAGCTTTAAACTTTAACAAAATATTAGAACACTATCTACTTAGCACAAAACGTTCTCAGGTGTAAACAGCAGTGCTCAGCTCTGAATGGCCCTCTTGGGTTCTCCTTGCTTTTAAAATGAGTCAGTCCTCGTCAAACACGACAGAGTCGGCGTCTGGGTCCTCGGAGAGTGATAGCGAAGGTGACACTACCCCGCTACAGATAAACGACAAGCAGCCAGGCCCAGATCCTGCAGGAACAGAAGTCAGAGAAATGTTTAAAACCATTCTAATTTCTCTTTGAATCCTAACGTGTGTGTACCGCAGGCAGTAAACGACATTGGGAGGAATAGTATATCCGAGGCGACACAAGACAGAGACGTGATTCGAATAACCTAGATCGTGATTATAAAAAAAACATGTTTTTCTGTTAAATTGTTTTGAGCTATGCGTGCATTGATTAATCTATTTAGTGGCGAATGAAAAGTACATAAACAAACGCACTAAATGAGTCCCTATACCCGTAGTCAATACCAGCGATACAATTAATTGGGCATTTGCAAACAACTGCGTACCAGGCCTACTAAATCGTGAAACGAATACTTTTTGCATAATAGCATGCCAACTAGCGTTTCCAAAATCACATGTTGGATTTACTATTTTTTTTCCCAGCGTCTCTCTGTTTTTACAATCCATTTAGCAATTTCACCTCGTCAGAAGTAGACCTATGGGCGTTTTGGTAAATAATAACGCATCCCCATCCGTGAGCACCTTCACCCAAACAGACTGGAAGTGGGTGGAGGACACGGACAGCCGTGGAGGTAGCGTGCGGCATGCGGTGGGGTCACTTCTTGCACCCTCTGCTCTCATTATTTACGGGACATCTGTCAGCCTCTTAATGAACGCACTCTGGTGCAGTTCAAAAGCAGACGGAGGTGTGCGTCCATTTGGAGGAAGACGAGGTTGCTCTCCGAAATTCCTCGGAGGTATCTGTGAACACGTGTGCCCACGCCGCGGTGTTGAGAAAATGTTATTGACCCACAGATTTACGCTTAATTAAATGTTTTGAATAATAATTTTATATTAACATGAAAGGGCACATGCTTGTGAAAAGGCCAGTTATATTAAAAAAAAACATATTGAGAGGACTGAAGAGAGTTGTAGTAAGTTACTGTAAAATCCTAAAGGTTAATGAAAACGTTGTTTTGCCATGTCTTAGATGAGAAACGTCTTAGTAGTTTCAAACACAACAATGTCTTCCTATAATGACACATCATTTACCTATTAATTACAAAACAATGACCAAAAAACCATGACTACCAACAGAATAAGTCACATTCCAATTATCCGACGCTTCCAAAGTGGCGGAGCTCATTTAGGTGTAACGTCGCGCTGTGCAAACCTTATCCAACCTCGCGTAGGCGCATATACATTTTTTGCCTACAAATCTGGGTCAAAACAAGCTCATGTCCTTGTACAAAAGGTAACCTTATTATTTTAACTGCACATGCCTACAGTGTTTGGATATAACTGTGAGGGTATTTTCAGCTTGCAACAGTCATAATGGAAGCATAAAGCAGCATCGAAGGATAACATTACTGCTTCAGACTTTTGGACCATTGTAGGTTTTCTAGTCAAAAAATGGAATGCAGCTCTTGTTCAGTGTGACTCCTGTCATCAGTTTAGAAAGCCCTTCATAAGCTCTGACCTTTAGAGAAATATAACAGACTTTGACTTGGTGAACGTGACTTTTACTTTTTGGGATTCATTTTTTTTTTCAGTCACATAAAATCCTTTGTGTACCAATAATATATTTGAAAGAATACATTAGAAACATTAAAGTGATGATTATTATTTATTTTCTATTAACTGTCATGATGAGACAAATGCTAATTCGTGGTGTCTTTGCTGTGAGCAAGCGAAAACAACAGAGCCTCTGTTGCAGGAGATGGAAAAACTGATGCAAACTGTTGGATAGCTAGATGGACAGAAACCCTCACCCACCATTTAGAGGACGTGTAATTGCTGTGCATTAATAACATTTAATAACGGCTGCCGAACAAAACTTTGTACTTTCAAAGATAGTGTTTGCTTTTAACTGTGTGAACTAACAACAAAACATATTCAGTGGTTTGTGCTCTAAGATTAAGTTTCAGTTTTCGGTACAATATATATGGCAGTTTGAGTCAAAGTCAAGACCACGAAGTCGACTTACAGCCAAACAGCTGCAATCAATGTCCAATTCAGGGGAGGTTAAATTCCAGAGGGGAAACAACGCAGGTATACACCCAATCAGGGACGGGGAAACAATCCTAATTTGCAATTTGAGGAAGTTTGAAGAGTAAGTGCCTTAAACAAAACATAACAGCCTCTCATTTCTTCAATCAAAAGTTACTTCTTTTTGTTTGGCTTCAAAACTAGACTTCCCATTCAGGCTGTCAGGTAAGACGTAACATTCTGAAATACGAGTTTCCCCTCCCTCAGAAAGTGTCTCAGAGATCGCTCTGGCAGGTTTCCACGTGAGGGGTAGTAGACAGCACCTGGTATGTTTTTAAGTTATTCATGTAAACAACTTTCATTGCCAACTTGTTCCCTTCGGTTTTGTTCAAAAAAAAAAACTGGATGCGATTGGAGATGACGTTTCACCTTGGTGACCAGAGAGGACAACTCCGTTCCATGTTCCCCCTCCTTTTGTCAACACATGGTTGCGTTGTGATAGACTGTCCACTTTGTTGAAGTCTCTAAAGCTTGTTCTATGGCTGCATAGATCACTTCTGTTTGCACTATAGCTTGAATCTAGGACTGGCCAATTTCTGGCATAATTCTCTGCAGTCTGTGGTGGTTATTTTGTGGTAGTATCGTAGCATGACAACAATACGAGATAGATAAGAAGTTCTACCCAGATGGAGAATGTTTTTACACCATGCCCCCAGATCGAACGGGAAGTGTTTGGTATCCGTCGAAGCATATCAGTAAATACATTTCAACCTGGGTCATCCTGTTTAATGAGCTTGTGAACATGTGGTCCTAGGATAACATTTTGCAGCATGTTAATGATGGGTAATAGATAAAGTTCCCCCTCTGGAGACGCAGACATAATGATGATCTCTTCTGCAGAAGCTGGCGACTTATTTTCTCTTTGACGACAGGGACCGTGAGCCCAGCATGAAAGAGAGTTTTTACCAACAAAGGCCAACGTACATGCCAGCATCCCAATGGACTGATCCGGTAATTGGTCCTCGGTTTATCTAAATACTGTTACTACCGTTCCCCAGAATGGAAAAAAAGATTAACCAAACGTTAAGAGGATAAATCTATTTAGTACCAAATTGTGGCATGTGTTCAAAGAGATTTTAGCAATAATCTTCCCCAAATTTAAATATGCACAATGCAATTGTTGATATTTTGAGCTGAGGCAAAAAAATGAAGTGAACTCAAGCTAATGAATCAGCTTTGAAGCCGCTGTGTACAGGTCAGCATAGCTAGCGCTAATCTACTGGCGGCGTCCCCGGGGTGAACGAGGCTCTTGGCGCTCCCTGCTGCCGGGAGATACGGCGCTCTGTGAAGGCGGGGAACACGGCTCAGCCACGAGCGGTATGTCCCCGCCTGTCCCATCATGCCCCTCGCCCCGGGCCCGTGTGGCTCTGGGTTCAATTCCCAATGTGTCCCCAATACCGGTAGGCGTCCTTGAGTGTGATGTTTGACCCCTCATGGAGGACCTTTATCTCTTTAAGTTGTGGTAAAAGCGTCACAAATGTCTCATTATTATTATTATTAAATGAACAGACGGTGTTTGTTTAATAACCCCGTCTGTTCGGTGTTCATGGTATGTGTTCCGGTGGATTTGTAACCGGTTACATTTAAATGATTCGAGCAACATCGAGTGTCTGCATACGAGACACAGATAAAACAGCCTTATTCTGACGGTAACATCACGGCGTCACGCGGCTGTCGCCTTGTTGTGTTTTAATCCACGCCGCTCGTGAGTCCAGAGAGAAAGGAGGCACTGGCACCAGATGTTCTGGAGAGATAGCTCCAAGTGAGGAGCTAGCAGATCCACGCTGCGCCTGGCCCGGATGCGGACCTGCGTGTCGCAAATCCACGCCGCAGAGGAGCCCTGGCTGTCTCGCGGCCCAGGGTAACACCGAGGAGCAGGAAGGGGGGAAAGCGCTCCAAATGATACCTAGTTGGCACACCGCAAGACGATTTAACAGAGAAAGATATCCCCCTCTCCTCAAGCATCAGCTGTGCTCTTTCAAAGTGATAGCAAATATTATATTATAAATATATATTAACAAATTGTATTATAAATATCATTAACGGGGTTGTAGGTACGATTCTAGAGTTAAGAGAGAGAGAGAGCAGGAAAGAGTGGAATAGAGCAAGATTTAAAAAACGAAATCTTACTTCCTATTGCACCTTTAAGATAATCTGCCAACTTTTTTTCCAATTCGAACACAACCATGGTTTCTATTGAAAGGTTTTCGGTCGGTCAGCCATTCATGAACCCAACCGGGTCGTCTTAGAGTCCAAGGCCTCACGTGCATGCTTCTCCGTAGGGATGCACCGACACCGATACCAGTACTCGGACTCGGGCCGATACTCTGCTCATGTACTCGTACTCGTAAAACGTCTCCGATACCACTTCACGCAACGTGACGTAACGTTGAAGAGCCAATGAACCCACAACGTTATGGGGTAATTTGTCTTATATGATCGTCAACATAGTAATCGATGCCATTTTATCACCGTTACTGAAATAAGTCCCCAATTTAGAGAAAAAAAAAAGGTATAACGCTAGAGAAAAAAAGTATAACGCTGCGGTGTGTGGCACATTTCATACACAACACCGCTCATTATAACGCTCATACACAACGACGGTACTAAAAAAGTATCACAAAGTTGCCGTAACCATGGCGATGTTTTCTAAACTGTAGAGGTATTATCAGTACTCGGTACCGGCGAGTACCCAAATGGTAGTACTTGTTCTCGGTCTGAGAAAAAGTGTTATCGGTGTATCCATAGTTCTCCTTTTCTGATGTCCTCTGCTATTATTTTCCATTTTATAGTAGCCGTATGAAAACTAAATCCATAATATACTGCCATTCAATAAACAGGCTGAAGAGAGGCATAATTCAGCCTGGAGCACTATTGGAAATTCCAGCAGAATCAATAGTTTGAATTCCACTCTTCTAATGCAGTTTCACAGAAAGGGGGAGAAAGGGGTTTGTCATTTCAATTGGTTGAGGATATATATAGACCTATATATCATTTGTTTGAGCTAACATTTCCAGGCATAAGTGCAACACTTTTGACATTTCTACTTCCAATATTTTGTTCCGTTGGTACAGACGTAGAAATGAAAATATCCTTTGTGCTGCTTCCAGGGGAGACCACTCACTCACTTCAGCTTGAACAGTTGCTAGGGTACAGCAGCACACATACATATTACGCTCTTATTTTAATTACCTCCAAAGGATTCTGTGTTTGAATCAAACCTTGGCAGGCACAGTCAACACATCTGCTTTACTACGCCACACACACACACACACACACACACACACACACACACACACACACACACACACACACACACACACACACACAC
>JAOPJO010000089.1:1554843-1566206 GCA_027123675.1 Molva macrophthalma
ATATGCAACTCAGAGTGACCTATCGTATTTCGAAAGGAGCAAGTATAAACGATTTCTCGTGGAATGACACCTTTAACTATTTTTTCATGAGAGCCACACTGGCAGGACAAAGTCAATAGGAGAGCCACTTTTACCACAAAACACCAAAAACCACTCCAACCATTAAATGCAAATTAAAAACAACTTCTGTCTGCCCGCTATTTTCCTCTTCGGCATCTTCCTATTGATTTTCGGTTGCTGCGTGCTCCGAATCTCCATTTCCATTCTCCATTTGTCACACCACTTTGTCTCTGTCCGTCTGGTTTGCGACTTTGTTTGATTAGAAATCGGTCCATTTTTTGTCCGTGCACATCACGCTAGCTAGCATCGGATGCTTCAATGAATTAGCCAAACTAACGCTACTACGCCATTACTAGTACTAAGTGTGCAGTGTTGCCAGATTGGTGACAGTTTCCACCCCTTTAGCAATATAAATATAAACTGTTGAGTATTTTTATGAATTATGTGTATTGGCTGCATTATCACATAATTATTAGCTGCCATGCGAGCCACCAATTAAAGCTTAGCGAGCCGCATGAGTCTCGCGAGCCGTGCACACTGGTCAAGACAGTTCCAGATACCGAGGTATTGTGTGTTTGTGCATGCTGTTGTATTGGGTTCGTTTGGTGATGAGGCAAATCTTTGTGCATATTCATTGCTCATTTTCCTTAATTGACATGCCTACTTGGTCTATTTGTTCCACGCTTTTATGTTGTATTTAATGTTGAACAGGGCACCTTTATTTATATTAATAAAATATGCTCCCATAATGAGCCCACATTCTCCACTTTGAAAACACACCTGGGTACCACCTCTGCCTCATTTTGAGGCAGGAAAACCCCTGCATACATTTCACCTAGGCCATGCCCAATCGCACACACTCTTTAAAGTCTACAGCTAAACAAAAACATAAATACTGAGAATAAGTAGGTACTTCCTAAAACACACTCTTCTCTATGTTTTGTAATAATAAGGAAGTGACCTAGTGATCTAGCATACCCCCAGACACCTGTTACTTTCACTTGTTCACATGTTCAACCGCCATGTCACACTACCATTCCATCCACCTCTCAGCCACTCGTGAAAAACAGAACACATTGTGAGACTTCTCAAGAGCGATGGACCTGGTAAGTGTCAACCCCAGCACAACTTTCACACATGCATGTTATCTTGTTACAGTCATTGAACTACATAGTACTAAATACCCTACTAAATACCGGTATGTGTGTGTGTTTCTATTGCTGCGGGAGGGTGAGGTGATTGGTGGGAGTGTCTTTTGTTGTTGGATTTTAACAAGCCAACACTTAGGTATGTGTTATCTATCACAGCATGTAAGTGGCATGTTCCTTTACTGTTGACAATGTACCTGGTTGTGTGCAGCAGTTTCATGTGAAGCCAGGATTCTTCTGAAGAAGAAGACCTGTTATTGTATCTCTGACCACCACCCCACATCTTCCTCCTCCCCCTTCATCCAGGAGAACGGAGGCGTCTTCATCCTGCTGTGTCTCACCCTGCCAAGCCTGAGGCCTCTCGGTCTTGACGCGTCGACGCGATGGTACCCCAAAACCCTCCCGTGTAACGTCAGCTTGGCCAGCAACAGCAGCGCGGTCAAGGTGGACTGCACCGAGAGAAGTCTCACATCCATCCCGAGTGGCATTCCAGGGAACACCACCAACCTCACCCTCACCATCAACCACATTCCCGAGCTGAACGCCACCTCCTTCCGCGGCCTGGAGAACCTCACGGAGATCGACATGCGATGCAACTGTGTGCCTATGAAGATCGGCCCCAAGGATCGCGTGTGCACCAAGGGCCTGACCATTATGGAAGACACCTTCAGCGACCTGAAGAAGCTGCAGGCGCTGTACCTGGATGGCAATCAGCTGGACGGCATACCAAGGGGCCTGCCTCCAAACCTCCTCCTACTGAGTCTGGAAGTAAACCACATCTTTTACATTTCTAAAGAAAACCTCTCGGAGATCACAAACGTGGAGATCATCTACCTGGGTCAGAACTGTTATTACCGAAACCCATGCAATGTGTCCTATAGCATAGAGGCTGGGGCATTTTTACAGCTTAGCAATTTGACATTGTTATCTGTTAAGTCCAACAATTTGTCCTATATCCCATCCCTGTTGCCTTTAAGTTTGAGAGAGCTGTATCTCTATAACAACAATATTGAAAAAGTCACAGAAGAAGATTTAAAAAATTTAACTAATTTGGAAATTTTGGATATTAGCGGAAACTGTCCGCGGTGTTACAATGCACCTTTCCCTTGTGATCCCTGTCCAAACAACTCTCTGAAGCTACACAAGAATGCGTTCCAAGCTTTGACCAAACTCAAGATACTACGCATGCACAGTAACTCTCTGACCACCGTGCTTCAGGAATGGTTTGTCAACTTAAAAGAGCTGAAGGTGCTTGACCTCTCGTCCAACTTTTTGGCCGGGGAGGTGGCGCACTTTAACCTTCCAAAATCCCTCTCCAACCTAGAGGAGCTAGATCTATCATTCAACTACGAACTGCAGAAATACCCAGCCACTTTGAATCTGAATCCCACGTTCTCCGTCCTCCAATCCCTCAAAGTGCTCAGGCTTCGAGGCTTTGTGTTCCAATCGCTGACCGTACAAGGCATCCACCCGCTGATGTCTTTACCCGACCTGGAGGTTTTAGATCTGGGCACAAACTTCATTCAAATGGCAAATCTCAGTGTTCTGATGGAGCTGAAAAGCTTTAAAATAATAAATCTGTCGGATAACAAAATATCCTCCCCGTCCGAAGGCCCAGAGCTGTTTAGCTCTGCCTCTGGTCACCAGGCTCTGCGTTGGTCTCCTATGAATGGTGCTCAAAGATTTGGGGATGAGGGCGTGAGAGAGATACATTACTTCAGGTATGATGAGTATGCACGTAGTTGCAAATACAAAGATAAGGAGCTTGGGGTTTTTAACTCCTTTGTCAATGCACAGTGCAGTAATTTCGGCAAGACCTTGGACGTAAGCAGGAACAATATTTTTTTCCTCCATTCAAAATTTTTTAATCTTGGCGGGCTGAAATGCTTGAATCTATCTGGAAACGCAATGAGCCAAAGTTTAAATGGCAGTGAATTCACTTATCTCAAAAATCTACAATATCTGGACTTCTCAGCGAACCGTCTGGACCTTCTTCATCCCACTGCGTTTCAAGAGCTCCAAAATCTGGTCATCCTAGACATAAGCCTCAACAATCATTACTTTGAATCAGAGGGGTTGACCCACATGCTTAACTTCACTGAACATCTACCCAAGCTCAAGATACTTATCATGAATCATAACAAGATCTCAACATCCACTAACACAGAGATGAGCAGTTTCTCCCTGGAGAGACTGGAGTTCATAGACAACCGTTTAGATATGCTTTGGAGAGATGGCGATACGAGGTACATCCGGTATTTCAAAAACCTTTTGAATCTACGTGTTCTCGACATCTCTGAGAACAACCTCAACTTCATTCCCCGTGACGTGTTCTATAACCTGCCAGAAAGTCTATCTGAACTATACATTAGAACAAATAAACTCACACGATTTTTCTGGGGAGATATATACATGCTGACTTCGTTGCAGATTTTAGATCTCAGTGGGAACAGTCTCACTAGAGTTCCCATGGTGCTTTCCAACTGCACCAAATCTCTCCAAAAACTGATTTTAACAAGAAACCAGTTAGCAAATCTCTCCCCAGATTTCCTGAAGGATGCGTTCACCTTAAAATATCTGGATCTCAGCTTCAACAAACTAAAATACATGGAACCGTCCAGTCTCCCTGATAACATTGTGAATAATATGGACATGCTCCTCCTACACAACAACATATTCACCTGCACCTGCAACACCACCTGGTTCACAGCGTGGCTCAACAGCACCAACGTCACCATCCCCCTGCTGGCCACCGACGTGACCTGTGACACCCCGGGGGCCCAGCGAGGTCGCTTGGTCCTCACGGTGGACATGCTGGCCTGCCAGCACCACTACCTGTCCATTGTGCTCTACATCCTGCTGACGTCCACGTTGCTCGTCTTCGTCACCCTGGCCGTCTCCAGCCACCTCTTCCTCTGGGACGTCTGGTACATCTACCACTTCTGCGTGGCCAAGCTCAAAGGCTACGGCCACCGGCCCTCGTCGCAGAGCTGCCCGTATGACGCCTTCGTGGTGTACGAGAAGAAGGACCCGGCGGTGAGCGAGTGGGTGATGAACGAGCTGTGCGTTCAGCTAGAGGAACGCGGGGACCGCCCCTTCCGGCTGTGCCTGGAGGAGCGGGACTGGATCCCCGGGTGTCCGGTGGTGGACAACCTGTGCCAGAGCATCCATCAGAGCAAGAGGACGGTGTTCGTCCTCACCAACCGCGACGTGAAGAGCGGGAACTTCAAGACGGCGTTCTACATGGCGCACCAGCGGCTCATGGATGAGAAGAACGACGTCATCGTGCTGATCTTTCTGGAGAAGGCAGCGAGTAACTCAAAGTACCTGAGACTCAGGAAGAGACTGTACAGGCGGTCGGTCATGGAGTGGCCGACCAATCCTCAGGCTCAGCCATACTTTTGGTTTGGCCTCAGAAGCGTGCTCGCTACAGAGAGTAACAAGCAGTACAGTCACACATTCAGGGAGACGCTCTAACGCAATTATGGATCAAAGATTTAAAATGGAGGACATCAAATCACCTCTCTTATTAGAAATCTGGGAGGATTCTATGATTAATTTGAAGAAAAACATGACCAATCTATGTACACTTAAAGGGGAAGTTAAAAAAAAGCTGACTTCTGCAATTGTTGATGCTTCTATTTTAATGAAGCCAGCTGCAGTCGTATTAAGTGTGTTCACCCACAAGAAAATACTTGTAGTCCGTACATTCAAAATAGGGAACAGTTCATCCAGTGCTATTGAATTGACATTTACCGACTTTTTACTTTTTACAAATAATATATTGCGGGTCCACCACATGAACAATGGTGAGTTATTAAAACATTCATTCACTCATATGACTTAAACTATATTGTGTGATTCTTCATTTTTCATATTTTCATATTTGTACTGTATTACTGGTATTACATGTCTTATTCAACTTTTAATTGTTATTTTCCAAATACAATAACATGTATCCATGAATTAAAGTTAAACTTCATTGCTTGGGGAATATCTGTTGTTCTTTTGTAATTGTATTTTTGATTATATTATAGTCATAATTGTATCAATATTGTGCTATATATAAACAAGACAATGGCATATTCGGATTGTCCGAATACACCATATTACGTGTGTGTGTGTGTGCGTGCGTGCGTGCGTGCGTGTGTGTGTGTGCGTGTGTGCGTGTGTGTGTGTGTGTGTGTGTGTGTATGTATAAGCCGCAGAATATTTTGCTGAAAATGATGAGATACATTTCTTTAACAGAATAATTATTCTGTTTTACGTTATCTGCAGAATACCCCCATCTACTGGTCGTACCTTGTAGGTCGACTACTCTTTCTGTTTTTACATCAAGGGAGTCGTACTGCCATGAGTCAAACCAGTGCGAAATGGATGTCACGGCAGTTTCCATGTGATGTCAAACCCTTACAAGATGGAGGACTAGTGTTCGACTGTGGTGCAAAACAATTGCACGATATCCCTGAGGGGATAACCAGCAATGCCACTGTGGTTATTTTAGCAAATAACGATATTCAGCGAATATGTAACTCTGCGTTTTCTACGCTAGAAAAGCTCAATGAACTTGATCTTTACCGTGCAAAAAGACAAGGGCTGGAGAACGCTGACATTGATAAGGATGCTTTCAACAAAACAATAAACCTGCGATCACTGGATTTAAGCAACAATCGTCTGACTTATATCCCCGGAAATCTTCCTCTCAGTCTGACAATTATTCGGCTAAACCAAAACAGAATCCTGGTTCTCAATGGGACGAGCTTTTCTGGTATAAGAAATGTGAAGCAGCTTTTCATGAACCGAAACTGCTATTTTAGCAATAAGTGCTTCAAGCCAGTGAATATTTCAGATGACAGTTTTGCAGTTTTGACGAAGCTTGAGGTTCTGGACCTTTGCTCGAACAATTTAACACGCGTTCCAAAGGGACTACCAACAACGCTAACAAAACTGTTGCTTAGTGACAACCACATACAGTACATCTTTGAAGAGGACTTTAAAGAGCTCCGTCACTTAAAAGTACTGACAATACATGGAAACTGTCCAAGATGTGAAAATGCTCCACATCCCTGTTTATCTTGCCCCAATATTTCTCTTGGAATCCATCCTAAGGCGTTTACTAACCTAAAACAACTAAATATGTTACACTTAGCAGGCAGCTCCCTGACAGAACTTAATGATTCTTGGTTTGAAAATCTCCAAAATCTGACAAAGCTCTTGCTATCATTCAACCTTTTACACAGTGTCATTCAGGGTGACCTGAAGTGTTTCAGTAATCTTTCAAACTTACAAGATTTAGATCTTTCGTTCAATTTTTTGCATAAAGTATACCCTCAGACCGTTCAGCTGTCAAACAGTTTTTCAAAGCTTGGTTCACTTCAAGTATTGCAATTGGTTGGTTTGGTTTTTAGAGAAATTGAATTTGATACTCTGAAACCTCTTGTTTCACTCAAACACCTTAAAGTGCTAAATCTAGGGACTAACTTTATTGTTCACTCTAACTCCACGATATTCAAAGAACTCCCACAGTTGCATTGCCTATTCCTATCGGTGAACAGACTGTATCCTGTTTCAGTAACGCCTAACCCACCTATTCGGGGGGGAAATGTTAATGCCAACCTGATCTCTTCGACACACCTGATGGCCCACTCGCAGAATCTGGCTAATCCAGAGTGCTTCAACGCAGGTCGGGTGCTGAGTTTTAGCTCAAATAATCTGTTCTTTATTACTCCAGAGCAATTTGAAGGCTATGGTAATATCGCATGCCTTAACCTTTCAAGAAATGGTTTTTCATCTACATTAAATGGGACAGAATTCATGTCGTTGCCTAATCTGACATATCTGGATCTGTCATATAATAAGATTGACCTGGCCTATAGTAATGCATTCCAAGAATTACAGAAGCTAAAGGTATTGGACATCAGTTTCAACGACCACTTCTTTAAAGCCTATGGGGTGACACTTAATTTAGATTTTCTTAAAAATCTGCCTGTTCTTAAGATATTAAATATGAGCAATAATTGTATTCATACTTTAACTACCAAAAGCTTACAGAGTGAGTCATTAAATGAGCTTCGATTTGGACACAATGAGCTTGGGACTCTTTGGAAAGATGACTCGTATATGAATCTGTTTACTAACCTCACTAATTTGAAGATACTAGACATTTCTTTCAACAACATTGATGTAATTCCTGAGAATGTGTATGCTTTGTTACCACGTGAGCTCAATTCCCTGTTCATAAATTATAACAAACTCTCGTATTTTAATTTGAGTAAACTAGAACATTTCAACAACCTCCAGATCCTCGACCTAAGTCATAATGCTATGACTTATGTAGAAAATGTTGGCTCCCGTACTTTAAAAACTCTCAATCTGGCTCATAATCAAATTGCACAACTCTCAGATGGATTTTTAGTCGACGCTGTAAGCCTTATAACCCTCTCCCTGAACAACAACCAGCTGACTGGTATCAACCTGACCAGCAGCTTCTCACATTATACTGAACACTCTAAAACATTGTCTGTAAGTATGAACCCATTTCATTGCTGTGATGCAAAGGATTTTGTTGATTGGATTATAAACAACAGTCTCATGATCCCAAATCTGACAACGGCTGTCTACTGCTTCGTATCCGGCAACCCTCGGGTGATGATTAACTTTGAGTTTGACAGCTGTGAAGATCATACAGCTGTGTGTACGTTCATTCTCACAACTACCTTCATCGTTGTCACCACGACGATGGCAACGGTGGGCCACATCTTCTACTGGGACGCCTCTTATGTCCTGCATTACCTGAAAGCCAAATGGAAGTGCTATCGTTCTTCGGCCTCGCCAGATCACGTGTACGACGTCTTCGTGACCTATGACACCAAAGACCCCTGGGTCTCGGAGTGGGTGCTGGAGACGCTGAGGGTGAAGCTGGAGGTGGAGGGTGAGAAGGCGTTGCCCTTGTGTCTGGAGGAGCGGGACTGGCCCCTCGGGGTCCCGTTGATCGACAACCTCACCCAGAGCATTCGCTACAGCCGCAAGACCCTGTTTGTGCTGACCAAGGCATACGCCAAGACGGGAGTGTTCCGCTTGGCCATGTACCTGGCCCACCAGCGGCTGCTGGATGAGAACCTGGACGTGATCGTGGTGCTGATGTTGGAGCCGGTGCTGCAGCACTCTCACTTCCTGCGTCTGAGGAGGATGCTGTGCGGGGAGAGTGTTGTGGAGTGGCCCAGGACTGCGGCCGCTGAGCCCTGGTTTTGGCAGAACCTCAGGAACGTGGTCAGGGTGGACAACGAGACCATGTACCCCAGCACCTACTCTCAGCACTGCAGCTGCAGCCGGGTAGGGACTGAAGCCCAGCCGGGAGGGGGACTGAAGCCCAGCCGGGAGGGGGACTGAAGCCCAGCCGGGAGGGGGACTGAAGCCGTTGCTTGGACTTTTTTTTTTTTTTTCATGAATTACTTTCATGTTAACGTACTTCAATTTACTTATGTGTGTTAATAATAACCTGGTTTTAGGTCTTAGTGTTACTACGCTTTGTTTTGTATTGCTGTTGTCTTGTGTTTTTAAAAGTTCCCTAATTTTTAAATCAAGGTTGGGCTGAGGCTGAACCGTCTTCATTTCGGAAAGGGGGGGGGTCAACTATAAGCGTGACGTCACGTTTTGATTTGCATATTGTCGACTATTTATACCCTGGAACGCCTCCCATCCAACACTGCACCCTTCAACCAAGGAGAGGATACACACGGAGCCTAGCACACTTTGGTAAGCTCATTGTTTGCATTTTATTCAGAAATGATTGAAGTGATGCCTGTTGCACTCAATAGTTGATTTACTACCACTGAAACGCAGGCATTGGTTTTTGTTAATTTCACAGGCGTTTGTGAGCGACGACATGCACGTATTTCTCAGTCTAGTAACGGTGTTAATTGTGTTGTTCAACATCCCACATAACTTGATTTATAAAATGATAATCGGCCTCAAATGACCATAGCTGTTATTTGAATCACTTTGGGTAATTCCGTGTCGAATTGGTGATCAGGGCGGTGGTGACTTGGGGCGGAAATCCACATTTACCTCCCCAATTAAACTAGAGGAAATACACGTGCACATTCTAACATTGCTGCATTAATTCATTCTGCATTCTTGAATTCGTCATAATGGGGGAAGTGAGTTAATGTAACGTCGGTTTTTGTCATCTACCTATAGAGAACCCGCAAATATGTCGGACAAGCCTGACCTGACAGAGGTGACTAAATTTGACAAGTCAAAATTGACTAAAACACTGACCGATGAGAAGAATGTGCTGCCCACCAAAGAAAGTAAGTTCTACACACGCAATTTCGGGGAAATGATTGTATTGGGACGCTTTTGCGTCGAACCCCTATAATTTTGTTGTTGTACCCTTGTTTCTTTGCAGTTATTGAGCAGGAGAAGGCCTCTTCATGAAGGCGCCATCCATAAATGCGCTGTACATCCGTACTGACGAGCAGCTGCAGCCCAACCTGTACTTCGCGCGCTGGTTTTTTTCTTTTTTTTTTTTTTTTTTTGAAGGGGCGATAAAAAGATTCCACTTGCAATCAGGAACTTATGTCATCATGGCCTCCTGGTCACGTCTTCATGAGTCTGCTTCCCTTTCTAATGCATTTAATCCTTCGTGAAATGTCAACTTGTGGATGCAGAATGTGTTATGCAATTTGAAAAATAAAATGTAAAAATCATTCCGTTTTGTGTTATTTTGGACATGGTCAGGACTACCAGAGATGAATGGCAACTGCCATTCATGGTTATGATGGGTTTTGATATGGTTATGATTTTTAATAAGGCAGCAGTTTCATGACATAAAGTGACCTGCGTGGTGGGTGGGAGCATGAATGAGAAACCTGATAAGCCAATCCTCAGCGATAAAATACTGAACTCGTGACTCATTTAGCACTTTTTGTTTTCTCCAAAGCAACTTTCTTAATTCTTCCGCTGTCCTTAAGGAGAAGGGTCAGGGATCGAACCCAGAACATTGAGAATGCTGGGGGGGGTCCCGCCACCCGACCGCTATAGACCATCCTGCCTCGCGTCACAGACGACGCCAATAAGCGTCACGGCTGCAGCTGCGTCTCGAAGCATGCAGACTTTAGTCTCGTATTTCACTGAGTTTAGTCAGAAAGAGCTCGGCATGATGGCGTCGACAACCTGCCAAGGAGAAGAGAGCCATCGTTGCAACAGTCTGTTGAGCTTCCCTTTGTGTAATACACATTTGATATGCTCTACACAGGGAGGTAGTAAAATTGCTAAGTAGCCGCTCCTAACAAGGCAGATAATTGTACCCATCAATACCAGATTATACTCCATACTTTAAGACTTTAGGTAACGGTATTCATGTTACACCACACTCGGAGAACACGGGTCTCTTGGACAGGAAGCGCGACAAGGCTGAGCGCAGACCAGTTCCTCCGGTTATTTTTACTGCGCTCGGTAGCAGAGGAAGCTAGCCTGGAGCGTGGTGAAACAATGTCTCTGTGTCGCAGCGTGGGCCTCAGGCCACACTTCTGCTTTTCTCTGCAGCAGTTTAGCTTTTGATTGTTTCAACGATTCGAGCTCACGGTGTTATTCAAAGTAAGAAAAACTCACATGTTTACGTGTATTTGATGATGGTGATGCTCATGATAAGTACTTTATTTATCCCAAAGGAAAGGGAATTCAGGTTTCCAGTAGCAACAGACAAAAGAAGACGAGATAAAATCAAATAAGATAAGAAATTACATAAACATTAACTATTAAATGGAAGGGCCCACCTATACAAATATACACGTTCACATATTTATACATACACACACATAGCATACATAGGTATTATATATGAGGATGATATATGATGATATATGATATAAGATAGATGGACTGTGATGTTACAATGAGCTTGGCTCAGTCTGGTGGTGCACACAGATCCAACACTAACGAGGCACACCACATAATCACCATCGATGCACCTCGAGAGGCAGAGGCTTTCTGTTATGACCACCCAGGGAAAGCCGTTTCCCTGGGGACTCATGGTGGACTCTGTCCCAGGGAAGCCTAGGACAGGTTTGGAAAGCATTGGAACACACACACACACACACACACACACACACACACACACACACACACACACACACACACACACACACACAC
>JAOPJO010000089.1:1654275-1671057 GCA_027123675.1 Molva macrophthalma
CACACACACACACACACACACACACACACACATATATACAGTGTTATACACACACACACACACACACACACACACACACACACACACACACACACACACACACACACCTGTAACGTGTCGTACAACACACACACACATCTATAGTGTGTTCTAACACACACACACACACACACACACACACCTATACTGTGTTGTATAATAGCTTAACACACACACACCTCGATTACGTTCTACACACATACACACATCTAAACTACATTCTACACACACACATACATACATCTACACTATCTTCCACACAATGCCTGTGACTATCCACGGAGCTGCCGCGCGGGGATGGAAATGTGGTGAATAAACGCGTGAGCGTCACTATTACCCAAGTTTTCAGATGTTTTAATCGAATCACATTTTGCGCGTCTGACCGCGGCGATACCGCGCATCGTGTCTGTCTCCGTGTGATTGTGACTGTCAGTCAGTCGCCGGTCTGCTTCACGCGCTGGGAGGCCAACCTTTCAGCATTTCCAATGATGTGCCTCGGGAAAAAAATCTGTTTCCAGGGCAACCAGGGCACCAAATACTTTCCCAGGGGCTTTTCGCCGCCGTCGCCTTTGTTTACATTACTGTTCCACGGAGAGGTCGGTTCTGCTCTCACGCAGTCTAACCCATATGGACCAACAGCGCTTCCACTTACACTTAAGGAGACCGAAGGCTAATCTTGTTCATAGATACACACGTGCTTACAGCGTACGCACGCGCGCGCACGCACACATACACACTCACACACATATACAGCATATCAACATTATTTCTAAACCTTGGACACTTAATCTGATTGATTCCATTTTCCATCCATCCATTTGATATATGCACGCAGAGGACGTGCGTAGAAAAATGACACTAAATACGTAATGAAGAACGCAAGCAAAGTTTCAAGTGTTTTGAACACGTTGCCACTCTCGTGCGTTGGACTCGATTCAAAATCAACTCACGTCCCCCCAGTTTTAAGCCTTGCGCTTGCGCGTAAAGGCACCGAGAGCTGTCCAAGTGCTGAAATGAAGAAAAAAAAGGCGTTCCTTTCCCATTCCTCAACAGAGGAGGGTCCTCTACCTGAGAAAGATGTCTCTCCTCAGTAAGGAACGACCAACGTAACCTGCCTGTCAGGGCGAGACGCTCGGACGCAAAACTGATGAACATTCCAACCACTGCGTCTAGGCAACGCCACCGCACGCGACGCGATGTTTCTGGACACCTTCTACTGCTCACCAATCCGCTTCTTCCCATCAGAGTTTCCTGAAACTAAACTATGATTCGTGGCTATATTCTGGAATGTCTCCTGCTTTTTTATTTCACACAAAAACATTTGAGAACCAACGACTTAGCCAGGAAGAAGGCTGCGTCCCTGTTTGGATTATGTTTTTGACCGATGCAAACATATGGAAGAAATTAAGAAATTAAGACCTCAAAAACACCTAAAGGAATGAATCGCTTCTTCATACAAGTCTTGACAGCTTTAGTTGCATGTTTTATGGAGACCATCAAGTTCAGGTAATCCGGCTCTTTTGAAAATAATAATCTGACAAAGGCTACGCGAAGTTCGTAAATAGCCTATGTGTTAATTTTATGGAGATATTATGGAAATATGATTGTACTGAACTGGAATTGAAGCGACATAAGAAAGATATAGTCAAATGCATTAGGTAACATTTTAAATAACTAATAATAACTGTGCTCTATATTCGATCACTTAAAGTTGCATTTATTGCCCAATATGTGTGTTTTATAGTGTAATCGCCCAGGAGATGAAAACGTCGAAATCAAAGCAAGCATTCGCCGAAAATGTCTCCCAGTAAATTACACTTTTTGGAGCATGTCAGTAACCGATGTGGTGACTGTTGTAGGTTGGTCGATGCCAAGGAACACGAGTCCAGATCATCGAACATGTCTCCATCGGACTTTCTAGATTCATTAATGGGTCGAACATCCGGCTACGACGCACGGATACGACCTAATTTCAAAGGTTGGTTCAAATCTTCTTTTTCTTCATTCAAAACATACAATTGCCTTTTTCGTCACCACCCCCAACATCACGAGCACTCTCCTCTTCTCAGCATCCATCTCCATAAGCAGAGACGTAACTATTTCAAACATAATCATTTACGTCTGTAACATCTGAAGATATTGGAGATAATGTGACGGCTCTCCCCTCTGCTTCGCAATAAAAAGACATGGGAACACTTTGGAGGTAGGCTGTAGATTCCCACTCACGGCAGACAACATGTCACTCGGAGGGGCCGCCATCGCCGTGTTTCCACCTCCCTACCATAACTCCCAGCAGGGCTGTGGGCCCCTCACTGCCTCTGGGGTTGAGGCAGTCCTGAGCCCAGGAGGAGAGCCAGGGCATCTGGCTCTACTGGAATCTAATGTGATGACAATTTAGTCATTTAGGTATTTAGCAGAGACTTTTATTGGAAGGGATTTGTTTTTGTAATCATGTCATCAAAGAGAAGGCAGAGGGTTTGACGCCTTGCTCAAGGATGCAGGTGGACTGCATGCATTGGGGTTTGAACCCAGAACCTATAGGCTAACCCCTAGCCTCTCCTGGACCCCCTGCCCCCAGGATAGGCTAACCCCTAGCCTGTCTGCCCCCAAAAAACTGGGGGACAATTAAGAGTCCAAGCATATATTAAGATGATGAGTGATGTCGGCTGGCCTGGACTCTGAGGTAAGACGGTGCAATAGGTCCACAGTTAGTTAATACAAGCATTGAACCAAGGACTTAAACAGCGGCTGGGTTTGTGTTGTAGATGTGTTGGTGTGCGACGGGCGGCTGGCCTACAGTTAGTTAATATAAGCACGATCGCAGCACAGCAGAGAGACGCATGGCCCAGATCTATCTCTGTGATCCGAGAGGGCGAGGACGGGAGACGAGAGGGATCCAGGGAGCCGCTGGTTAGATGCTGGCTGGCATTTCCACAGAAGAAGAGATGAATCAGGAGGAACTTATTATAGACGCAGAGAGGAACGAGAGGGAGGAAACATGCTAGCGTTTCTATTCATTGTTTCATCACGTTTATTAAGCTTCAGGTTTATAATAAAGCATGTCGCTTGTTAAACGTGACCAACCTGACAAAAAAATAAAGTGAATAGAAGCAGTAATTAATCGCCATGTTTTAATTATAACACGGAATCCGTTCCTGTATCCTTCCATATAAACCCACACACAGCTTCACACACACAGCAGAATTGGCTATATTCTGTGTTGAGAACACATTTGATTAAATGCCCTCCCAAATAAATAAAAAAAGATGAAAGGAAGGAAAGTGATTATATGTGAGGACCTGCTGGTCATAATTTGGAGAAAGTGTGAAGCCGTGTGCAGGAGACTGACCTAGATTTGCTTGCCCAGTTTGTTGTGTTTTATGTTTTTTTCTGCTACCGCTGGTTAAAGCAGCTGCCTCAGTACAAAGTGAGGCAAATACTAATAGTGAGATCCATGCAATATTGATGAAGAAAGAACCAGCAACCACTTCACTCCACTGGCGGAGAACCAGATGCTCTGGCCTCAAACCGCATCGTCTGTCACGTCTCTTGCCGCGATTTCAGTTTGGGGTGAAGCAGAAGGTACAAACCTCCTGCGCACCTTCAGACAGATTTAAGGTAGCATTGGAGGAGCATTGGATGGAAGGTATTTTACATTGATAATGTGTGTGTGTGTGTGCACCTGTGCATACGCAGATGTGTGTATTTGTGTGTGTGCGTGCGGCTTTGTGTACGTCTGTAGTGAACGTGTGTGTGTCGTGCATGTGTGTTGCATGTGTATGTACATGTACTCACGTGGGCATGTGTGCAGGTGCTTGCATGTGTGAGCGTGTTCTCCTATACACATACGTCTTATTATATCCCTCTCTGGGCTGAGATCTCATGCATAGACAGAAGGAAACATCTCTAATCCTATAATCCACCTACGTCTTCACCACGGCGCGAGCGGCTTCTCTGCGTGTCTGTCGACGGCAGCCTGCAGATGTTTGTCTTTTCAGAGCTCCTCTTAGAGTCACGGGATCAAAGTAACCAAACGGGCTGCCTGTGTTTCCTGGCTGTCATCTCCTGTCATTCCGTTTCACAGGCGCCCCTGTAAACGTTACAATACCTTTCTCCACAGCGGAGTGCTCTGTCGGAGTGCACCGGGAGTGCTCAGGTGGTTTGATTGACGTGTGTCACTCTGTCACCCGCAGGTCCCCCCGTTAACGTCACCTGCAACATCTTTATCAACAGCTTTGGCTCCATAGCAGAAACTACGATGGTGAGTGGAGCGGTGTGCGTGTGTTTCTGAGACAACAGCGTGTCCAAAACGATCGACCTGCTCCAGAATAATCGTAAGCTTTAGGTTTTCATGCATTTGGATCACTGCTACAGTGACCGATTCATAACCGGGTTTAGCTTGTGTCATGAACGGTGTATTGGCCGGTCCATAAAGCTGTTTTTTTTTTATTGGCTTCACAGCAACACAGCTTATAAAAACAATATTGGATTTATTCGCTCCCTTGGCACCCCATTGTACATGTGTTGAATGAGTCCAGATTTAATAATTCACACGTTGAAGACCGGCTAATAATTCACTTTAAGTGCAGCCAATCTGTGTGGGTGGGTGGACACGGGGACGGGGGGGGGGGGGGGATTACAAGGCGGGAGGTCCCCCGTTTGATCAGGGGGGAGACGGACACACCCAGAGCTCTGACCAAGGCGTCCACACTATCGAGCCTAGGAACCCACCGGAAGTGCGTCTCCAACGGGCTCTCTTTATATTGTCGTTGATTAGCTGTTGTTTGTGAGTTTTCAAAAACCTCTGTGAGGGGAGACTCTGCAGGACAGAAGCACGTTTCACAGGAATTGCGGCAGATTTACAGCAAAGCAAAAGGAATAAATGGATAACTGTGGAAGCACCAATATTGTAAATGGTCTCATGGCGCTGACAGGCCGGTGAGTGAGCACGCTCTAGTCAATGGATGTCTGCTCTCTCGAGCGCAGCCTCATCCACCATCTATTTGGACACTTCTACTAACAGCAGGATACAAAATGGATTCCTAAATAAAATGGATTACATCCAGAGACAATTATTTGTTTTGAAATGTTATTCTTATTTGAGTAGAAGTTCAACAGGTACAACGTTTTTTTACGTTGTGTACTATTGTTTTGGAACGCAAACAAAACAGGTCCACACAAATCACTCAAACCAACACACAAACACACAACAGTTGTGAGTCTGTGCAGACCCAGGAGGAGACACTACATCTGACCGTCCTTCACCTGGGATCTGTTCTATATGGTTCAACTCAATCCATCCTTCACAACATTCATCAAGTAATCGATGCCTTTAGTTTCAAAGCACATGTTAATATTCCATCACAGAAATATCAGCATCACATTAAACCCGTCTGTTTATGGTATCCAGGGACAGTTATAAAATAAAAGCAGTACTAATCTGTGTTACTTATCCATAGTATTCAGATAATATTTGAATCACACAGAAACATTTGAGAACCAAGGACTTAGCCAGGAAGAAGGCTGCGTCCCTGTTTGGATTATGTTTTTGTCCGATGCAAACATATGGAAGAAATTAAGAAATGAAGACCTCAAAAACACCTAAAGGAATGAATCGCTTCCTCATATAAATCTTGACAGCTTTAGTTGCATGTTTTATGGAGACCATCAAGTTCAGGTAATCTGGCTCTTCTGAAAAAAATTATCTGACAAAGGCTAAGAAAAGTTTTTAGTGAATATTGTGAATAGCCTATGGCTAATATTATGGAGATATAATGGAAATATGATTTTATTAAACTGGAATTGAAGCAACATCAGAAAGAATAGTCAAATGCATACGATTACATTTAAAATGTACCATTAACATAGAAAATGAGGTCACAAAAATGTCCTGCATCACATTAAACCTGCTGATGTGTATCCTGAGCCCAGTATGAAATAAAAGCAGTAGTTATCTGTATAATTTATCCATATATTCATATAATTAAAACTATTATCCATATTCAATTAATTACTGCCTTCTGCTGCGGCACTAATATTCTTTAGGTTTGGGTTCCAGCTGCTGAGCTCAGCCCGGGGTATTTCCTCGCTGCCCTTCCCAGAGTTTCTGAGCCGTGTAACAGCAGAGGGGCGACACACTTTCCATCGTTTCATCTCCGTGTGGGTTTTTAAAATGGCAGAGCGTTCCATGTTGTCACCTGGAGGGTCTCTGAGGTCTTAAGGCTGCGTGTGGACCCCCCCGCAGGACTACAGGGTGAACATCTTCCTACGGCAGAAGTGGAACGACCCGCGGCTGGCCTACAGCAAGTACCCGGATTCCTCCCTGGACCTGGACCCCTCCATGCTGGACTCCATCTGGAAGCCCGACCTGTTCTTCGCCAACGAGAAGGGCGCCAACTTCCACGACGTCACCACGGACAACAAGCTGCTGCGGATCTTCAAGGACGGGACGGTCCTGTACAGCATCAGGTCAGGCGAGGGCCTTTCCCGTTGTCGTGGGAACTAGCCACGCGATCACAGCAGCATTAGAGTGGAGGATGAATGTATAGACTCAGGTTTTTACAGGGTCAGGAGAGGAGCGCCAGGTTCATATTTGTGGCGTTGGCGTTGTGAGTTCTGCTCCATGAGATTGGGATCCCAATCATGAAGGCCCTCGAAGGGCAGACTTTAAATCAGTTCCTTCCCGTCGAGAAAGTCAGATAATCCATATGGTACATTACGTATCTACTCATCCCCATCTCCACCTGCACCTGCACAGGAGACCAGAGGATCAAAGTCAAAGCATTCCTACATTGATTTCATTTTCTGAAGGCGCCACGATGTGGCGCTGGTTGAGGTTTTCCAGAACATGCGACGCTCTCTGGTGTACATGTTCCGCCCCGGGGCGAGGGAGGGAGGAGAACGAGCGCTTGATCAAAAGTCTGCGCGGCAAGGTAGAACATTTTCATTTCACTTTAAACACCGCCGCAGTCACGGCTGGCTTTCCATCTTCTCAGAGATGATGCAATAAGAAGCAGATCAATTTCGTAGTCCATTTAGATGGTCGTTCTCAGGGCTGCGGGGATGAGAGGGAGAGAGGCGGACCAGGGGAGGAGGGGGGAGACGGCGGACCAGGGGAGGAGGGGGGAGACGGCCGCGGTCAGCAGGGAGAGATGAAAGGCTGTTGGACTCCTTTTTCCTTTCTTTTTCATTTGAGCGCGGGAGGGAGCTGACTTCAGACCACAATGCATCTCAGAGACAATAAGTTGCACTAATGAAAGAGTGATAGGAGCCTGCTGGAGGGACACCTCTAGACTGGGGGGGAGAGGGAGAGGGAGGGAGGTGGAGAGATAGAGAGAGAGAAGAGATAGAGGGGGAGAGGAGAAAGATACACACAGATAGAGGGGGAGAGGAGAAACAGGGAGAGGTGAGAGAAAGAGGTGCAAGAGTGAGACAGAGCGAGAGTGAGAGAGAGACAAGAAAGAGAGAGAGAGAGAGAAAGAGAGAGAGAGAGCGGGAGAGAGATGAGAGAAAGAGAGAGAGAGAGCGGGAGAGAGATGAGAGGGAGAAAGCGAGAGAGAGACAGCGGGAGAGCATCAATTCACCTTGGGCGCTCAGCACCACCATTATTACAGTCTTCTCTGTTCGGGTTTGTAAATGGAAAATACAAAAAAATATATATATAATGATGTTTTTTAATGTATTGTGTTTGTGATTTCTGTGTAATGCTCTAGATTGACACTCATCCTGTCCTGCCCCATGGATCTAAAGAACTTTCCAATGGACGTCCAAACGTGCACGATGCAACTCGAAAGCTGTGAGCAACAAACCTCCACAGTCGATCTTTTGTTTTCCACTACGTATCCCCGGATAGTAAACTAATCCTGAACTGTATCCCGGTCCCCCGGTCCAGTCGGGTACACCATGAACGACCTGGTGTTCGAGTGGCTGGAGAACGGAGCGGTCCAGGTGTCAGACGGCCTGACCCTGCCTCAGTTCATCATGAAGCAGGAGAAGGAGCTGGATTACTGCACCAAGCACTACAACACCGGTGGGTCGCTGCAGACCCTCGTCTTCAGCCTCAGCACCAGCATAATGTGGCCTTTGAGTAGCACTTCAAACGTGCTGTGAGACTTAAGTTCTATTATTTGAGGGTAATTTGTTAGGGATGGCACAGCCATGTGTCTTAGTCTGACTTCGCCAGACTATGACACATATGCGTATTAGTCTGGAAACTCTCATTTTCTAAGGAGCGTTATCAACGGGTGCAGACCAAAAAGCCTCTGGACGCAATTGGATAGACCTCCAACCAATCAGAGCAACGAAACATCAGCGGCAGCCATCTTGGTTGTTTATGAAAATGCCTCAACGGCGCTCCCATTGGGCGCTCCTTGGTTCAGTCTTCATGTTAAACCCGCCCCATTAGATAAAGGGTTGTGATTGGCCCGACCCGGGCCAGGTCTGCTGGAAATCTGTCTGAACGGGAGGGGGGCGTGCATGTGACGCATGTGCCAGAGCTTATAAACATGAGTTTGCAGATCCGTCTGGTTCCCATCTGTCAGCTATTAGTGAGTGAAATGCTCTCTGATAGAAACTTTCTAACATTTAAGAGTTTAGATCTAATTTCTGACCTATCAGGGTGTCCATTCCCTGATCGTTTTGGGAAATCCATCTTACCCGTCACACAGAGGCGTGAGTGCAACACTTCTCAAAGCGGGGTTTAGTTTTTTAAATCTTGCTCTCTCCCTTTACAACTCTCGACTCTCACCGAGAGCAGATTGAACTGGTATTTCTGTTTTCATTCGGAACAGGCAAGTTCACCTGCATCGAGGTCAAGTTCCACCTGGAGCGCCAGATGGGGTACTACCTGATCCAGATGTACATCCCCTCCCTGCTCATCGTCATCCTGTCCTGGGTGTCCTTCTGGATCAACATGGACGCCGCCCCGGCCAGAGTGGCCCTGGGCATCACCACCGTGCTCACCATGACGACCCAGAGCTCCGGCTCCAGGGCTTCTCTGCCCAAGGTAGGCTCAGAGAGGGTCATGGGTTCTACCGGCATCTGGTCGCCCAAACCGAAATTTCCGTTCTCTTCCTCTCCTGCTCTTATGAGCTGCGGTCACTTAAGTCAGCGGCCCGCCGAGCAACAGTAATGAAGATCATTTGACAAAGTCATATCCGAAGCATTCATATCAATCCCTCTATTAGAGCTCCCTCTCTCTCTCTCTCCTCCTGCCACTAGACCCAGTTAGCAGAAACAGATATCGCTCCCTGGGGATGCTCCGAAGTCCCGCCCTCTCTCGGGCCAACAACGCACAAAGCACCCCATTCCTGGCGCTCCGTCGTTTGAGGAGACCGGGAGGGACCGGGGTTTGGAAGGTAGACCTCCTCACCCCGCGTCCCAGCACCTTGTCTAGCGACGGCCTCTCTGCTGCCTCTCTCTGTCTCCGAGGCTGGTCAAGTGACACAAACACTGACTATAGGAAGGTGTTGGCTGAATCCCCCGTCTTATCACATCACATCAGGGCAGGCTAGTCCGGCGGTTAGGGTTTGAAACCCCCACGTCCGCAGCCTACCTGTAGGTATCCTTGAGCAAGATGCCCCCTAACCCCACCGGCTCATCATGACATGTAGCTCAGGTCTGATTCACCGCGTGTCACTCTGGATCAAACGGATCTGCTGGATGGCTAAAGCGGTCATGGTGTGGGAACATCTGACAGGGAGGGGGGGGGGCCCGGGGGGGCCCGCCCAGCCTTGCAGGGTGACAGATTTTGAGTCAACCATCTGGATTTTTTAATTGGTAATAACCAGAGGTGCAAATAACGAGCGATGTCAGCTGGCCCAGCAGAGAGCAGGAACAGCATGCCAGACCTCGTCGAGGGTCCACGCTCCATGAATCCAATAACATTCCTCAGAAATAATTCAATCAGAGGCAGAACCAGAAACTACAAAATGAAAAACAAAACCGAGCAGAATCGTGAGCCCCATAAAGCTGTTCTCCGGGCTGAAGGACGAGCAGCCGCGGCTGGATGTCTCTCTGGCGTCACCGTTCCCGTGTTCTCGGTTACTCCAGATCCTCCAGACGTCTCCCACGGCAACACCCTGTTGGCTGCTTAACACCATTGATCTGTGTTGCTCTGAAATAAAGGAGAAACATTTGTCATATTCCCTTCTGACATTACACCGGCTCTTGTTTTTTAGTGGCTGCAGCAACAGAACTAGCAGTTGGCTGCCAGGAACCAAAGTCTTCCTGTTTGATAAACACCTCATCATCACCATCGCCGCTTCAGTCATGTTGGGGCCGCATCCCAACACAAAGGAGTATAAACTGAAATCATTTCATAGTGGGAACCTAAACTAGGTCATTTTTTGTATTACATTTACAACGTAAGAGGCAATAGTTTTATAATTACCATTCCTATATTTTTTTCATTACAATGGGGACCTTATTAAGCAGCTTATGGCTGTGTACGCTATTAACGCGGGGCGCCTAGACCCTACCCTTTGAAGCCGTCTGAATTAGCATGTAGGCCTAGCCTGTTAGCATGGAGAGCCAACGGCAGTCCGCTCCACATCCATGGTCCGCTCTTAACGGGCCAAGAGTCCCACGTGATGAATCACATACATGCTGCTCCATATTTAAGAAGCCCCTTAGAGAGCCACTACTCGCCAATATCGCCAAGGCTAGGAGACGAGTAAACCAATTCCAAAATAGCCCAAAAGTCCCACATGCCTGCTAAACTCTTTGAGGGCAGAGCGGGTTTCTCACATTGCAGCCCAGAGATTAGGAAAGAGAGGATGCTAGAAGGCAAAGCGGTAAGCAGCTTACGGGTAAACTCCTAAACGGATAGGTCCGGCCCTCCATTGATATTGTTGGCTACTAATTGAGGCCGCAATTATTTCCCTCGGCGCTTCATAATACCGCAGGTTTAGATACCGACGATGGGTTTGACACTCCTGTGAGCCAGCGGCGCTCATAATGAGCAATGATTTAGGAGACACAGCAGGTAAACTTTCCTTAAAGACAAGCGCTCAGAGCGAGTGAACTTATAATTAGATGTCATCGCTTCAAAATAAAAAGCTACAACAATATTCTCATTAGTGACGCTGGAGAACCTGTTGAACGTTGACAGGACGAAGGTGTTTTTGAGGAACGGTTCGTGACAGAACTTGGGCTTTCTTTCTCGTTAGTATCGAGAAAATAAATCACATCATCATAATTTTTGTTAGTTAATTCAAAACAATTAAATGAGGTGAAAATGTATTAAGTGCATAGTATATAATATGTACCGGTACGTATCAGTACCGGTATACTGGTGTACTGTCATTAAAATCGTGTGGATTCTGACCGCTAACCTTCTCTCTCCCAGGTGTCCTACGTGAAGGCCATTGATATCTGGATGGCCGTCTGTCTGCTTTTTGTATTTGCTGCTCTGCTGGAATACGCCGGGGTTAATTTCGTCTCCAGGCAACAGAAAGAGTTTCTTCGATTGAGGCGAAGGCAGAGGAGGAACCAGAAGGTATCGCTTGAGATATTGAATATTGATTACTAGCAAAATGAATAATAAGAGGATTTCGATTCAGTTCACCATGAAGTCAACTTTGGACTGTGGACTTTGATGGACACATTCACTGGTAACACTTTAGAATAAGGGTTCATTAATGAACCATTATTAGTTCATGCAGTAATAAGCATTAACTAAGTAAATTAACAGTTAGCTAATGTGTCTAGTGATCATTTACTAATGTTGTTCATGTTCACTAAGTTAATAATATATACATTATTTAATAGGGTTAGGTTTAACCCTACCCAATTAACCGTAACACTTACCCAGCCCTTACTTATATAATAATGCTTATCACTGCATTAACTAATGTTAATAAATGGTTAATTAATGTACCCTTAACGTAAAGTGTTACCCATTCACTGAAAAACGTTGTTTCCTTAGGACGAAGAACTGCGGGAAAGCCGTTTTAATTTCTCCGGCTACAACATAACTCAGTGTCTGCCCATGAAGGACGGCTCGTCCAATAAGAACGCCGCCTCGGTCCCTAGCCCCGCCCCGCCGGCCCAGAAGGACACAGACACCGTGAGGAAGAAGTTTGTGGACCGGGCCAAGAGAATAGACACCATCTCCCGAGCAGCCTTCCCTCTGGCCTTCCTCATCTTCAACGTTTTCTACTGGATCACCTACAAGATCATCCGGCATGAGGACATCCACAAGGAGTAGCGTCTCCCTGGGCGCGGCCTCTCTCCGGGGCCTGCTGCTCCAGTCGGAGGGCCGTGAGGCGGATTCCACCACGGAGGTGTTGAGACGACTCTCAAGGCTGAGAGGCGGCCGTGACCGTGATCGTGGCGTTGCTCGTTCAGGGAAAAATGTAGAGCAGAAATGCATCGCGCGCCAACCCACACGTTCTGAAGAAGAGGTCCAACAGCTGGTGGGATGAGATGTTTGGCGGTTGTTTGTTGTTGTTTTTTTTTGTTCTTAGTTTGTTTTTGTTAATGGGTTCGACACACTGCTGCATAATGTCCTCTAGACCACCAAGGATCGTTTGAACTGAAGGAGGAGGAGAATTCTGGACCAAAATTGTATCAAAATATCACTGCCTTGAGATCTGTACAATCAACTAATGGAAAAACATTCCATGGAATTCTGTGTTTAGAAAGTCAGAGACCTTACCTAGAGGAGTATTTCATATAAAGGGTGTTTTCAAGTATTTTCTATAGTATTAATGTCACACACTTCCGCAGTATTTATATAACATAAAATATTAACTTTATAAAGCGTGGAAGAATCAAGCACATACTGTACTCTACACGCATAACGATCTAGCAGGCATGTGTTGGACAAATCAAATCTGTAATTGGCATTTTGTACTGCATTCCAGTAATCAACACAGAGCCATATAGAAACCCTGAACTCACAAAGCGACATGCTTACCTATTTCCATAACTGCATATTAAGTTATAGGTCTTGTTAGCTTTCCACCTCGGGGCTGATGCATTACAAATTATAATCGTTTGCAGTTGATGGTCACCTGAATTATATTATCGTACAGGCCTGTTCCCTTTTTCCATGCAGATTTATTTCTAACAAATCATGAATGTTAAAAAAGAATCAAATGCTGAGCCAATGTATAGGAAATCCTAGAGACTGAATACACACTCTGGTGCCCTGCTGTACCTTCACCCCATATATGCCAGTGAATTCGTTTTTATATTATAAACAGGTAAATATGTCAGATGTCTTGATATGGTTTTAGAGTTGGAGTGTATGTTTTTGTAGATTTTAGTCAAACAATCTATTTATTATTCTACTAGGATGTATGTGTGTGGGGGGGGTATGTTATCTTTATGTATACTTCTATCTTCCTCTAAGCTGTATTTAATGCATCTCCTCACTTGCTGTGTTCCTAGTTGGCCATGCGTCTGTGGAGTAATGCATCCATGAAGAAGACGTGATATTAGGCCTACTTCTGGTCTCTACTTCTGGTGGCAAAAACTCCTTTCATGAGGACTGTTCCTGAAAGCGGTTATTTCCCACCCATCAGTTGAGTTGTGCATCACTTAAAACAATAAAACAAACGAATAAAAAGCAGAAGCAGCACTTCAAGTCGGTGTTATTGTTGCAAGCCGTGGGGGATGTGTGTTCCCGTATTGTATATTTACATATCATCTCTTTATGTAAATATATACGCTTTAAAAGCTACAGTCTCCACTTGAGAATAAACAAAAGGAAGCAAGACATGTTCTGCTTCGGGACTCTGTTCAGGGATGAATGAATCAGAGGTGTTACCACGGTTGTGTGGCGGTGGTGTGACGCAGAGACTTCCTGACAGTCGGGTGCCAGTCACGCAAGTGAGGAGACGTTGCACTGGCACAAGTAGGCCTACACGCCTCGCCTCAGGTAGAGCCTACACCTGTCCGGAGACCGACCGTATAGAGAAGGGTTAGACTGGTTCAATGTAAAACACGGCCCATTGGGTTCTAAATATGGACTCATCAACTGCCTGCAAGGTACTTGTTTGAAGCCATAGGTAACAAAATTCCGTTGAGGATGTGATATTATTATATACTCATATTGTATCTACAGATGTGTTCCTCAATCAAACGTTAAGGCAGAGGCTACTTCCTCTTCCTGACGGTAATCATTCTCCCGCCGCCTGACAGCAGGGGCAGGCGTCACGGGTCCTTTCATGCTAAAGCAGAACTCCTGCTGGGAGGCGCCCTGAAGTCTGGGACGGAAACCAACCACTGGGAGGGGCGGGGTTACGCTTCTCGTTTTGTTACGGAGATATTTTACCGGAGAAAAGTGGTTCGCACGAATGGATGAAGCTTTCAGAAGAGGATTTTAATAAGTACTCCCAGATCCCGCCTCCAGCAACAGGATTGGTCGAAACAAATACGAGGCGAAAGAAAGGGAAAGGCCCGGTTCACCCAGATTTGAGCTCGTCTGCCGTCAGACTTTGAATATTAATCAAGTCTTATTTGTGAGACTAGGGTTGATTAGTTGTTCAATATCCATATCAAATATTGTAGATGAATTTGGCGAGATAGTTGTAAGACACGCAGCGTGGGCCGTGATTGGTCCGGACACAGCCAGGATTATACCTCATCAAAAATGCTAATCCCTGACAGAGGATAACCACCCGCTGTAATGAAGCAGCTTTCTATTATTGTTCATTATTTGTGTGTAAACAAGCGGGGGTGCAAATGTCCTGCGTAGTCCCCAATCAAGCATGGAGTGACAGCTTGTACAAAGACGCTTCTTCTCAGCGCTTTGTGTAAAAATAGACCGTTAATTGTCTGTAAGGGAGGCAACTGTGTCCCATAATTCACTGGGTGCTCAGGAGAAGGCTTCAGGAGGTCTGAGAAGAAATGAGGGTTTCCATAGCAACTGCATAGGAATTATGAAAGCCGGCATGAGAGCTACATAGGGGAATTGAACTTAGGGAGTCCCGCAAATAACCTGTTTTGAAATGAATAATAAATATGAACATTCATCAATATTCATGTTTGTGTATTCAGAACTCGTTAACAACTTGGACAACATCTCGTTTATCTCCGGCCATCCAGAGGATGTAGTACAACTCTGTCCTCTGTAGTCGTTTTTTTCTTTTCTGCTATTTTGACCGAACTATAAAAACCCAACAGTGATTATATCAGCAGCAGATCTGCAGCCCGTTCCACTCGTTCCTGGCGCAGAGTTCCAGGAGCGACAGGGGAGTGCACGAGCAGATACGGCTGGCATGCGGCCATGCGTGGGCAGGCAGCCCTGACCTCTGTCGCTCTGCTCCAGTCCAGGGTTCGTCTCCACCGCAATCTATGAGGGAAGCCTGTGAAGTCTGTGTGTGTGGACTCGTTTCCCCCGCTGTACTCCGAGTCTTTTGAGGTAACGGTGAAACACAAACGGCCCCTGGTTTATATAAATAGTCTGGATGGGATTACGGTGGAGGTTTTATATTTATGATCCTGATACAATTACTGCTTCCAAGGAAACGCAGAAAAAACTAAATGGATTGTTCTCATAATCAGGACTGGCGGTAATCAGTTTATTCGGGGTCTTTATTGATCCGCGGGGATTTCAATGGCGTTTGGAAACGAGTAATCAATAAGACACACGTCTGAATGACCAAATACTGCGGTGGATGAAAGGATCTCGTTGTACAGGGGGCTGAAAGTGAAACACAGAATGAAGAAGCTCGCGTCAGCTGGACAGGAAGTGAAACCGAGGGAGAATGATTCTGCCGCATGATAAGGGGACGATAGAAGTTAAACTTCAAACTAAGACATATGACACATCAAGCAAATCTATTTCAGGCAACTCTTTGACGGAAAAGTCAACTTTATGCTACATACTGTCAACCCTTTATTATAGTCTACTCTACCCTCTCTCTATATATAGAAACCGGTATATAAATATATATTTTCCCTGAGAAATGGGGAATTATTTTCAGAGCAACAATGGCAGAGGTTTTTGTTCATGATTCTGTGGAATGGGTTGCAGAAAACAGAGTTCAACAGTTCCACACTTTCTGTGTAACCATCGCAATACCAAGAATTTCACCAAAACCATTTATTGACTGTAATAAAACATCAGCATTGCCTCCTCAGAATCCAAAGAACCCATGGCCTTCGCCATCTTCCCATTTTGTTACTCAACTCCGTGGAGCAGACATGATATCCGATGCCGAGGTCCATGGAGTCAGACGGAGTTCTCGTGGAAAACGTACGCAGACAACAGGTCCTGGAGATCCTCCGTCCAAAAAAAACATCATTCTTGTTTGCCATTTCCACCATCAAAGTACGGAGAAGAAGGGAGACGTCGGACGGGAGATGGACGAGACACGAGAGGCGTACACCTGTCTTCTATTTCAGTATTTTTTAAGGTTTTGAGGCTATGGGTTCAACGAAAAGCCAGCTTTAAATATCAGCACTTACGGCAGTGGCTCGAGAAGCAGAATATCTGAGTGTTTGGTTTCTAAGACCATTTAACAGAACTATAGCCGAGCCCCGAGGGAGACGTGGTGCTAAAAGCCTCACCGATAACTAAAGCCGCAGAGCGGACAGAACTCTGGCTTCACGCTGGAACTCGCAAAACGTTAGCGAGTGTTTTTCCATCGAACGAACAACCTAGCGAGCACGGCCCCTCCCCGGATCGAAAGTAACAGCAGCAGGGATTCACCGATGTTTTCACACACACACACACACACACACACACACACACACACACACACACACACACACACACACACACACACACAC
>JAOPJO010000089.1:1785602-1800271 GCA_027123675.1 Molva macrophthalma
AAGAAGTCCATTTCTGGTGGTAAGCCCGCCGTCCAAAACCGGTTTCAATCATGATGTAAGTTTGGTTTCTCAACATCAGGTCGCAGCATTCGTCTGCGTTGTTCCCTCCCTCTTGAACACATAGTTCATGAATTATTTCACAGTGTCTCTCTCTCTCGCTCATTCCCAGTGTAAAGTTATATTCCCAAAGCGGTTTTAATTTTGAAACCTGGCAGCAGAGTGTGTGCAGTCTGGAAATCTTTATTTAGTAATTGCTCGTGAATAAGGTCCCTGGTCGGGACGGAGAGTCCGGCGGGGGCCTGAGTGACGTGGAGCCATGCCATCTCGTAGGCATGAAGGCCTGAAATACTTACTACAATTCCCAGGAAAAAGGTGCACGTTTCTTTATGATCAGCGAGAGCTGTGTGGGTTTGGTTTTGCAGTACAAATACATTGTGAGGTTTTTTTATTTTGCACATTCCAAAGAATGCGATGTTATTTGAGTGCGTTAGTAGAAAGCAGCTAATTATTCTGTGCTAGTCTGAACCGAGCTGGCCCAGCGGACGTGATAAGGGTCGACGCGTTGAGTTACGTAAGCTTTGCTCTGAGCTCCACGTGTGTGCCTGTGCTGGACGGGTGTTGGATCCAAGAGGAGGGGGTGGACAGACATATGAAGAGCGAGGCAGACGGATCAACGATAACCTGATCTTCTGATTTCACGGCGGAGCAGAGCCCCGGGCGCCCTCAGCCACCAGCTCACATGCGACGCAGAAGTGAGCTGTGGCTGCGCTGGCTGTAATCTCCCCCCATCAGGCGGTACCGCCGAGATGTGCGTGTGTTTTTCCACATCCCCGTGAGAAGGTCTGTCAGGTTCTGCAAGTGTGC
Source organism: Molva macrophthalma (assembly GCA_027123675.1). NCBI lineage: Eukaryota > Metazoa > Chordata > Actinopteri > Gadiformes > Lotidae > Molva > Molva macrophthalma. The sequence continues at coordinate 1,786,467 of JAOPJO010000089.1, forward strand.
GATCGTGGATCTCTCTTAGTGTGGCACTTTGACAGGCAGCTTGTTCAAATTAAACACAAACGGACAGAGCTTTTTCAACCAAGAAACTGAGAATGTTTGCGGAACGTTTTTACGGGAATAGACGCACATGACAACAGAAACAACAGATCTTTTCCCCCTTTTGTTGTCTCTCTGAGGTTGCCCTTGGTGGATGAGGAGGGGACACACATTCTATTGTGAGAGAGGAATGCAGTCTCTCCCCCCACTCCAAGTTAATTACAAATGATTACAGCTTAGGTTTGAACATGTGAGCAAATTAAAAACATAAGCCTACGTGACAGCACAAACTTATCATTTTTCCATTCATAGTCAGGGGTCCTGAGGAGACTTTGCTTGAATCATATCTATGGCAACTGGCATCATATGGCACCGGCTGTTTAGAAAACCAAAGAGTGTTAGACCAGACCAAGTGGTACTGATTGCATGGGAATATGTAAATGAAAGATATGTATCTGTATGAGTTCATTGTTTCTCTGTCATGAACTTGTTCATGCCCTGCATGCAGGGACCGATATTACCTTCAAATGACACTGATTTCCCCAAAGGATGAACAACAAAAAGCATGAGAGCCACCACTATGATGCTCAGATCACACTAATGAATCTGATTCAAAGTTGTCAAACAATGGCCCTGTGTCAAAACATTTTTTTTGTTGTTGCTTTCCTTGCATCGTCTGCACACCAGCTCGCCTCCAGACAGGTTTCTGCACTGCATCAGTGACTAATTACAAAGGACAAAGAATTTAAAGAAAGAAAACGAAGAAGTCTGCAGAAAGAAGTAGCTGTTGACATCGTATGCAAAAAAAAAAGACTTGTTTCTATTTTGTAAAGACTTTAGCTTAGTTAAATACTTTACTTCAGTCTGCGGTTTGTGTTGACGTTGTTCCCTGGGCATTTCTCTGTATTGGATTTGAGCTGCATTGATTTGAACAGCCTGTCACCCAACAGGAAACGGCACAAATCGAACTGCTCTCTCCGCCGCAGCTGAAATGAGATTGTGTCATTTGGTTTCAACATCGACCTCTACGATAACTCATCTGTCTCGCGCGGCCGCGATGTGCGCCTTTGTTCGGCTTTGAGGTCCGATAAGCCCTGTTTACAACATGGCCGACAAAAGGCGACACCGTTCGGTTTGACGGACGTTTGTTGTGACTCGAACACAAACAGACAGCCGATAGCGTCCTCGAGCTAGCCTTCCTTATTAGCGAGAGTAATAGCAACATGACCCTTTCTTGACAAGGATCTGGGAAGAATGTCCCCCACATAAACACGTTGATTCCTTTGGGTCTTTTTAAGGCAAAACTAAATCACCCATCTACTGCGGACTGAAATGGTTTTGAAAGTGAATCTTCTTTTTATAGTGTAGTTAGTATAGTATCGTTTTTTGTATAATACTATTGTTATTTATATTCTTTATGAATCCATTCTGATTATCTTTGATCTTTTTTATTTATTCCAATCTGTTATCACTGTCATTTTCGTCATTTCTTTTATTGTCTGGTCACAGGCCTTCGTTGTTAGAGTCCAGGGACACAATTGCCGTCAAAGCACTGTCTTCTAATGGAAAGGAACTGTTTATGATAATGAATACCCTGCTAAAATTGATAATCAAACAATGAATAACAATCACACAATGGTAAATGATGCAACCATCAAAGCTAATGTAACACGTGCGCATAATGTGACATTTGAATGGGATAACGAAATGAAACGTGACGTCGTTCTAAAACCTTTCATAACATTCACGTCCTCAGCGTTGGATATGGAGGACATGGAGCCTCAAGGCTGCCCTGATTCCCAGAATGTGTCTCCCCTCGCCAGAGCTGTTACAGGCCATGTGACGACCAGAGCCTGAGCAGCAAAACATGAGCAGCAAAAGGCAACAGAAGGATTGGCTGGCATCCAGTCCTCCAGTCACAACCTCTGCAGCCTGCGAGGCCAAACCAGCTGTACACAGCAGCGTGACAAAACAACAGCGGCAACACAACAGCCTCACAGCCTCTCTGGTCCTTCAACAACAGAAACACACACAGGGACAAACTCATTTTAAAAAGAGGTCCTCCTTTAGCAACAGAAACACACACAGGGACAAACTCTTTTTAAAAAGAGGTCCTCCTTTAGCAACAGAAACACACACAGAGACAAACTCTTTTTAAAAAAGAGGTCCTTGAGAATAAAAGCCCAAGGGAGGGTCGTCCATCTTTCTGCCGTGTGGCCCCTGGCCTTCTGGAGCCGCGGCGTTACTGTGGAGCGATGAACATGAGCCAAAGGGTGAGGATGAGGAGGATGAAGAGGGTGCAGGAGGACGAAGAGGGCGAGGAGGGTGCAGGAGCGGCAACGCTGCTTTTAACGGAGCCACTTAGAACGGATGTTTACCCGGCCAGCGGGGGTCCGGCGTCCCTGGCCCTCCGCAGAGAAACTGGGGGGCCAGGGGGCTGTAGCCTAGTGCTGCGTATAAAGTAAATGAGAAGCCACAGGGGCCCGGTCTCCAAAGCCGGAGGATATTGTTCGATTCTGTCTGCGGCCCCGTGGGAGGTTGCCACTTTTAAAACGACCCCGAATGCTAATCAACCTGGAATCTGTTGGGGCCTGTTGGCCCCGCCTCCAGCCGGCCCCTCAGCCTCCCCCCCCCGAACCAGCGCCGGGGGCCAGGGGAGAACCGGACAATATGCTGGGGGGGGGGTCCCCTGTAATCAGAGCTTCTCCTGAGAGAACATGGCGCTCCAGCGCGACATCACAGGGTCCAGCGGAACGACGGAGAGGCTGTGGCTGCCGTTACACACACTGTTTTTGGGGAAGGAAACCGTGAATAGAGGTCATTTGAAACGGGCAGGATACTGGAGTGGCAGTAGGGTGTTCAACTCTCAACCGAAAGGGTTGGATCCCTGGGTTGGATCCCTTCAGCCTATCATGCAGACATCCTTGATAAAGACGCCCTGGCTCCTGTCTGCTGCTGGACGGGGATCTGAACCCACCACGCTGTGGGTCACAGCGTCTTCACGGCGACTAAACAGTGAAGGAGCCCAGCGGGGGGGCGTGACGTCAGCCTCCCCCGCTGCCCATCGCCGTGGTAACATGTCTCTGCGGTGACCCTCACCAGAGAGAGGCGCCCCCCCACCCCCCAAATAATTCAATATTGTAATATCCCCTTGGTATTTGTGGGGGTGGTGGAAACGTGATAGCGTTCATTCTCCGCTTGCACGTTGAACCCGCAGGTCAGTAGGTAGCACATCACAGACTCTGCCGTGACTCAGGGGTTAAACTAATCAGCCATGACTTTTCTCATGGCCCTGCGATGGCCCTCTCACAAATCTACACCAGCTTGTCTACCTGGCATCGCAGCAACCCTTCCCCGTCTCCGATTCAACAGCTCTTCAATCTCCCTCACTGATCAGCAGTGTGTTCAGGGAGCCGTTTCTGTTGTTGCAGGGTTTGCATCGAGTGGCTGGTGGGCAGGAACAGGGTACAGAGAGTAGACATCCTGCTCTAATGTTTGGGGTATTTTGGTGTGTAGTCAGGTTTCGTTGATTGACAACCATGTAGTGCGATCCATTTGTTTGGACCCACCTGGCTGAGTCAACACACAGTGGAGTGAAACGGAAGCATGAAGCACAAATGAAATGTTCCCTGTGTACATCTGCCAATATTATGAATCTAGAAGACACTTGAACATACATTAAATATCTGTATGTGGAGAAATCTGAAATATGGTATGAATGTCATTGACTAGTGACTGAGGTTTCATAACTATAGTTCATTTTCAGCCTCAGAACGTACATCAGCATCTTGCGAAAATATTCTTTCATTATTTCATAATGGCCTTCATACCATATTGTATACAAGTGTCAGAAAAATAAATTCAGGATCCCCACGCACTGTATACAACACTGCCCCCTGCTGAAAGGAAATGCCCATTACAGATCGATGAAAACACGAGGAGCAAAGAATGCATACAATCAAGTGATTTTAGGTTAGTTCTAAAACATTTTATCATGAAACAGAATTTAAAAACATGAATGAAGCATATTTGTTAAAAAAGCAAACCAAAAAATATAGAAATCTGTTATTTATATATCACACTGTAAAACGAGTTAATCAATATAATAATAGCAATAGCAATATAATAATAGCAATAATAATTATTATAATAATAATAATTTTGTACTCATTAACTGTTTCTGATGCTCTTGCTGTCTGGGTGCTGAATATCCAGTATTTAACTGCATTTAGTGTTAATGTAGAAATTAATGTTTCCGTTTTAAATAAAACTTGTTGAAATGTACACATAATCTCAGTGCAGTTTTCGTCAACTCTGAATGTAAAATACTGTGTATAGTATTAGACTAGTATTGGTTACTTACACTAGTTATACTCATAAGCAAAATGATATTGTTGATCATAAAAACAATTAACGTCAATAATGTTATCTTACATTAAAAATTGCATTTAAATAATCGCTCACAATGGTTAGACAAATGTTAGGAAACACCAACCCCTGTTGACAAAAACTGATCATTACAATTAATGTGAATTAAATGTTAATTTTATCTTGAGTGTAACACAAAGTTAAAAATGTGGTATACACATAGTCCAAAACTATTCTAAAATGATTCATTAACTAAAGCAAACAGCACGGCCTTCTACAAAATACTTTCTACAGTTGTGTTATCGCTTATCAAACTAGCCCATTCACATTTCTGCACAGGCCTGCATATCGGCTTCCTAAACCAATATTTGACTGAAGGAGCAGACACAATGCAATACAGTAGCATGTCCGTGAACAAGATTAAGAAGAATTTCACAAGATTGTTCTGGAAGACTAAAACCCATCTCACTTCACTTTGTTTGGATTTAGTTCTGCCTTTTGAACAACAACCTCTGAGCCACGTCGTCTTCTGCCAGAGTAGAAGAGGTTTGACTGTTCGTTGCATATCCTTATACGCTGCAGAGCCTCCAACCCTGCTTTGACTTCATGTTCAAGTTTGAAAATGTTTCCAACTTGTGTGTGGATAGTGTGGCCTCTTCGCAGGGGAACGCAGGGGATGCTCACTGTTCAACATATCAGAGCAGAGTGTGCGTGGCGGCTGAAGCCCTGTGAAGGTCCTCATGGTGTTCACCAGTGACCGTCCCCAGCTCTCCTCAGACCTACTCAGTGCTGGCCTCGTTATTCGCCTCCTTATTTCCGTCCCTCCTCTCACCCTCCTCTACGTCGTGATTGGCAGGGAGTGGCCCGTCTCCCGTTTCCTCTTTGCGTTCTTCATGATTTCCTCCCGTGCCTTGCGTCTCTTCCCGACTGGCGCCGCTCTCCCCCGGGTCCCTGTCAGGGTCCGGTCCAGTTTCAGGACCCGAATCCATCTCGATCAAGCCGGTAATCTGTCCCTCTCTACCACCCTCTTCCTCTACCTCGCCTTCCTCTTGCACGTCCGCGTCGTCGCGTACCGTTCGTGGGACATCACCGACCTCTTCCTTCCTCTCAGGCGTCTCCATGTCTAACGTCTCTTCCTCCACGCTTGTCTCTGTATTGCTCTCCCCCGCCGCGGCCTCAGAGTCCTGCTGAGTCTCCGGTCTGGATGCTGGCAAGCTCGCCACCCCTCCATCTTTACCATCATCTTCCTCTACCTCACCTTCCTCTTGCACGTCCGTGTCTTCATGTAATGTTTGTGGGACGTCCTCTACCTTCCTCTCAGGCGTCTCCATGGCTGGCTCGGCAGGAAGCGCCACCTGTCCCGTTCCGTCTTCTGCGTTGTCCTCAGGCGTGTGTAACGTCTCTTCCTCCACGCTCGTATCTGAATCGCCTTCCCCCGCCACCGCTTCAGGATCCCGGTGAGACTCCGGTTCGGACGCTGGCAGGCTCGCCACCCCTCTGTCTTTACCATCATCTTCCTCTGGCCCATGGGGGTCGTCATGGGACGTTTCTGTGACATCGTTGTCCTCCTCTTCCTCCCTCCTCCCAATTGCTTCTAGGTTTGGCTCGGCGGAAGATGTCACACGTCCCGTTCCGTCTTCGACGTTCTCTCGTTTGTCCTCGGGCGTGTGCAACGTCTCTTCTGCGTCATCCTCACTTCTAACTGTACCTCGGTCTCCCGCCACATCAGAGTCGCTGCGGGTCTCAGGTTGGGAGGCCTGCTCTGTGGAGCTCACCCCCTGTCCGTCCGCACCGTCCTCCTCCTCTGCCTCTCCTTCCTCCTGCAGATCCGCTCCGCCATGTGCTGCTTCAGCGTCTTCTTCTTCCATCTCTGCCGGCAGCGCCTCAACATTCACGGGTGGATCATCAGCGGCCACAAGACGCTCACCACTGGGTTCATCCCCAGTACTGACGCATTCCTCCCCAGTGCCCTTCCTCTCCTCCTCCTCCTCCTCTCTTTCCACCTCGGAGGAACTCAGGACGCTCAGAGGAGCGAGGGCCTCCTCCTCTCTGTCTCTCAGTGTGACTGCAGCAGGCTCCCGCTCCGCTGGATCTGATGCGTAGAGGTCTGCATGGGCCGCCTGGCCGCCTTCATCAGAGCCAAGATGGCCGTCTCGCGGGGTCAGTGGCTGAGGAGCAGTTACATCAGAGTCAGACTGGTTGTCAGGGGCGGTTTCGGGTAGGGCAGGGGAGGGGCCGGCCTTCGTGGCGTGGTCAGTTGTTTTAAGGGAAGAGCTCTGAAGATCTTGGAGGGAAGAGGAGGACAGACGCGTGGCCTCGCCGTCTCGGTGTGACCGTGTTTCAGTTGCATCTAGTTCCGTTACGACAGGGTGCAAACCACACCCTGCAGGTGAGGCAGTTGGTGGCAGATGCGATTCAGACTCCAAAGCAGGCTCCTCGAGGACACTTGCTGAGTCCCCTGCACTGAGCTTTGACTCGAGGGCGGTTGGCTGCTGCGGTTCCGGCAGTCTGGACTCTGACGAGTGTACACTGACACGGATGGAGTCCCCACACCCACCAGAGTAGGTTGTTTGGTCTTCCTCCTGTCCACTGGTGGAGTCCATGGCCGGATCAGCGTGGGACAGCAGAGCGAGACGCTGGGAGCTGGGCAGGGTGGCTCCATTGTCCTTATCGTAGGCCTTTGTGGTGTCTGACCCTAAACCATGCGAATACAAGTTAACCTACCGACATGACAGTGATGAACATTGTGTGTATAGGGGATATAAACATATATATCTATATAAATATGGATATGCAATGTGTTCAGAATTTTTCCAACGTAACCCTGGTTGAATTATATAATACTTTAATGGACAATTGAAAGACATTTTAAATAAGAAGTTTATCATCCTTTGAAACCATTATATATAATATATAATGGTATATACATATAATATATAGCTATACACACAAATAAAATACTTCATCATTAAAATGACATAATTATACCATTTGATCGATGCAATGGCTGTCCCTCCACATCTTCAATACCACTGGTCTCAGGGTGCGCTGTAGAAATTAAACACAGGGATTAATAGTTACAGTAACTATTATAATCTATAATGTGGCATTGTGTAAAAACATAACCTGTACTCCTCACACAAACATCTGAAAGGAGATGTCGTGGCCATATGCAGAGCACACCATGTAGGGATGTTTGTCACTGTACCTTTCTTCCACCTTCTGTAGCCCAAGAAGCAGCCCGCTGATAATACCAAGAGCAAACAGATCACAACGATGGCGATAATCAAGCCTGAAGGGGAAAAACTATCTGCAAGAAAAAGAGCAATGGAAAAGATTTCAGTCACATGCCTGAATCAGAGCTTTCTCTTAAATAAGCGGGTTGTATTTACGCAACAATTCCTCACTTGAAATGTTGAAAAGACCTTATCTTCCAAGTTCAACCCTTTGTAAACACTGCCAGTAGAACACAAATACCTTTCACTCATACACCTTCATTTTGAGAAATATCTGAAATGCCACTGTCAGGGTGAGAAATGAAGCGGTCTGTGGTCATAACTTCAGAACAATGGAGCCACATTCCCTCACGGCGATAAGCATCCCAGCAGCGGCGTTCCTGGTCTCACCTGGGTAACAATCTTTGGCCACGAACGTTCCCATCTCCCGGCTGACCGGGTTGGTGGCCCGGCAGGTGTACACCGTCTCATCCTGGTCTCCGGCCAGGACCACCGGTAGCTCCGGCCCCCCCACCGCTACGCCGGCCCAGTGGTAGAGGATGAGGGAGGGGGGCCCCTCAGCGCTGCACCTGAGAGTGGCGCGGGCTCTCGGCGAGCCGGATTGGCCGTCGCCGCTGACCGTGCCGTTGATCACGCAGGAGATGGTGGGCACCGCCACTTTATCTGCAAATATACAGACATCAAATCCGACACCCTGAAAAGGTGATGTGGGCTGACCCACAGGTACACAGGTGATACACAGGGCTGTGTGTGGGCTGACCCACAGGTACACAGGTGATACACAGGGCTGTGTATGGACTGCCCATCTGCGGTGGGATATTATCATCGATAATCATCTTGCATCGAATGGGAAGAAGACTGGAGAGGTGGTGTTTTTACGCTGTGGCTGATCTCAGGCCGGTGGTTATCCACCATGAATCAATCACTCTGTGGTTATAAGAACCTCTGGGTGAATATTGATCACACACTCACCCAGAGGGTGAATATTGATCACACACTCACCCAGAGGGTGAATATTGACTAAACACTCAGCCGAGGGGATCTCAGGACTGCAATAGTAGATGTATATTTTAAACAGACTTCAGGTCTATGGAGTCAGCAGAAGTTCATGTTACTATTTCACCAGAGAGTATTATAAGATATGGGATAACAACATGATCCCACGTACGGTATGGTATGGAAGATGATGGGGTTCAAAAACACTCATCCCCCCACTCATCCCTGGAGCGTTCTGTGATCAGCCACAGAAAAGAGTCTGATCATCAGACTCTCATTCTCCACCCCGACCTCCAGCTCTGAGGAGAGCCAGGGCTCCCCAGAGACGCCTCCACCGTTAGAAACCTTCCCTCCTGCCTGCCTGACGGAGGGTCGTGGCTGTTCTGGATCGTGTGGCCTCCTTACTAACCGGTAATGTAGGATGTGGGTTGTGCAACATGTGGCCATTGTCAGAAGGTGTGTTTGTGCAAACTGTGACCTGAAAGTGTGTTGATGATGACGTGGTGATGTTTCTTACAATGCGGTATGTAGGATTCTATCTTCTGTAACCGCAGGACGGATCCAGATCTCATTTCTCTACGGGAACATTCAAGTACATCTTATCTTATTATGCAACCCAGTGGCCAGAACTGGTTGAGGTAGCAGATACCTGTTCCTCCGAGGTCCACTGGCCTACTGACTCATATAGCATCCTCTATTATATGCAATAATATCTAGTGTATTCCCTATGTCTCTCACAATAAGCAAATAGTTACTAGTGGTCTTTAAATTTGATAAACAATGAATAAACATCATACTCCATGGACAACATGACTGCTAATACATATTCTGGATCTTATATGAGATTCAACACTTTTTAAACCAGTGCAATATTTCATAAATGCCTTCAGTATATATATTTGACAGATTTAAGTGTTCCAGGAATAAGAGTTTTCAGGGAATACTAAATGGAGGTTACAAATAGAGAAAAGATTAAAAACAAGCCGGTACACATCAGGAGGCGTCAGAACAATGCTCTGACGTTTCCTCGTGACGGGCTGAAGGGTGTGGCTTGGCTCAACCTGATCAGTCACTTAACTGCCTAACAAAACGCTTTGATCCTAAACCATGTTTAATATCACATCACAACAGTAACACATGTCTGTGTTACTGTTACACAACAGTAACACATGTCTGTGTTACTGTTGGTTCAAGAGATATATCCTTGGTTAGATTCATTTATGTAGGCCTATATACATTGCTGATATCGCTCTTTTTATTCTTATTACCTTAATAGTTTATCTCCTCTCGTTTTGCACTGGCATGTTAACTTTATTTTGTCTTTTTACTTGCATGCACAGTATGCTACCTAAAACGCTTACCAATGACCGCCATTTCATGCTGTGAGTAATATTTTTTGTGGTTGATGGTGGCTTCCAACTCATAGGGGCCACTGTCATCTTCCCGGAGATCCTTGATGGTGAGTGAGGCCGTGTGCCAGTCCAGGACCACTCGGTCTCGGAAGGTCCCGTGCACACTTTCCTCACTGCCGTCAAACTCTACCACTCGGCGGAATGCTTGTTTCCACATAATCGTGTCGGGGGTTCCTCGGATTTCGGGGACCAGCGTGGTTTCGAAGCCCTTGTGTCCATATTGAAGTGCCTCCACTGCAACTGCAGACGGGAAATAATTATTATTCATGCTTCAAAACGTTAGAGGCTAATGTATACTTTCTCAGTAATTCATTCCATTCATTCTACTATTATTATTTTGGCGGTATAACTCCAAACAATTGCAGTAAGAGTTAGGGTAAAAAAATAACAGATAATAATAATAATAATAATAATAATAATAATAATAATAATAATGATAATAATAATAATAAAAAAAGAATAGACCAGGAGCCTAGACGTTGTAGCGCAGCGAATTTAACCTATCATGTATGATTAATTATTAACTTTAATATGTCTCCAACGCAATGCTTTAAGCCCAAAGTTAGTTTATACCGCCCTCGTCAAATAAGCTAGGTCTACACACACATAAATGTAAAAACTCGCAAGAGACCAGACCCACACGCACGACAAGACACCACCTACAGCCGTATGATTAGGAAGTAAACACACTCACCTAGAGTTAAAAGTGGTAGAATGGGACAGATCAGGAAATAGTGAACAGCCATTGCATGCAGATAATCAACATTGACTTTCTCAACTCGTAGCTAGTTGGATTATGCCTTGTTCTGCCCCTACGGTCCTTGTGTATTGATTTTCGCATCGAATGCGTTTCCCATAATCTTGGTTTGAAAGCTACCTAAAGAATTCGCGTCTCTGCGCAGGTAGGCCTGAAGGGATCGGACTTTATGCCAGGTTAATAGTTTCCCAGAGGGAGGAGGGACCGTCCCACTGAGTGACGCGTGAAACCAGGCCATAAGACAGGCTGTTTCAGCAGGTGAGGATGTTTCAGCCTAAACCAGAGCTCTGACTCAGGCGAGCGCTTCCCTGGACTGTCGGGATTTTCGTTTTCAGAACAGCTGGATATAATCCCTAGTTACAAGATAAATCTCGGATAGGTTGAACCTGGAAAATGCATCATCTGCACACTGAAAATGTGATCAATTACGGAATTCCCAAGCCGTCTTTGCTATTACAGCGCTTTTATTGGTTGAAGCCTGGTCGGTTCATTGCACCGCATTACCATGGCTACGCTCTGCGAGACGAGGGGTGATCCAGGGGTCATTCTTTTTATTGTTGATAAAAATAACAAAACGTGTAGCATATTAGAGTATATTAAAGGTATCATATGTCACATTTCAACATTCAAATATCTAAAAGCAACTAGACCTATGCAATATATTTTGTTTAGTTCTGTAGTTCCATTATCGCAATTGTTTTCAACGATGTTCCAACCCAGAGAGGGCGGTCGTTTTATTCACGGTAACGGTCGGTTGGTAACGGTTGGTTGCATGTCAATGCGTCATATTAGTGAGGTTAGCTCAAGGTGAGGCTCACAGCATGAGTAGAATATATGTATGTATACAAGTACATAATGTGCAAAGTATTGAGTTATACTTATTCAACAAATGTCAAATTGGAGTAGGTCGATAATGGGTCTCGTTTGGCATTGATTTTACAATATTGGTATATATAATGGACATATAATCTAGTTCGATTTATTTAACATACGGCCAAATTGGAGTTTGTCGAAAATGGGACACGTCCGACACGACGTCCATCTGACCTGGATCACGACCGTGGTCATCAAACGTATTCAGGCTGATGAAATGAACAGGACGCGTGATCAGAATCCCCTGATGCTCTTGTGAGGTCAAGACAACATTAAAACAGAGCAAAACTTTATTAACACAATATATATCAATCTGCATTGCCTAATCAAAGTATTTGATGTAATTTCATATATCGGCTGTTTCAACACGAAATGTAGGCTACGTGACGTTGTAAACATTCTGTATTCATTGACTTAATAAAAGCATAAACCATAGAAGGAAATACTTAAAAGGACCAGATGAACAACATTCTCACCCACACACTCTCACACGGATATCCATCGGTGATGCTCAGAAGATATTTATCTTACCTTCCCCTGCTATTTCCTCTAGATAACTCTGCTGTACACAAAATAGTTTCAACCTCTGTATACACAACTTGCTGAACACACACACACACTACACACAGCCAAACCCACACACTACACAAACTTTACACACACACACACAGCCACACACACACACTACACAAACTTTACACACACACACACAGCCAAACCCCCCCACACACACACACTACACACAGCCAAACCCCCACACACACACACACTACACAAACTTTACACACACACACACACACTACACAAACTTTACACACACACACACACACACTACACAAACTTTACCCACACACACACACACTACACAAACTTTACCCACACACAGCCCCACCCTGTGGTGTGTTAGGGCGTTGCGGCCGCGGCCGGCGGGATTCGGTGTATGTGTGTGTAGGACTTCATCAGCGTGACGCTGCCGTGGTGGGACACGCCGAGCGGCAGGACGCACTCCTCCGTCAGCGCGCCCGTGGCCGCGTCCCAACACATCACCGACGAGATGACCTGGTTCTTGTCGTCGCGGCCGCCGGTGATGAACAGCTTGTTGTTGCACGCGGCCACGGCGCAGCTGGCACGGTCGCCCAGGCGGCACACCAGCACCCAGGCGTCGGCCGCGGGAGAGTAGCTGTACATGGCGTGCATGGCGCCCCCTGCAGGGGAGGAGGAGGACAGGGGGGTGACGTGTGTGTGGTTGATTTAGGACGCACGCACCCACGCACACTCACCAAGTACGCAGTACGCAGTACACACAGGATGAGGTTGACAACAGCCAATGTTTTGGAGCACTAAAACACACACGTTACATGATGTGTGTGTGTGTGTGCTTGATCTTGGACCTTCAGAGAGGCATGTCCCCGTTCGTTAGTGTCTCGCCATGTCTCCGGACATGGGCTGTGTGTACGTGTGTGTGTGTCCGTGCGTGTGTCCGTGTGTGTGTATGTGTGTGCGTGTACGTGTGCGTGTACGTGTGTGTCTCAGTGCGTATAGAATCACAGAGTCGCCTTCTCACAAACTGCAGAAGCACGAACACACAGGCGCTGCAGGGGCCACTGACCGACGACATAAATGTGGTCCTTGAACGTGACCGCGTTGATGCATTTAGCCTCGACGGGCATCGGGGCCCGAGTGCTCCAGCTGTCGGCCCCGGGCTCCCAGCACTGAACCGCGTCGGTGGCCAGCCTTCCGCCGGGCCCGCCCCCGACCACGTAGATCCACCTATCGTAGCTCGCCGCGGCGAAGGAGCTCACGCCGAGCCGAAGGGGGGTCACCTGCAGAGGAGGAGGCGGGGCGTTTAGGGGCTCCATGTGTGCGCTGTTATGAATACAGCAACGTTAATGATGGCCTGCAATCATACGCCGCTTTTTCTAACCTGTGGCCACTCAAAGCGCTTTACAATGACCGCCTCTGATTCACTTATTCATACACACAAACATACATCCATTCATACACACATTCACCCATTCACACACCGACGGCGGTGTCAGCCATGCAAGGCGACAGCCGGCTCGTCGGGAGCAGCGAGGGTGAGGTGCCTTGCTCAGGGACACCTCGGCACTCAGCTAGGAGGAGCAG
>JAOPJO010000089.1:1928139-1930639 GCA_027123675.1 Molva macrophthalma
CACACACACACACACACACACACACACACACACACACACACACACACACACACACACACACACACACACACCTACGTTGAGGTATGTTCTCGCCCGCCCGCTCTCCGGCTCGCTCTCTCCCTCTCACTTCCCCTTCTCGTTCTTTCACTTTCTTTCATTCCTGTAATTATCTTCCTACCATCCCCCTCTCTCTCTCTCTCTGTCTCTCTCTCACACACACACACACACACACACACACACTGTCTCCATCTCTTGCCCTCTCTCTCTATGTCTCTATCGCTTTATCTCTCTCTATTTTGCTTCATCTCTCTCCCACACACACCCGCTGTCTACAACTCTCTTTGTCTCTCTCTCGCTCCCTCTCTCTCTCTCTCTCCCTCCATTGCTGGCACTACCCTCCCATACAGACAGATGTAGGCCAGAGGGAAGCTCAATATTCCTTTAACTGTGGTAGTTTTTGCTTCTGTCTGCAAAACTAGGTCCCTGCGTGGACCCGTGGCTCGCTGCTGCTGGGGAACGCAGGACAATACAACCTATAACTCACTTACACTCTACCTGCCTTCAGGAATATGGGCCAAATTATCTCTCTCATACACACACACAGACACACACACACACAGACACGCTTTATCTTTCTGTCTGTCTCTTTAAAAAATAGATATTTTTCTCTCTCTCACACACTCTTAAAACAATTCTCTCCCTCTCTCTCTCTCTCTCTCTCGCTCTCTCTCTTCCACATACACACACTCTCTCTGTCCTTCTCTCTCTCTTATGCTCTCCCTCTGCACTCTCTCTCTCTCCCTCACATGCAGATTAGACGGTTAATAATTGAAAGAGAACACGTGACCTGCGGGTCTCATGATCACACCCTGCCCGCCTTCAGCGAATAAGAACCTGCACTCCTTAGTCCTCTGGACTCCTGCGCCTCCAGAATCACAATGCACTGATGTTCTCCAAGTGGATGAATGATCTCATCTCCACGCAGCCAAGGCCTTTGAGGTGCAGAGCAGGGAATCCATTGCACCCCTCCCCCCTCCTCCGCCTCTCAGAATAAACAACACTCAGATGCTCCGAACGGGAGCAGGGGCCCACGGAGAACGCTCTGTTCTCCTCCCTGTGCGGAGCGTCTCTGACAGGCGGCTCAGACGGAGGGACGTGTGAGGCCCCGGGACGGGGCCAAGCTGCACAGGCTTCCTCTGCAAGGCCTTCCCTCAGAGTGTTACGGGGCCCCTGTCTCACCACCGGGCGTGAGACAGCTAGGCATCTTACCACGCGTCCACCCCAGGTAATGTGATGGATGGGTCTACCGGCCTGCCCGGCGGACCGTACCAACTGGGGATGGGCATTTGAAGTGTCTTCCACGTTCCAGTTCCCTCATTAAATGAATGTGCTGGAGTGCTCAGGCAGAGTGTCGCTGCGCTGCTCCCGGCCGAGGGGAGGCCGGTCTGCCTCCGCCTTTCATCTTCTTCTGTTTGTCCTGCAAATGATGGAGCGTGGAACGCTTGTTGCGGGACCGTCTTGTTAGACACTCAAGCCACTGATTTATCACAACACTCCCGCGCATTGCTCTTCCTGATCTGTCGGCCCACAGACACCCGCATCACAAGCCGGAGCAACACGGGGCCAAAGAGAAAACGTAGATCGGTCTGAAGAAGCTTTTATTAACGATAAGTGACGTCCAAATCTACAGCGGTCCTCAAGGAGCCTAGTCTCAGTCCATCTGGACCGCCTGGCAGGCCGGTGCGGTGGAGCCTGAGCCCCCCCACTCTCCATCTCACATCTCATGTGATTCAGGATCCAAAGTGAGGTAATACTCTGTGTAGACCCTAGCCTGACATCATCCCTCTGTGGCCCCTAAGGAGCGGGCCCCGGGAGCACGGCAGGGGCCCAGCCTGCGAACAGCAGTCAGTCCCGGGCCATGGTCGCCGCCGCCGCCAAACGCAAGGACAGCGCGCACAACGAGCTGTACTACGAAGAGGCCGACCACGACCGGAGGGTCCGCAAGCGCAGAGCCAGGTGAGCAGCGCCCCGTTCCGCTGGGCTACCGCTGGGCTACCGCTGGGCTACCGGTGGGCTACCGCTGGGCTACCGCTGGGCTACCGCTGGGCTACTGGTGGGCTACCGCTGGGCTACCGGTGGGCTACCGGTGGGCTACTGGTGGGCTACTGGTGGGCTACCGGTGGGCTACTGGTGGGCTACTGGTGGGCTACTGGTGGGCTACCGCTGGGCTACCGGTGGGCTACCGCTGGGCTACTGGTGGGCTACCGGTGGGCTACCGGTGGGCTACTGGTGGGCTACTGGTGGGCTACCGGTGGGCTACTGGTGGGCTACTGGTGGGCTACTGGTGGGCTACCGGTGGGCTACCGGTGGGCTACTGGCCATCGCTGTTGTTTTCTTTAGAGACTGCTAGCCCTGTGAGACCGGCCCAGTCTCCGAGTTCAGGTTCTAGTTCTCTCTGGAGAACCGTCTGGCATCGATCCTGTTGGGCGCCTTTACCGAA
>JAOPJO010000089.1:1933139-1938184 GCA_027123675.1 Molva macrophthalma
ATGACCTTTAGACATTTTGTTTGTAGGAGCCTCTTTTGAGTCTAGTGGAAGGATTCAGAACACGACCATCCATGATCCAGGTTGGAATGTAAGAGTAAACTTGACTCATTCACCATTTTTCCAACGTTAAACGATTCCCTGTTGATACCGCTCCGACTGTTTCTAAAGAACAAGCACCGGGCCGGACCTGTTCATAACTGCATTATATTGGTATTGTACCTCAGCATGCCGTGCACCTGTGAGACAACATCCTCCAGATTCTCATGTTCTAGAGACGAAGGGATGACGGCGTTTCAATTGGACATCCGCTGCATTCCTCTCGTTTTAGTAACGAGTGGAACACATTCTCCGCTACTTTTTCTGACTCAATGTCCCTGACTCAAATATTAGTGTATCGATTCATTGCGTCACATTTCCATACACAGAAGTGTGTTTAGTGTGGCGGGTAATGCCTCACATGTGTTCCACTGCTGCCCCCTATCTTTGTCTTTCAGAACTGTAGAAGGGAAAGTACATTCCACCCGCAGTGAAATATTACTATTTAATAGTCTATTCCAATGTATTTCTAAATTAATTGTAAATTCATATCCACACTCAAGTGTTACCATCGTTGTTAGCGAGGGTTTAGGGTTGTAGTGTTGAGGCCATGTGTTAGTGTTCCATCGCTCCAGGATGATCCTACACATGTGCCTCGGTTATACATATTTAAACGTGCGGTTTCCAGGCCTGTGTGTGTGTGTGAGAGTGTGTGAGCATGTGGATACATGTGTGTGTGTGTGTGTGCAAAGGTTGTTTTTTTTATTAACAGGACATCTTTTGTAAATGTGGTCAAGAAGTCAAGACTCTTAGACGTTCTTGTCTTTTTTTTTAAGCAGGTGAAACTGGTGAATGTTAATTCACAACAGCTGTGTCAAAATCACATTTGTATGACAATAAAAATTTGTATTGACCTTTTCAACAACTTTTTCAGTCTTCATTTCGTCCCCTGGCTTCTCCACGTCTTTATAAGGAACGGTGCCTAATTAACTCAACAAACAATAACATAACCTCCATTGTTTTACTGATATCCGGGGCCAAGGACTGTACAGCTGCATGAATGAATGATGAATGAATGAATGATGGAAGGAACAACGTTATTGACTACATTAAAGTTTAGGATAAAAATGTGCCAGTTTTGTTTTGAGCCACAAGTTTCTGTTGACTTTCTGAGTTATTTCCTTTTCAGGCACTAGTCTTAGGTCTCATGTGTCTTGGCTTGCACAGTATATTTGACTAACTGAGTACACAAATTAGTTAAACAACACTTGTTATCAAGATCAACACAATTCCATATAAAACCGTATTGAACAGTTCCTCTTACGGCAGTATTCAAGAATTAAGAATTCCCCAGCCTGATCCAAGACAGCAGCAATTTACAATCACAGAAAATTCACTTGAATTATTATTCATCATCGTCGTCGTCATCGTCATCGTCATCGTCGTCATCATCGTCGTCGTCATCATCATCGTCGTCATCATCGTCATCATCGTCATCATCATCATCGTCTTCATCATCATCACTGTCATCGTCATCATCTTCGTCGTCATCATCGTCATCATCATCATCGTCTTCATCTTCCTCATCATCGTCCTCAGTGTTAACTTTGCCAGAGAGGACGTCTTCTATCCAGTCCTCCAGTTCCTGTGCGGTGGGCAGGTCCTCCTCATCGTCCATCACCAACCACACACTGTCGGCCTGTAGCGCAGCACACAGCTCGTTAAGGAAAACATCCACCTCGTTAAGAACTCAACCTTGTTAATCAATCAATCAGTCTAACTTTATTTATAAACGCACTTTTTCTGCGTATAAACATTAAAAAACAAATTGCTCAACAAGTGAAGGAACACAACAAGAACAAGAAAAGTATTTAAAATAAGAATACAACGTTCTGACATCAAGCCATCCTTCTCTAAGGCGATGGTGGACTTACGTCTGTGACGTTGACCACTCCGATCTGAGGCCTGAACAGGTCCACCTTGAAGGTCTTCTCCCAGTACGGGATCAGCTGAAGACATGGAAACACAGCAACACGTGAGACACCAGAGCAGAGAGGTTACTTCATTCTTCTAACCGGATATGAATTCATCTAATGAAGGGTGAGTAAATAAAAAGGTTGACTATTGTTTTCTGGCATTGTTTTCATCAACTGAAAAAGTGTTTGTGGAGTCAGACTGAAGTAAGAGTGCCCTGAGGGTGCTTTCCGGTCTTCCCATTTGTCTGTATGTATGACTGGTTGCCTGACTGTATGTCTGTCTTATCTTTGTCAGTCAGTCAGTAAATCAGTCTGTCGGTGTACGGAGGTCTCCTAGGGAGAACACGACGGAACACGAGTCGTCTGTCTGTCTGTCTGTTCATAGTGTGATGTGTTTTCACCAGAGCGAAGTCGTCCGGGTCGATCCAGATGATGCTGAGGTCCGGTAGATGAGTGTTCTCTCTGGCCACCTCCTTCAGGAGCTCCAGGAACTCAAAACCATCTGCAAGGACAGACAGACAACACAGGGTCAGGAGAGACCATCACCATCATCATCATCACGGAGGGGTGGTGTGGAAAGCTATTGTTTCGGTTGATGCATCTGTGTCTCTGTAATTGTCCTGCTTGTGATATTTTATGTGTATGTAATAAACAATAAAATATTAAAAGCTTCCAATCTCAGTCAGACTCCCTGATAAAATAAGGTTAAATAAAACATTGTTAGGCCATATTTCATACGACTCATACTCCTGAAAATCTTTTCACATACTCTATTCCGTCTCAGTGTTACGTGACAGCAGTTTCAGTAACATGTAAGAGCATTCCACGTGTCAGAGGTCAGGTATGACACGTGGCCCACATGGCCTCTCACACCACTGCTTAACAGACATATTTGGTCCTGTGTTTGATGGTCCACATGAAGAGCAATCAGAGCGCCTCACCGGGGTCCTCCTCCTCTGCAAAGGCGACGATGTGGACCCCTTCTATATCGTCCTCCTGAGACGAAGGGATCAGAGATCACGTGTTGAGGTCTCACTCGTGCACCATGGCTCCCATTAACACATGTTGATTCATCTTCCTACTCACCCAGGTCTCAAACATGTCCTCGGCCCGGAGCTTTCTCAGCGTCGGCCTGACAACACACAACCCACACGCTGAATCTCCGCCACGCACACACTGCTGCTTTAATGGAACATGTAGACGGAATACTTAAGAACCAGCCAACAGTTTTATCCAAAGTGATTTAAAGCGAATGTTAGTCATTTTGCTCGAGGGCGCTTACAGGTACAATGCGGACAATGGGTTTGAACCCAGAACCTCCTGGCCTGGATTCAAACACCCTCAGCGCTAGAAGGCCCAGCACCTCCTCCATGTTCATCTGATGTCCAGTCAGTCAGTCAGTCAGTCAGTCAGTCAGTCAGTCAGTCAGTCAGTCAGTCAGTCAGTCAGTCTGTCTGTCTGTCTGTCTGTCCGTCTGTCGCCAAATCCCCCAAATAATGCAGACATTTCCAGAAGGTTCTAAGCCAGGTGTGTGTAGGTGGGTGGTAGAGATGTGTGTGTGGTCAGGTGACCTGTGTGTGTGTAGGTGGGTGGTAGAGGTGTGTGTGTGTGTAGGTGGATGGTAGAGGTGTGTGTGTGTGTGTGTAGGTGGGTGGTAGAGGTGTGTGTGTGGTCAGGTGACCTGTGTGTGTGTAGGTGGGTGGTAGAGGTGTGTGTGGTCAGGTGACCTGTGTGTGTGTAGGTGGGTGGTAGAGGTGTGTGTGGTCAGGTGACCTGTGTGTGTGTAGGTGGGTGGTAGAGGTGTGTGTGTGTAGGTGGGTGGTAGAGGTGTGTGTGTGTGTGGGTGGTAGAGGTGTGGTCAGGTGACCTGCGTACCGTCTGTGCTTGGTGATGTAGTCCACCAGCTCCTCCTCTGAGTGGGGTTTCTCCGGGATGGTGACGGGGTCCTCCATGAAGGGCTCATAGAAGTCCACCTCATTCATCTTCAGGGTCAGCTGCTTGGCCACCTGGAGGGCGAGGAGCAGACGGAGGTCGTGTCACGGAGAGTCTGGCGGTCCTTCAGTCAAGAATTCATCATTTCTACTGTTTTTCTAAATTCTTTGTCTGATTTATAACTAGTTTCCTCCTTTTGTTTCTGTCATGCACTAATTCATTAAAGCATTGGATCTTTCAATCGTTTCCTATTCCAATAAAGACTCATATATGTTTTATATATCATGACGTATGTTTATGTATATTACTCACTGTTTTCTCAAATGTGGCAAAGAATTTAATGTACGGCTGAAACTGCTCTGCTGCTTCTTTGAAGGCCTGGAAATCTGGAGCAGAAAGGAAGAGGAGAGGGAGAGGAGAGGGAGAGGAGAGGGAGAGGAGAGGGAGAGGAGATGAAGACTTCAGATGGTGTTTATATCAACGCACCACTCATGACACGCATCACCATTCAGCCCACATCCGCCGACGCTTCCGCTGGTCTCCAGAGACAACCAAAATAGCTGAACTTTGACCTCATAGAGTCCGTCTTTATTGATCATGAACTCCGTTCCCAAGTTTGAGGAACAGTAACAGTGAGAGCACAGCTGTGACCACTGGGTCATACATAGATGGCCTGTTAAGCCCTCTGAGACCGTCACTGGGATTAAGGGCTGTACAAATTCAACTGAACTGAACTGAATTGATTGGTGGGGAGAAAATAAACAGTGTCAAACGGCGTGTTGTCATGGTAACCTCCACCGTTTCCATCTGAGCGGGGTGGAAAGAAACACCCGCTTCAGTCCGATGCCTGCGCGTGTAACGGGGCTGCAGCGAACTCACGACGCACCGAGGAAGGAACACAACGAACAAAGACCGAAGTGCCAGCCTGACTATAGGAATATGGCCGCCTTTACCTTTAGCCAGGCGGACAAAGCTGCCAGCGCTAACGCTGGAAGAAGAAAAAGGACCCAGGTTCAAGGGGCAGACTGGCCTCAGGGCCAAAACAGTAGCCTAAACACTAGCCTGAACACTAGCCTGAACACTAGCCTGAACACTAGCCTG
>JAOPJO010000089.1:1946455-1958831 GCA_027123675.1 Molva macrophthalma
GTTTGTGTGCATGCTTGTGAGTGTGTGTGTGTGTGTGTTTGTGTGTGTGTGTGTTTTGATTTCCACCTTAATCCATTTACAGATTCATGTAAAATGTGCAATAACATTCATTCTCAGCTATCAATAACTGATATGTTTTCGAAGAGGACTGAACTCGGATAACCTTAAGACCATGAGGACTAGGGTCGGGAATCTGTGGTTATGGATTCCGCTGTTTATATGGTGCCCATGGTTATCTGTTAGTCTAGCTTCGGCTAAAGAACATAACCTAGGGTCACACGTTGTTTTATATTGGCTAAGCCAACACAACTGCGCTGCACGCAGGGCATCTTGAACTCTCTGCTGGCCATCCCAGGTCGACGGGGATTATTCAGGGCAGAGGAGCGCAGAGCAGTTAACCAAAGAAGGCAGATAGGCTTATGATGCTCGTACATCACAATGCATTTGGGGATGTTTTGTTGCTGAACTGTTTTTTCGGTGGTTGTTATCCCTCACCTGTTGCTGCTTGCCCAGGTGCAGAGCGGAGGGACGCCCTGATTGGACGTCTGTCTTGTATGATTCTTCTTGCTGGAGGATATGATGGACAGTTACGGAAGCAAATTATTTAACAACCTATTAGTAATTCATTAAAAGTATTATTGTTGTAAATTGAATCATATCATATCATATCATGTATTCATTGTTTAAAATATCATAATAATAATAATAATAATATAATAATATACAATAATATACATTGGACAGCATTAGGTTAATGCCCAACATGTAAGCAGTAGGCTATAGACAGATAGGATTCACATATTTAGCTCAGATAACTAAACATTTCTGCAGAGGATGTTACTTTCACTGTTTAAAATAGGTATGGTTTGACTCAGATGACCTTTTATAACACTGCATCTTTTGAATTCATGGTCCCATTATTCAAGGACATTGAATAATGTCCTTGAATACACACACTGCTGCAGTGTGTTTGTAGGCCTACGTGTTATTTAGCCAACTCTCTCTCGAAGAATAGGTTTATAAACATGTATGCATGTGCAAATGATCTGAAATAATCATATGCAACGTTATCTGAACTAATCATTTAACATCTGCTATCAACTGCAACCAAAACTATGCCAGGGTTTTTAGTAGGCCTATGAATGTTAGAAAAAGAGGCAGTAGGTTATAGTGGAAACAAAAGCTGCATCAGTTACTTGATAATAATGATGATACACTTTATTCATTCAACCCATCTCATCTCTGAGACCAGTGGGTTTGCTGGCACAGGGTCCTTAGATGTTGGGCTGTCCCTTCTAAACGATGTATAATAAGTCACTATGCAATAAAGAAACCCAGGATCTGTCCATTGAATTGTTGACCACTTTTCATTTAATTTGAAAATAATGCAAAACCACACTAGCACTGTTGTGTCTGCAGGAACTTTATTGAGCTCGAAAAATAAAATCCATAAAAAAATCATATATTCTCAACAAGACAAAATTACGTTATTTAGTTATTATCAAACCACTTTTCTCTTTATTAATGTCTTCTTTGTTGGACAGTAGACAGGATTAACCTCCCATAGAAAATCTGTATCTTCTAATCCAGGTGTGTGTCAGTCAGTCAGTCAGTCAGTCAGTCAGTCAGTCAGAGTGAGAGAGGGAGAGGGAGAGAGAGAGAGAGAGAGAGTGAATGCACAACAAGGATAAAAACCTTCAGACTTAATGCGCTGCATTAAGTCTGTCACCACGGCGATCGTTAGTTGGAGGTGACCTACACAAATGAGCCGTTGACCAGGTAGCCGGAAATTCACTGCACAACATTTTGAAAACTCAAAGGTGAGCTTTCTTTTTGTTCTTAGTTTCATTGCCTTAGCAACCCACACTAAGACACATTTGGTAAGAATATGCATGTGAAAAATGCACTTGAAGCAACATTAACAGATTTGAGATGAAAGTGTAGTCAACATGAAATGCAATACAACATGAAGACCAATATAAATATATGGAAAGATATGGCATGTACATTTAGTTATTGACGTAGGAAGAACATCAAATATTAAAAACACATTTTAACTCAAGGAGTCTGTAATAAAGCTGATGGAGACACTGGTAACTACATTTGTAAAGAATCATGAAATTTACATTTTAAACAATGCAACATGATAGATGAACTCCTCCTCCCATATTAAATGGGATGAATAATATATTAAGATGGTTGTGAACCAATCACACGGAAATATGAAAGGTTTTTGAACAGGGCTCAAGAGGGAATGTTTAGTGTCAAGGTCTTAATAATAAATTACATTTCTACAATCATCTTTCAGGCCAAATAACCAGTTGAAGATTGGCTATTGTGCTGTTTGGACATAAGCATTCCAATAACATGCCAGCACATTCCGGAAACGGAAGAATACATTTGTTTTACCTAAATGGATTCTGAACAATTAGCTAATGAAACAGAAACCTAGATAGAAAACCTTGAATGAAGTAGTGTGTCTACATAAACAGAGAAATACATTGCCATACCATAGTATCATACATACATACATAATTTAGCAAAACAACAAGGAAACTGTGCATAGATCAGATAAGGCAAATATTTAAATTAATTTATTACAATTGAAAACAAATCCAATTATAGTTTTTCTGCAGGAACAACAATAAGCACTGTTCACCAAAGTTTACGTTAAGTGTTCTTTAAAAAGGTAAAGAACCTTCAAAATCGATCAAAATACATGATACGAATAAGCTTATAATCCCTGTTAAAGAGCAACAACAGACAAATATATACTGTAAATATTACAGCGCTTTTCAAACCTCGGAAAAAGGTTTAATTGTGCATTTCTTGGTGAATCTACAGATCCCCAAACTCAAACAGTCCAAATTTGCCTTTTAGTTCAGTGCCCATTACAACTATAGTGAGAAATAAACAAACATGAAAATCCCCAAAGAGCAGACACATACGAGACCCACGTTGAGGATCACTTTAATCCTGGGGGGCTCGTGTAACATTTCCGCTATGGTCCTCTCGTCCTCCTTTGTCATTTTTTCATTATTTTGTGCTCCCTCTTCATACCCACAGAAACAGTCCAGCAACAGACGATACGTGCTTCTCTTCCTATTTACACGGCTGCCTACTTCTGCTCCGTCCACCTTCCCATTATCAATGCACTCTGAAGGCGTGGTGATGGGGGTTGTCTCTGTGCTGGGGGTGGCGGGGTCATGGTCAGTGGATGGCACCAGGAGTTTGACGTCTGCCTCATCCAGGCACCTGTCATTGCGGACATCAGCCGGCAGATCTTTCTGGAGGCTTCCATTGCCCTGGCGCTTGTCCGTGAGGCTGTGGGCTTCCTCCAGACCTTTATGGGGAACCTTCTCCATGTGTCGCAGGCCCCACATTGTGGTGGTGAGCACCTGCTCCTCATCTGGGGGACATGTACAGAGACTGACCACCACGGCCACCAGTCCCGAAATCCAGAAGAGGCCGGCAGCAATATACATGTAGTGAACATGTGTGATGAGGAGGGGTCTCTCGTCTGGCCGGTCACAGCGAGGCTCCCTGTAGATGAAGGCCAGAATGAGACGGACGGTGCCCAGGGTCAGGCCGGTCATCCCACCCCAGAATGCACCTTTCTCATTACAACGTTTCCAAAACACGCCCAGCAGGAAGAGGGCCGCGATCGGTGGCGTGAGGTAGCCAGCCACCTCCTGTATGTACAGGTACATCTGTCCGCCTTGCATTTCAATAATAACAGGAACCCAAGCAATGCTGATGGCC
Source organism: Molva macrophthalma (assembly GCA_027123675.1). Taxonomy (NCBI): domain Eukaryota; kingdom Metazoa; phylum Chordata; class Actinopteri; order Gadiformes; family Lotidae; genus Molva; species Molva macrophthalma. Next base: position 1,950,218 of record JAOPJO010000089.1, read on the forward strand.
ACCATTAATACCACAAACATCCTGCCGACAACCAGCAGCTCTTTCTGGGATGCGTCCTTCCGGGCGGTCTGGTAGATGTCCAGGGTGAAGATGGTGCTTGCGCTGTTGAAAATGGAATCCAGATCACTCATAAGAGCCGCTATCATGACGGCCATCATTAGTCCTCGAAGTCCAGTGGGCATCACCGACATGACCAGTCGCGGGTAGGCGATGTTTGAGCAGCCGGCCTTAGAACCACACACAGCCATACAGTGCTCTGGCCCAATGCAGGCTATCTCATCTGTGAACAGAATGCGGGAAATCATACCTGGAATGACAATGAGGAACATGGGCAAGACCTTAAGCACTCCAGCCATGAGAGTGGCTCCTTTGGCGTGCACAATGTTCTTTGCGGCGAGCACCCTCTGCACAATGACCTGGTCCGCACACCAGTACCAGATGGAAGCTGGAGTTTGCCCGAGAAGAAAGCCCGGCCAGGGAATGTCTTCATCCATAGGGCCCCGGAGGATGCGCAGGGAGTTGGGCTTGGCCTCGATACGACAGGAGGGGTTGTAGGAGAAGTTACCGCTGGCGATGATGGCGGTGACGTTGGGGACCGCCTGCATGTACTTGGTCCTGACGCCCTCTAAACCCCCGACCCTGACCAGGCTGAGGACAGTCAGGGTGAGGGCACCCCCGATCATCAACACAGCCTGGAGGGCGTCGGTGTACATGACGGCCACCAGCCCGCCGGTTATAGTCAGCAAAGCCGTCATGCTGATGAGCAGGATTATAGACAGGTAGATGTTCCATCCCAGGGACTCCTGAATGAAGAGTGCACCAGCGTACAAGTCCACCGAGAGCTTAGTAAAGATGTAGAGCAACACTGACAAGGCAGCAAAGTAAACCTTCAGCCTGTTGCCCCCGTAGCGCTTTGACAGGTACTCGGGCATGGTGTAGACATCAGAGTGGATGTAAACGGGGATGAACACCCAACCGAGGAGCTGCAGAAGAAGGAGTGCATTGAATTCCCACGCACCGACAGCAAAGCCGCTTGCCGCCCCTGATCCTGCAAGGCCGATGAAGTGTTCGCTTCCTATGTTGCTGACAAAGAGGGATGCGCCAATCACCATCCAAGTCATTGAGCGGCCAGCCAGGAAGTATCCACTTACAGTGCTGCGATTAGCCTTCCACGTGGCAATTAAGCCAATGGAAAGCACCAGGACGAAATAGAGTCCCACCACCGCAATGTCCGCTGCCTCCATGCCAGGAGCCATTTCACCAGGTCGCTCGAGGAGCCTTGTTTATCAACCGAGTGCAAAAAAAGGTATTTTGAAAAAGGATCACAGGCCAATTAGGAGGTTTCTTTAACAGGGAAATGCTCTCCTTTGGTTTGCTGTCTGGATGGGAGCTGTATCATCCACCGGCATTTCAAATTCACTAGGGAACGCTTCAGGGGGGGGTTATCCACTGCACTGAAGTCTAGATTTAGAGGAGGATGATGCCGGCCTCTTGTCTAGTAAACCTAGAGTTAACATTCCTGCAAGACAGCAAAAACAAAGAGAGCTTATTAGAGCATTGGAGTGGAGTGAAATGTTACGCTCAATACTTAACCCGTCATGGCTAATATGAGACAGTACTAGTTGATGAAATAATTTAAGCACACGTGGCAAGTTTGAAAAGTGATTAGGTTTTATTGCAGAGCGTGTTAACGTACAGAACACTTAATGAAATCACACAGCATGTTAGCTAGCCTAAAACCATTTGAATGATTTCACTTTTTTTGGCTTATCTTATGCTTCACTAATGCAAAATTATGGCCTTGGCCAACAGAGGCTTTCTCTTGTAACCTTTAGAAGCTTCCCCAACAACAGGACAAATGTCCCCCCCACTGTTAGCACATCAAAGTAATCCTCATAATGTTACACTAAGGAACCAAACATCTCATTAAAAGAGTTAGAAAGAAACAAAAGCATGTACGCTGAGCTCAAACATAACCTAGTTCGATGCAATGAGCAAAGAAATGATCACAAACATGGTTATACATCTGCAGATTCTTGCATTCTGCATATTTATAGGCAAATATGCAGGCAAAAATATTAATGTTTCAACACACGTGAACCAACTTGTCCCTTAAATGTATACTGGTATAACAACTTCTAAATAACAGCTATACTATGAATACTAATTCATAGTACTAGTACTTGTACTTCATTAATAATCTAATGAAGTAGTAGAAAACCCTACATCAACAAACGTTAGCATGAATCATTGTGAATTATTATGAGAGAATGTAATATTACACGGACACATTACATGATTAGCCTTAAACATGTGAGCTGGCGACACCAATAGGAACTATTACGATATTTAGAAAGTATAGCCCAAAAAGATTTCTACGCATCTCATTTACCAAACCACTGTTTTATTTCTTCAGTTGTAAAATTAGCTTGGCTAGATCTCTGACCAGCAGACACAAAAAGAGGAAATACCACATACAACTATAACTTAATTATTACACCCACATTGTAGTACTATAGCCCCATCTTCTTGACTTTGGCGAAAAACAAAAGAGGCCAACTAAATACTAAGAACCACTTCTTAGACTAATAATCCTTAGCCTAAGGATTTAAAAATGGGTCAAGAAGTAGGCTATCCGCAGTTATTCCAATACCAGCAACAGTGTTGCTGGTAAACATGTTTCCAGAGCGGTCAGCATCATGGTTCATGTTACAGGCTGTGGTTTCTGCACGGGGCATTTGTACAGGTGAAGTGCAGCTAGGCATGAATGATAGGAAGGCAAACCTCAGCTTGCTTATACTCATCATTAGTCAATTTAAGAACGGTTTAGTGGTGCGCATGGTTTGCTTATGATTCATCTGGAACATTCTAGTCGGGCAATTCATTCATTCACCATGTGCCCGCTCTTCCGCAACATCGTCATGAGCGACAATTGTTATTAACATAATTCCGTTTTCTTTGATTAGGCGCAACTCCAAAACATTAGATTAAATGTACGTATATCTGTATGTCTCTCCTTACGGACTGCGTACGCGCATTTATGTCTCTTGAGATATTTAGTCTTAACAAAAAAATACACAAATACAAATTTACATTTAGGCCTCCATCCCAAAACCCCCACTACAGATAATAACAATATAACTTATAAATACTCACCAGTTCTATGGTTTAACTGGCGCTGACATTAGTGACAGCAACACTCCCACACCCAAAGGCAAGCTGAGGACAATGGCTTCCTTCACGAGTCCGCGATACGTCCTCGTATTAAGTATTGAGTGGCTCCGAGTGAGGTTACGTATGATAGGAAGAGGACCTACCCGGCAAAAAGTCGGTTACAGTTATTACTTAGACAGGCAGCGAAGGCTATGACCTAGGCTGTGCGACATACAATGATGTTCATGCTTATAGGCGTTCAACACCACGCCCCTTCCACGTGTTACGCCCACTGTGTAGGTTTACGACGTGCCCACTGGGAATGGTTCTAATTCTAAGAGAATAAATGTTGGCTTGTCACCAAAATGTCTATACAAGCGTAATACAAACAGCAAATGCATGTCAATAAGGCAGGATGCTTAGTTTACTGGAGTTGTATCTTAATATTGTGCCATATGATGGAAATACCACAAAAAAGATGCGTTGTTTGATTTAAAGGATCACAATCTGGTTTCAGGGAGACGCTTTAAACAATCTAGAAAAATCTATTTTAATTTGGGAAGCGCAGCTTTTCTCTTGATTTAATTGTAACGTAATCAGCGCCAGATTGTTATAGAGAGATTAGGCTTTCACGACTGATGATTATATTTAAATCTCAAGGATCAGATGTGCGTGAGATCATAGTCCAATACCAATATGTCCAAACGGCAGGCCCGATTTGAATATAGGGTTGGGGTTTCAGCCATACATGGTTTCAAGTTCAACCACAACCAAAGTGCACATGCAAACTCCATCTAAAAATATTTAATCCTCAACAGCTTGCCTTTCGACTATTTACACTATTTGACAAGTCTTGTCTTATTAAGGGCCACGGGACACCATATTATTATAATTGTTATTATTATTATTATTATTATTATTTATAATATAGCCAATTATACTATACTATATTAGCCTATTTGTATACTGTCCTTAGCTATTATTCTTGCAAGGGCCTCTAGAATTAAAGAAAACGTTGATTTAGACTAAACATCCTCTACAAAGCATGACTGGTGTTTAAAGGTATCATATGTAACATTTCCGTACTAAAACATCCCACAAAGACTAGACCTATGATATATAATTTGATGAGTTGTGTACTTACATTATCCAAATAGTTTGTTCAAACCAGAGAAAGCCGTAGTTTTATTCCCAGTAACGGCCCCGTTCACCTGGTCACATGTCAATGGCTTCCTACAACCTTTACCCCCAACATCTGGGGGAACACGTGAAAACAGTAATCCAGTAGAGACCTCATTTATTGATATGATATTTCAATATCGATCTAGCTTACTACGATGTTCTGCTTTGACAAGTGGCTCATGCCAGCCACCAAGCTAATGCAGTGTTTCCCACGCATAGACTTTTCGGGAGGGTAATCATTATTATTATTATTTGCATCTGTCTGAGAGACGGACACTGTAGGTGAGCGATAGTGATTTGATAGTGATTTACTCGGTTTTTTTAAAGGGTAAAAATGTATTTAATTGTAGAGCTGTGAGCAACAAATTGTTGCTCTCTCACTTTCCACACCTCTCTGTGCTCTCTGAATCAGAACATGATCATGTGTGGGAGGAAAGATGGTTGGCTGTTCCCCACAGAGAAGACGGCTGGCCGAATTCATCAATAGAATCAATCCAGAGTTCACAAAACAGTATTAGGGATGCCCTCATATGCCCTAACCCTATACCTAAAACTCTAATGATTACACGGTCTCAACCTCAACGAGTACTCGTGGATTCTTTTTTTTTTTTGGTGTGAAAAACATCTGCCATAGTTTCAACCAAGCTACACATTTGGAAAGTCAGTTTAATCTGTATTACATACAGTCTATTATAAGTCAGTTTAACCTGTATTATGTATAGGCCTAGTCTATGTGTGTTATACCCACACTGGAGCGCCATTGGCCAGGCAGCTCTTTACCGGCTTGTTACTGTTGTAGAGCTAGTGGGATACACTTCTGAACAGCGATTTGAATCCATCGTGAACATTTTCAAATGTGATACGTTTCCGGTTTCATTGCATTCAGGCTATTGTTTAGGGAAGTGTACTTTGTCATTTGCCTATTAGGTAGAAGTATTGATCGAGCGATGGTGTAGAGAGTAGATACCGGGATCACGTCTTTAGTTCCGCTCGACCTTACAGAACTAGGTACAAAACTAACGATAAACTATTCAAATTGAAATGATTCTTAATAAAGTATATATACAAATAATTTTAGTATTTTTAGTATGACTGTTTTGACCACGGATAACAGCTGGGCTACCACACATAACGTCTGATAGTCTCATAGACTCATCATTGGGAAGTTAGCAAGTTAACTTAATGTAACTTGTAGCATTTTATTAGAATTCAATTCAATTAGGTGAATAAAACATGTAAGTAAACATGATTTCTGGCCGAGCCTGAAGACAACAACTCCCATACTCCCACGCTACTTCACGACGTCATCAAAACACGTCTTTAGTTATTGTTTTGATTGAGCAACCCTAGGGGCAGAAATTATGTTATAAATCTTTAAAGGGGTGGGGCGACGCTTTATAGTACATTTCCATTCATTCCGTCAGCTCGGAAAGGTCCGCTTATTGAAGACTACATGTCCCAGAAAGCAATTTGTTGGGGGTAAGGCATTACTTGTGCGACGATACCGTAGGTATTTTCCGATACGGTCGCATTTCCGTCAAAGAAAATGGCAGCATTGGGAGTAGGGCTGAAAGTATGACATTATTTACTTTAACATAAGTACATTTATTTTGGAGCTTTGCCTTCGATATGCTAATATCTGTTACTTCCTAAATGTTCCAACTATTAAGATGCTGTGTGGCCTAATTCATGTGTGCATATCTAGCTGATTGTGTTTATGTATTTTACCTGACATTTCCATACGTTACGTTTGGTCATGCAGGCTGTGCTCTGCACTGCAAACACCTTTAAATACTGCTCAAAACGTGTCGTCTTTCTCATGTATTACCCAATACACAATCCTTGCATCTCCAACGCTGTCAGTTATTTTAGTTTGCAAGTCGGAGCTCCAATGAATGATGAACATGAGCTGCCCCTCATAATAACATGCAAAATTTGCACCATAACAGGTTTCAATAACTAATGGATTAACCTTCTTGTAACATAAATGCTATGGTGTGTTTGGTGTTTGAAGGATTGTAACCTTCACTATTGCTAAATATTATCAGTTTACTCCCCAAGTGTGGCATTTTGAGATGCAATTGCATTTATTAGAAGAGCATATGACAGTACATTTGACAGTTGACCAGGAATGACTCAGTTCGAGCCTAATTATATTTGTAACATAAAATTTAAATAAATGTTTATCCAATACCTCAATCTCAAAGCTGTGTTTTATTTTTATTTTGACTGCAAACACAGGAAATGGATAAACCATAATTAGGAATATAGCTGATGAAGAAGACAGATCAGTTCACCAAGCTATAGCAGTGAATATTATTCATATATCGTCATTGTTACTTCTTTGTGTCATGTTCATCATTTCCAGGTACACACAAGTTCAGCACGTCGGTCATCCGACCGAAAATTTAAATAACATCATCTGCTCTTAAAATATGTTTAAAGCCTTTAAATGACATCAAATAGAGATCATTTCTGACTTTTGTATTTAATGTCATTGAGGGTGACTTCTGAACAGTCAATAGTGTTTTGCAGTTTAGTAGTTTAACAGTTTAATAGTTTATAGCACTTGTTCAAGGTGAATTATCAAATGCTGAATCTGAGTGGGCCCCTTCAGTATCCAGAGTCTCCAGTTCTCCTCCTCCTCCCAGCCTCCCAGCCTCCCAGTGAGATCTTTGGAGTGGAAGACGCTGTGCCACTGCCCTGGTCTCAGCTGCCAGTAAGCAGAAGAAGCTGGACCATGTGGAGAAGGAATTGGAGTGTCCGTGAGCATGCTGTTACTGTTTGTGTTGGTGTGTTTTGTTGTTAAGACTCGTAAGACTGCTTTTGGTTGTAGTCAATTTGTATTGATTCATCTGTAAACAGCCAATTGTACATTCAGCATTTAATCTTTAGCATGAACTTGTGGAATAAATAATATACATAAGAGCAGGATCTATCTAATATATATTTGAAAGCATATATTATTGAGCTTAAAGGAGCACGAAAGAAGGAGTGAGTTTTCATACTTTGGTGAAAAGTTAACATTAACTTACTAGCGTATGATTTCTGCCCTCATTAATGTCTCCAGCTTACTATAACTGGCTGGTATTTGCGAGGAATAATATGTTATTGTTTTGACATTCGCTGTCCATTTCAGCAAAATAAGAATGTGTATCGCCGTTACTATAAATCTGAAATTGACTCCGCAAACAGGTAGTGGAACCCATTGTCGATTTCACTCCTCTAGATTTTCTCTTTAATTCTCCCTTAAAACCTAGAAAAGAAAACATTGACGCTTCATCCCACTATAACACAACAAAAAAGAGATCCTCGACTATCTAGTCCTGTATCATATTATATATTACAATGCTACTCGGCCCAACACAGCTAACGTTACTCACCAGCGCTGTGCAGCGTGTTTATAAGAGTGGACACACTATTGAAACCGTACCGCACTGGCCCAGTGCTTCACATGCTGCTTCGTAGGTCACGGTGTGATGTGGCACTCTGGTATTTAGCCCTTTGGCAACCAGAACTGCTTTTGGCAACTGTGAGGCTAGATTTGCCAAGACAGTCCCACTCATTCATATGAGTTACAAGCTGTTCTTTTGTAAAGGTTTTTTTTTATTTCATCTGGGAGAATTCTCGGTGCATTGCCTTGCAACACAAGTGCTCATTATATTTGTTGCCCTTCCTTTAAAAGCTGGATCTCCTGTTGGGACTTCCAGACTGTAATCAGTGAGCCCAGGCTGTCCAGCATTGGGATGAGCCCCCCTGTGAGCCTCACACTGAAGACCTACGCCCTGAACAAAGAAACCTCATCGGTCAGTCCCTTACTTCAAACACTTAACGCAACACCGTCCTACCCTTCTCTAAAAATGTTTAACTACCATGAGAAGGCTAAATGCACAATCATTTCCCTTTCAATCATGCGATCTGTGTTTCCAAAGTGTTTCAAGCCGCCATTTTGGTACTTCTTGACAAAATATTCTAGAATAACCAAGCAACAACCAGTTGTTATGATTCTTATGATAATGGTGAGAAAGCCCCATTAGGCGTGATGGAATGTGTGGGACATCATATGAAACCCTCCTATTGAACAAAGATATTTAGCATGCCAAACAATAAAGATTGTATTTCCTCCACCTTCTTCCTCCTTTACCTAAAATAGACTAAAAAGTAATTAGTCTCGCTGAGATGTACCGAACCAAAGCATTTTGACAGTTTCCATCCACAGGGCCGGTACGTATAACATACAGAATACAGGTTAGAATAGTGGTATTATTACAGTTTCCAT
>JAOPJO010000089.1:2007316-2017404 GCA_027123675.1 Molva macrophthalma
ACTAGAGACACAGACAGCAGAGTGTGAGACTAGAGACACAGACAGCAGAGTGTGAGACTAGAGACACAGACAGCAGAGTGTGAGACTAGAGACACAGACAGCAGAAGACAAACAGAGTGTTAGATTGTAGACACTGCAGACGCAGTCAAATAGAAACTGATATTCTGTCAGCGCCGTTCACTCACTAATAGCTGACAGATGGTTATGCCATTTCTAACAGATTCAATACAATTCTTAATACAATTCTTAATACAATACATACTAATTATATTATATATTATTAATATATTGTACATGAGGCATAATGCATGAAGCATGTTGTGTGTGTGTGTGTTGAGCTGTGTTTGTGTGAGTGTGTGTGTGTGTGCCTGTGTGTAGCTGTGTGTGTGTGTGTGTGTGTGTGCGTGTGCGTAGCTGTGTGTGTGTGTGTGTGTGTCTGTGTGTGTTGAGCTGTGTTTGTGTGTGTGTGTTGGGCTGTGTTTGTGTGTGTGTGTGTAGCTGTTTTTGGGTGTGTGTGTGTGTGTGTAGCTGTGTGTGTGTGTGTGTCGAGCTGTGTGTGTGTGTGTGTGTGTGTGTGTGTGTGTGTGCGTGCGCTCCTACCTGAAGAAGCGGGGCTGGGGTCTGATGTTGTTGTCTTCGTTCCACTTCCTGCGGACGCGCTGCAGGTCCTCGATGCGCTGCTTCTCCGACGACGCCATCTCCAGGTTCCCCTCCTCCAGATACCTTCCCCGTCGAACAACAGACAAGGGCATCACATCGCGACCGTCACGGTGTGGAACGGGCTCGGTGCCACGGAAGACCGAACCACGAATGACTGTGGAGCCTGTGTGGTTGACGGCTGGTTTAAGCAGCCTCACCTGGACCGAGTCAGGCCGGTTGGACCCTGGGGCCGGGTGAGGCTGACGAACCAGCCGTCAACCACACACGCTCCACCGCGACCGATTGTTGCCTTTTCCCATCGTCGATGGGGCGTATTGATCTTCGCGCGTCGTGCAACTAACATGGGATGGGTGAACGATGGATAACGGCGACAGGCACATTCGCATGCTACGGGGGTTTTAAGTATTCAAACAAATAAAGTCACTGTTTTCTCTAAACAGGGGGCAGCAACACATAGAAGCAATCCTGTGTCTTAACCTTAGCTTTTTGGACGTCGTGCAATTTCTATTTCCAATGTGGGCAGTGGGTGGCGTACCTTTGATCGGGTCTGAATCTAGCGTCTGTGGGCGGCAGTGCATCTTTTAGCTCTGGACAGAGCTCATTGAGCTCAATAGCGAACCTGGTGAAGCCATAGTACAGCTCGTAGTCTGTGGGCATGGAACCTGGCGAAGGAGCAAGAGAAGGTCCGGTGAATCAGTCATATTAACGTAATGTATTAATGTACCGTACAATAGTTATTTACATACCAGTTCATCAGCAAGAAATACATGTTTTAAGTGTGAGTGTACGTGTGCCCTCTAGTGGTCAGTCATATATTAAGGCGGCTTTAAGAACAAAGATCCGGTCAATGCTAATACTAATGTGAGGCAAGAGCAGGCGCTCACCTGGCCTCCAGACGCATTTGGCGGAGGGTGGAACGCCACAGTAGAGGCCCTCATGCCACTTGCCAAAGAGCCGATGGACGACTTTTCCTTCCTGGTCCATCACAAAGCCCTGCACCTCGTTCACATTAGAACTCCAGTAGTTTCCCTAGAAGAGACGCGTAGCATTAGCTAAAGGGTCCTCTGTCATCAGGACCATGTATTCACGTCACCTAGCCTTGAGGGGACCATGCATCTGTTTCGGGAGGAGAATATATTATTCCTACATCAAATCGTATCTAAAACACACATCCTGCTTTGATTGTTGATGCATAATGTACCTTGACAAAGGTGAGTTTACACAGGCAAGCGCTGCTCTTGGTGTTCCTGATGGTGATCTCGCCGTAGTGTTCGATCCAGCGTCTGCCACTCAGGATGTTGTGTACGCAGGTGGTGACCTTGTTCCACTCATAGTGGTCCCCAAACCTGAAGGATGGACCAGCTGTCAGTTAGCCTTCACATGCTAATCACACCACAGGCAGAGCTACTGAGGCTAGCTAGGTACTGCTTCTGCTGTGGAGGTCCTTACAGCGATGTTGTTTTGTGCTAACAGTGAACCGTTTCTCAATGTAAACAGGCCGGTAAATTCTACCGCGTTAGAATAGAGTTATTTTGATTTGAGAAAAGGCAGCTAAACAGCAATTCAAGCTACTATTCAAGTATGCTAATGACAAGATGGACCTTCTTGTGGTTTCCCAGATCTTAAAACCACACACGTCCTACATATTAAGAACACCCACCAAAGAGAGCAGGCATATGTAGAGGACACATGGACACAATAGCACAATATCATTGTTGTCCCAGAGACAACGATGATATGTCAACAATGATGTCAACAATGATCTGTCCCAGATAGAACATCTAAGCTGGACTCATTGTGGTAGCGGGAGCTGTTCTACCCTGAGGTCATCGAGACCATACTGTTGCTGGAGGCTATAAGACATCAACCCAGAGCAGAGTGCAACACTAAGCAGTAAGCGTGTGAAAACATCAACTTGTCACCTTGGCAGCATAACGTTCACCGTCCCGATCGGGAGAATCTCCATCGACTTCCCCCAGAATTTGTTTTTCCATCTCACGTCTGACGAACAAAGAAATTAAATCAATTAAAACCACAAAAGCTAATTTAATTAATCAGCATAGCTGTTACACATGATCACAACATTCACGGCTGCACACAAATCATTATCCCGTCACGGGACCAACAGCTGCCTCATTAACAAGATGAACACTAACATTCGTTAGTGTTTAACAGTAAACAGTTTTTCCCCAAATCCTCATTAAAGTACCAGTTGGCTAATGACGGTACCTTGCCAGAAGGTGAAGTTCTTGGATTCGCAGTGGCAAGCTGAGATGGGGGGGTGATGGCTCACCTGAGAGACAAGATCACATAACCAGCGTCTGACATCTGCTGTTACCACACAAGCTGTTCCCGGGTAACCTGGTCGCGAGCGGTTAGCCCTTCGCGCATAATTCATGCTACAGTCGATCTCTCTCAGGGCGTACGGACACCGGTACGCCGGGAGAAAACCCTAATCCCCGTCTCCCGTGACTCGAGCGAGGGCAGGGGCTGCGGGACGGGCCCAGAACAGAGTCCTCAAGAGCGCTGATAACCGATCGGGAAAACAGAGGTTCGCTCACGGCAGGGTGAGCACACGTCCACGTTACAGGAACGTGTGCTTCATGGTTATCGACGTTTCTGTGTGTTGTTCTTCACAATAATTGGAGATGTGTTTAAAGAAGGATGAGGGGTGCACCCACACGGTCCACCAATAGTACACGTTTCAGGCCAGCATCAGCCAAAATGTGTCTTATCGGTATTGGTTGATATGTTGATATGATACGCGACAAAGAAATGATCAATATCGGTATTTGCCGCCACGAGGAGCTTATGAATATCTGTCCACAAATGTCACGCTACTCTACGTCTAAATGTTATGCTGCTTCACAAACAACAAACTTAGAAAGAAATGTAGTAGGCACAGCTGATCCTAATTGCCATAATTGTTGTGCGTGAGATGGGTTAGTGTCAAATTGAGAAAAATAGACACAGGGTTATAGTTATTTTGATTTGAGTAAAGGACGCTAAACATAGCAATTCAAGCTCCTCTTCAAGTATGCTAATGACAAGATGGACCCTTTAACAGATCTTAAAATCACACACGTCCTACATATTAAGAAGACTCAAAGACAGCAGGCATATGTAGAGGACACATGGACACAATATAAATCATTGTTGTCACAGAGCATAGAACATCTAAGGTGGACTCATCGTTCCATCATGGGGACATGGAGACCATACTGTGAGCTCGGATCACCATAAGAGAGGAAGGACGTTACTCTCTTCACCTGCTAATCTGCACCACATCCCCACAATTAGCCTAGCATGCATCTCTTAGAGCAATGCCAGGTGACTGCTCGCTGGGAATCTGATTAAACCCGCCGTTCTCCCTAATTAAGACGGTAAGACGATCTGTTAGCACACATACTTGTTCAGAGAAAAAACAAAAGCCCTTGTCCTCCCGGATACATTCGTAGGTTTCTCCGAGTAAAGGGTTAAATGGCTTGCTTCCTGCACGGTAGTAGGTGGACGAGTAGCCAGAGATGGCGAAGGCTGCGACGATGACCTGGGAGAGAGAGAGAGAGAGACAGAGAGAGACAGAGACAGAGAGAGAGAGAGAGAGAGAGAGACGGAGAAAGACAGAGAGAAAGAGAGAGAGACAAAGAGAAAGAGAGACACAGACGAAGAGAAAAACACAGAGAAAAACAGAGAGAGAGAGAGAGAGAGAGAAAGAAAGGAGGACAGAGAGAGAGAGAAAGAGAAAGAAAATATGAGTCAACCAAAGCGAGCCAGGATTACCCAGCTTATAACAATAGGCTTAGTAAGGGATGAGCCAAACGGTAGGTACAGTCAGCTGTGCCGCCCATGGATGTGTAAGAGGGGCCGTCCTGACAAGAGCCTGAAATAAATAGCGCAGAGGGCCCCGGGGTGGTCAGTTGCATCATGGGAGCTACGTGGACGTTCAGCAGTGACTCCGCCATGAGACCTGCGGGGCAACGACCCGGCACCAACGCAGACAGCGTAGAACCCGTGTTCGGGTTTCACGTCCGCGGGGAGACATGGATGTCAAACATGGGTCAACCGGGTCCTTTTCTGGTGCCTGTCACCTAACCCCCCCCCCCCCCCCCGTCCATCTCATGTCACAGTTCCTGTTCCGTCTTGGAAGGAGCTGAGATCCGGGCCAGGCTTTGTGTTAAACCAACAGGAGGGACGGTCAGCAGAGCAGACCTGACCTGTAGGGGACGGAGGCTCGCTGGGACAGAGAGAGGTTCACCGGTGCTCTGAGCGGAACAGCACCAGCTACGACCGTTTAAGCACGGACTACAAGGGAACGAGATGTAGGAAACCCCTGGCATCCTTTAATGAACAACCCACACATCGCAGTGAATATTTCTTAAAATCGGAAAGCCTTTGTGAACGTGCCAATTTCGATCCGTTCAGTACGATGTGGTTGTCATTAAGTGTAGGTTAACCCCGATTCAGCTGGAACATCTGCACACCCACACACACCGTGGCGTTATACTACAGGTGTCCGAGAAGCTTAACCCCCTCTCGGACGCCACACTCAACCGCTGCCCAGGCTGTCCACACACACATCGCCGCCTGTGTCCCCTGGTCGTGACGTTACAGAGTGTACTAAAAGGCACTTTGACGTCCTGCTTCGAACGACGTCACCTGCGTTCGAAGCACAGTGGAACGTTCACCAACTTCACCAAAAGAAACATACGATTTGACTCCTGTTTTCTCAAAATGGTGTTATTTCAGCGACAGTCACAAAATGGCGTAGATGACCATGTTGACGATCGCAGAAGACACATGACCTCATTCAAAGGCCTCGGGTTCCCCTGGCTCTCTGAGGACCACCCCCTTGGCTCACCATGCGTTCGAAGGGGTCCTCCGTCTCGGCGGCCTTGTCCAGCAGCTCGCTGTACTCCAGCTCCTCACACATGTGCTGCAGCGTGTTGAGGGGCTCGTTGAGCTCCACCGGCATGGACACCTTGGACAGGTCCTTGCCGATGTTGTTCCGCAGGATGTTCCACAGGTTGATGTTGCTGGTGTCCGGGGAGGGCGCCGGCAGGCAGATACGCCGGCCGTTACGGAAAGCGCTGGCCACAAAGTCGCCGTTGGCCACTAGAGAGAGGTGGGGGGGGAGACGGTTAGGGAGGAGGAACAGGCTAACGATGTTAGCTTGTTTTGTTTTTACATTGACTGAATGCTATTTTCGGATTTGGTATTTTTTTTAGGATCCAGTATTTAAATATTCCTAATTCTGCATATCTTGGTTTGAGCGTTAACTATTCACCTGCACAGAGGGCAAGTCGGGACGACTCCCCCTACTGTGGAATAGGATGATCAAGTGGCCGAGCACTTGGCTTTCCATTCCATTTCACACTGCGGTTTAATAATATCCGAACATCGCTATCGCAGGATAAATCAACAACCTTTCTACAATATATCCATCTCCCTTGGAATCCCAGATGATATCTAACCTCATGTCACAATATTAATGTGATAATAAACATCCGCTCACTCTGACTGGGATAAAACACAGCTGCGGCCTCAGGGATCCTGCTTTAATAAAGTCTTCCAGGAGATTGCTTTAAAACTTTAAAGTGGCATTACTTCTCCTTTATAGCTGGCTAGCTTGATGCTACATCGTTGTTGAAACAATATAATGTCACATGCTAATTGATAACCTTCAATGTACCTCTTTTTTGCAACCTCCTTAAAGCTGCTGTAGGTAAGATTTCAGCGTTGTAAAGAGAGAGAGCAGAAAACAGCGCAAGAGAGCACGATTTAGATCAAGACAGAACAACCAAAAGACGTCCACTCCCTCTCCGCCCCCTCCCGCCCTAGGTTTCACCGCCATTGAGAAGTGCTGCGTTCACGCGTCTGAAAATTACAGGCAAGACGGCAGGAGAAGCCCTGATTGGTCAGAAATTGGCCAGGAGTGGGAGTGGTCTAAAATCTAAATTGTCTCATACAGAGGCAGGCGCAGTCAACTTGAAACAGATATTCTCACAGCGCATTTCACTTCCTAATAGCTGACAGATAGTTTAGGCATTTATAACAGATTACACTCAAACTGTAGCTCATTACAGCACCTTTAACGTCTTATCCTGTTGCCCTGATGCTGACCTCGACTCAGATATGAAAAGACAGAGTCGATATTTCCAGAACAGACTTTGTTTAGGACAGAGGAGGGAGGGCGGGAGCCGTGAGGTGGGGGTCTGGATGGAGGAGGGGGATTCCTGCTCTACATTGATAGCCCTCAGAAGCCTGACTAATGCTCTTGGCACGGAGCAGCCCTGCAAAGTCAACCGTCTCACTGATAAATGAACCGGACACACACACACACACATACTCAATGACTTTGTGTGTTTGTTTGTCTGTGTTCCTTTTTGTCTATAAGTGTGTGTGTATATGTGTGTGTGTGTGTGTTTCTTTGTGTCTCTAAGTGTGTGTGTGTGTGTGTGTGTTTCTAAGTGTGTGTGTGTGTGTGTGTATGTATATGTTTGTGTGTGTGTTTGTGTCTTTAAGCACGTGTGTGTGTGCGTGTGTGTGTGTGTGTGTGTGTGTGTGTGTTCTTTCGTTCAAATCTAACACTAAGCAGGCTTCAACCTGCAGGCTTTATCTGATTGCTGGAGAGGGTTCGAACCCCGAACATCCCCTTGCTCCCATCCCATCCCAGTACAGGCGGGGCGCTGGGCTGTAAAGTCCTGTAGAGGGCAGGCCCGTTTGGGAGCTTGTTGTGAGGTAATTAACACCGTCTAAGCCCGTGTCGGGTCCGTGTTCGGAGAGGGACTCACTTTGTCGGGAGACATTATCGGTCACGCTGGCGTTGTCCTCCGAAATGTTATCGCTCACATCACTGACGTATGACTCATCGTCTGAGGCCTGCGTGGGGAACAGTGAGGCAGCAGAGTAGAGGGTAAGGCACACACACACACACACACAAAGGCAAACACACACACAGGCACACACACACACACACACACAAATACACACACACACACACACACACAGGGGCACACACACACACAGGCGCACACACAAATGGACACACAAACACATACACAGGCGCATATGCACACTCACGCACATGCACACACACACACACAGACGTGCAGTCACACATACATTCATGGGGACACACACGCGCACAATCACACACACACACATATGTAAGGACTCACTCATACACACAAATCCACACACACACATCGGAACACATACACACATAGGGACACACGCACACACACGTACGTACGGACACATACTACACACACACACACACAGTGCTTTTAGCCAGTGGCTAGCAAACTGCAGCAGGCTCTGGCTGCGTGTCCTACTGCAGTGATCACAGGACCAGACACTGCAGCAT
The DNA here is from genome assembly GCA_027123675.1 of Molva macrophthalma. Classification (NCBI taxonomy): domain Eukaryota; kingdom Metazoa; phylum Chordata; class Actinopteri; order Gadiformes; family Lotidae; genus Molva; species Molva macrophthalma. The sequence continues at coordinate 2,015,343 of JAOPJO010000089.1, forward strand.
TTCAACACTGCTTCCTCAGCGTGGCAATGAGGCCGCTGACGTCGCCAAGGAGAAACCCGGAGCCGTGCTTCCGGTGACAGCAGTACGCCGTCTGCCACATGCCCCCATTACAGCTGTGTGATCAGCCAGCAGAGACGGTGCTAACGCTAAGCTAAGTGCACCGCGCGGATGCAATGAAAGCGGACGAACGGTGACTAATCATTCAGCGGCGCTGCTAGCATGGTGCGCCGGCACAGCTGCTGTTGCTAGGTGTGTGTGTTATGTAGGTTATCAGGTGATCATCATAGGCCGTCACCATTCACAGGAGTCGAAATGAACGAAAAGGAACGGGTCGGTTTCTCTGGGAGCAGAGAGGGGAGCCGTTCTCGTGAGCCGCGAACTGAACCGGCGTTTCGGAGAACGCGGCTTATCGCTGAAAACCCTGAACTAACAGAGGCCACCGCCGAAAGCGTTGGGGCCATTCAGAACCCCGGCGTGTGTGAGCCCGGCGATGGAGGGGGATTAGGCCCCCGGGGGAAGGGCGGACCGGGGCCCTCCGCGGCCCCCGGCTTTGTCCGGGTTTCCGGCGTGCGTTATCTCTGCCTCTCACGCCGCTCTCACGAACCGCTGACTAACGGCGGGCCGCGAACACACTGTCCTCAGCCACGCGTTATCTGCCTCCCCAGCAGCGGGGCCGCTGCTGCGCCCCCCCGCACACACTTCTTCCTGTGCATGTCCTCCCCCCACGGTCCTAGTGCCATTCCCATTTAGGCATTTAGCAGATTCTTTAATCCAAAGCGTCTTCACTTTAGCACACGCTCTTGTCCAAAGAGCTTATATCTAGCAGAGCCTTTATCCGAAGGGACTCATAGTGAGTTACGGGCCCCGGGAGACAGCAGATAGGGGGTTCATTACCGCACATGCATGCCTACGGGCAGGCTGTGGACGTTGGGGTTGAAGCCCAGAACCACCCTAACCATGACACCGTCCTGCCGGTGGACCCCACTGCTACCTGTGACCTCAACGGACGGAGCGTCTTTGCATTACCTCGTTTTCTGACGAGCTGGCGGACAGAAGCACTTCCTGGGCATCGAAGAACTCGGACACGGACTCGGACATGGAGAGCCGGCTCTCGTTGGAGGCCTGTTGAGTCAGAGGGATCCCCATCTGTTCCCCCTGCGGACACACACACACACACACACACACACACACACACACACACACACACACCGACGCACAGACATACACACACACACACACACACACACACACACACACAGACCCACAGACACATACAGACACACACACAGACACACACCGACACACACACACACACACACAGACACACACAGACAGAGAGACACCAGCTTTACTTGGAGTCTTGAGTTACACAAAAACAACAGGGGGGAAATAGGGGACTGCAATGTGAGCAAATAAGGGTGACTTTGCCAAGGGTGTTTTTCTCTTGTGGGCAGCCAGCCATATTTACTGATTAGTCAGTTCGCCATTGTTATTCTTTGTTCTTTCTTTTGTGTTAGGGTCTTGGCAAGTGAACCGTTAAGGTCATCTGCCAACGTGTTCCGGAAACAAACCATTTCTCTGTTAAAAGGTTGGGAATCAATAACGCTATTGACGAATACTGTAAAGACCGGACTTTGAAATGGACGAGTGGCGCGGGAACTGAGATGTAATGAGGCACCGGGTTTCCTTTTGTTGATCGGTCTGGCCGCTGTGTCCAGCCCGCAGACTGTCCAGAAGATGGACGACGCATCTGCCACGTCACGCGTTGGTTCACTCACGATCGGTTTGAGGGTTCTCAGAGTCACCATTGTTTTATATTTCTTCACGTTTTTATTCAATATAATTGTTCAATCAACCTCGAAAGAGTAGTTATAGTGATAATATGAAGATGAACCAGCCACGGACATCCTAACTGAAACAAATATTGTTTCGCTTTTTTTTACTACTGGAATTAAATACAATTTCTTGCCGTTGACTTAGAGGCCGTTAGAGGAGCTACATGCTAGTCTCTACAGTGAACCACCTACAGGTTAGAGGAGCTACATGCTAGTCTCTACAGTGA
>JAOPJO010000089.1:2069557-2081171 GCA_027123675.1 Molva macrophthalma
AGGGCATTCATACAGTAGGGGTAATTAGCTAAATTTGTAGGCCGCCTCCACTCTGACCTCTGACCCGGCACACGGTGACGGTGTCCGTGTCGGATCCTCGCCAAAATGATGACTGGCGGTGTCCAGATGGCTCGTAAATATAATCGATGTACAGGCATCACTTCAAAAGGACTGGAAGACTGGAAGACACCGTGTCTTTTCAGATGTAAATGTGTGTTCGTATTTCTAATTGGTCATCAACGTGATTGGCCAATTACCCAAAAAGCATATCATGGTTAAAATGTAAATGTGAAATTGCAATTCATTAGTAGGAAGAAATACTTACATAGCCCTTGCCATGCAATATCATTATACGCTCAGTGTTACAGGGCTGAGGAGCAGCGTGTTCAAAGGGGCAGAGACCCTGGAGAGCGGCGACTGCTTACCATCTGAGAGGTATCCAGGGATACGATGGAGCGCGTCTCCTCTAGGGGGCACTCCAGAGCACTGGAGACACTGGTACCACCTGGGCGGGACCAGACCGCAACATCAGACCACATCAACGGCAGACAAGACAAAGCAGTCGCTAAATGCTCGGGATTATACATCCAGATATATGATGGTATATTTATGATGATGCACGACAACACAACACCACCAACGTTAGCAGCGGACAAGACAAAGCAGTTAATAAACCTTCTCCAAATGATACATCCAAAATATATGATATAATTAGGATGATAAACAGACACCAAAACAAGACCGACGTCAACGGCAGACAAGACAAAGCAGCCTCTAAACGTTCTCCACGTTCTATATCCAAATATATGACGATATATTTATGATGATATACAGACAACAAAAACAACAGCAGACTAGACAAAGCAGCCACTAAACACTCTCCAAATGATCTATCCGAGTATATGACGATATATTATTGGGACGTAGAGGCCTGATTCCAGGCAAACAGAGGAGCGATAGGGACGGCAGGTGGGAGGAGCCACTGCTGTGTTGGAGGAACGGGAAGCCATCTTTCTCGCGGCATTGCTCTTGATGTGCCTGGAGGTTCACTTGCATCGTGTCTGCTTTATGAACCTGTTCATCTCTTTGTTGCTTTTATTCCTTCACCACATTTACCCTGAGGGCTTCATTTTGTAGGTAGAGAGGCCCATCCCTGTTCTGCATAGCAGGTAGCACACCCACTTATCCAGAGGGATATTTATGATTTTATAAGTAAAGGAATTAACTGCGTACTAGAAATGATGAGCCACTGAAATTTAAAGACACACACACGCATCTCACAGCATGTGTCAATACAACATTTTTAACGATTAAATAGACAAGCAATAGCAAAAGCAATAGGCAACTACTCACCACCATATGGTATTAAACAAACATTGTGCTTGCACGCCAGCTCCACAATCTTCACAACGTCGTTGTGGCAGTCTGCGAAGTGCAAAGAGTGCAACCGTGACAATGAGACACGTCGTTAAAGAAATAGTCATTGCAATCATTTTTCATCGTCTAATAGCAATTAAATGAAAACGGCCTAGAATCACACGTGTACACCTGTTGCAGTGGAGAGAAACCCAAGGACAGACAGCCCCACGGCTCCATTAAAGACTATAAATAAATGCACAGGACCTGCGCTATTAGTGCAGGGAGACTTGGAGGAAAGGGCGCTGGGCTGAAGGTGGCCCTGGTCTGCCTGGGGGCCTTTCTGAGACGGAGCCAGGAAGCATGAAGCAACAGTCTTTGCGACTGCGAGGTGGGATGCCCTGGATCGATGGGACTCCGCTGTGGCCAATCACCGCTCCCACGTCTGTTCCCTCTGCGGCGGGCGCGTCCACCCACACGGACACGCTCGGCCGACCGCGGGCGCTTCGGGGGCTCGGGGGGGGGATTGGCTTCTTTTCTAAACACATTTTGCCGTCCAATTTGGTGCAAAGGCTTTGGCTTACAGATCACAGTTCCTCTAGCGTGATGCCCAAGTTGAAATACGCTACTATAGGCGAGCCACTGGGATGTATATTATGCATTAGAAATATTAAAAGCAGCAGGGGCACCTGATGTGTTCTCTGATGTGGTGCCTATTGCTTTGATGGTTAGACTTCAATTTCACCATTAACCCTCCATGCAACAGCAGACCCATGGAATGCAGCACAGCCACGAGTCTTCGTCGATTTATAAGATAGTTAAACAGTCAACCCGTACACAGTAAGAATTTAACTTTAATTTTGTTTGTGTTCCGTCTGATGTAAAAACAAAATGTGGTTTGGGCGAGTCGGGAAAAAAATATAACAATCGGAATTCATTGTTGTCCTGAATAATGTTTACAGTAACAGCCAGCAGATCTGCCAGCCCCTCAGAAACCTGCTAATCAACTTCCTGCCATCAGCCTCCACGCATTTTACGATTATGAAAAAATAGCAGCAGCCCGAACAGCGCCGGCAAACCAATCTCATGCTCATAATTCATGGTTGTTCTCTTCTGGACCGCCGCTGAGTATCTGGTGTCTGCCCGGCCTCCCCCCGACGCTTCTTATTAATCCTACTCTCATGCATATTAAAACCCCCTCGCCTCGGCACAGATTAACCCTTTAAATCACATCAGCCACCCGGGAGACGAGCGTAGGGGCGAGGCTGCGGTGGGAGGGGCGGGCCACCCAGCGTGGGAGGAGGAAAAAGTAACCTAGTAAAACATTATTTTATTTTTTTTAAAGCGATAGACACCATTTCTTTCCTTCCTCCCTCCTCAAACTCACTTGGCCACACCACCATGTCCGGCACCCGTCCCACTTTGCCCTCTCGCAGGGCGAAGATCTCGTGCAGGCAGTGTCCTGGGGAGGAGAACGCAGGGTAAAAAACAAAACAAAAGAACGATTAGAAGAAAAGAAAATGTAAAAGAGAAAACGGAGGCAAACAACAACGGTGGTGTCGGTGGATTCGAGGGCCCGCCGGTCTCACCGTGACCCCGGAAGACCCGGTCCTCTGCGTCCGAGGAGAAGGGAATGCCCGTGGACTGGACCCCCTCCGTGAAGGCCTCGTTCAGGGTCGGGGGCTTCACGGAGCCGGGGTTTGGGACCGGCTGGGAAGAATGCGTTTGTTAGATGAATACAGGAAAGGAAGTGGTGTGTGGTGCTGGGAGACATGTGATCGTGTCATTCAAAGGAACAAGAAGCACGTGGGAATGAACAGCACTCACTGATGCAAAGTTTTTATGCTGGATATTGGCTCCAAACGTGCCTTCGAACCAGTCTTTCAAACTTGGCATAATCATACCACTTAGCCTATACCTGAAACAGAGGAAACATGAGGTTAATAACACACGCCGTTAATATGAATTAAAAACCCGGCGCAGCCTTCGATTGGGCCAAGCTCTCAGCTTGAGGAAAGCCATGCCTTATGAATCCTCCCCATGGCTCCTTCTGGAGCAGGCTCATTCTATCTTGGAGCTGGAGCCTAGTCTGTGTAATAAGAATGGAGTGTGGGTGCTGGAGTCCAAGGACGTTATCAGGCACGCCAGGCTGTAGTTGACAGCGCTGTCGCTGTGATCACCCCAGCCAGGCCCTGCATAATTGAGCTGCTGGCACGGCCTGGGCTGGCCCATCGGGGGACTGTGGCGGCCCTTTGTGTCCGAGAGAGCACGGAACACATTCTTTAATGAAACAGCCTCTATCGCATCGGGAGATGGAGGAGGAGGAGGGGGAGGAGGAGGAGTGGATTTTTTTTTTCTTTCATTCAATTCGGGCCACTGTTATTGCATGTTGCCCACCCAGACTTTCCATCGAGAAAACAGCCAACAAACCCAATAGTGTTTACGGCTCGTCTTTTCAGCTGAAATTGCAGCTTGATGCACAAAATGTGCACTTCGTACCCCGTGTTTACTTGTCTGGCATCCAAGGCCGTCTGTTCTAAGGTCATACGTCGTGATTACAGAGAGAGAGGGCACAGCGCAGTCTCTGCCGTTGTTTTGGGAAACCAGGACAGCAAAAAAGAGCAGTGGATGCAGAGAGAGGGGCCATACTTTCTGTTTTCATTGAAAAATGAAACTACATCCGACCACTAAAGATTCACAGAGACAATAGGCTTTTCTCAGTTAGTATCATGTGCTAATCATAGCCTCCATAACACCAGTAGATATTTATTAGCATAATAAAAGTCTTAAGTTACAGAAAAATCAAAGCCAAGACTTTTGTGGATGGACGAGCAATTCAAATGTCAAACACTAGATGGCAGTAGCATCATATTGTAGAGGACGAAAATATATGGCGGTATAGGAGGGATGAAAATGTAAAGGTGGACTATGTAAGCAACTAATGGCAGCCCCTCTTTACATCTTGCGTTGATTAAGGATTTTACAGTACTACAAATCTCTCGAGTCCTCTAAATACGGGGGAGAATCGCCACCAAAAACTCCCATGATTCATTCTGACATACAAGGAATGGACTGAAATCTCTGTATACCTTTTGCCGGTGAACTCTGCTTGGCCTTTCTTGTTAAAGTGGAACCTGGAATCACTGTAACCCCAGCCGTTCCACTTCATAACCTCCTGCCTGGAAAGATGAATTAAAAAGAAAAGATTGGCACGCGTTTAAAGTGATAAAGGCAAGACAATGATTAAACCTAGAAAGGACAGTAAACATTTACACATTAAAAGTTACCCAAGGATATTTCTTTAATTGAAACCTTGTTCAAGGTTATTGGGGATCGAACCCGATCAGTACCGTTGGGATCGGAGGGGAACCCTCCGTTAACACTTCCTTCACACACTCAAATGAAGGAGCATCATATATTCCTGTAGCTTTCGTACGACAGTGGGACATTTTGAAAACAAATAGTGGTTACTTTTGCAAAGCAGTTACTGGAATGAACAAGGAAGCGTGACTCATTTCCACATAGTGGGGGACAGGTTACCAAGAGGATGCTATGGGACACTATAGATCTGCGCTGAATGGCTGGCAACATGGAGAACACTTTCCACAACACTACAAACAGGCTTGTTGCGTTCAGTCTTAAGGACATATGAAACTACGCTAACAAAAACAATACACGTTTGTGAATGCATGACCCTAAATTATGTATGGCACAGCAAATCGTTGCAACTTCTTTAGAAGTATCAAGAGCTTATCATACTGAAATCTAGAGAGGACCCTTCCTGTTTCCATAAACAGGGAGGAAGAAACAGGTTTAACGATGTATGATAGAAGCTCTTCCTTCTAATCATAACAGTTGCACTTCATTAATATACTCAAATAAAGGAGCCTCTATGGACATTACATTGCCTTTTACTGCCTCCTCAAATGTGTTAATTGTAGTTGCCTACTAGGACCGCCACTAAGAATCAATCAATAAAGCCCACCTCTAAAGGAAGGTCACGTTTCCCCTTTTCTTTGATATCGATTCACATCCAATTAAGGGGTTAGGCGTTCCCAGATTCCCTGCCCACGATTCATAAAGTATATTGTATCTTTAAAGAAAACTACTGAAGTAAGCCCATCCCCTGCAACATATATCCCTGTAGCCATCGTACCATAGTGTGACATTTACACAACAAATAGTGGTTACTGTTGCAAAACAGTTGCTGGAATGAACAAGGAAGCGTGAGTCATTTCCACATAGTGGGGGACAAGTTACCAAGAGGATGCTATGGGACACTATAGATCTGCGCTGAATGGCTGGCAACATGGAGAACACTTTCCAAAACACTACAAACAGGCTTGTTGCGTTCAGTCTTAAGGACATATGAAACTACGCTAACAAAAACAATACACGTTTGTGAATGCTTGACCCTAAATTATGTATGGCAAAGCAAATCGTTGCAATGTTTGAAATACCAAGAGCTTATCATACTGAAATCTAGAGTGGACCCATACGACCTGTACAATTTGAAATAACAGGGAGGAAGAACCCTGTTTAAAGATGTATGATAGAAGCTCGTCCTTCTAATCGTAACAGTTGTGTGGTTTCTAATGTGATTAGAAACCACACAACTGTTACGTGGCTGGAAAATCTTTGGAAGGATTTATATGTGGTAAAAAAATTAATTAATGAAACCAAACTACACACATTACAGCTCTATTACAAACAGAGAGAATGGTTGAACCCAAACACAACTCTTGTGCTGTTCCTACTTACAGCCAAACAATGGCCACTTGTTGCCCTGTCTGTAGACGTAGCATAAATCCTTATAGTCAAATTCTTATAGTTTCTTCCCATTTAGGATAGCACTACAAAACCAATACTTCTTGTAAATCACGTTTCACGTAACGTATCCCTCGTCTCTGGATATAGCTCTGGGTAAACACATTGTTCAGACAGATTAAAATAAGTAAACAAACCCGCAGGCAGAAACTCAACGTACTTTCTGTTCGGAGCACAATGGACACCAAGACACAACATGTAAGGGAATAAACCTAAAGTCATGTCATGTAATGTTACAAGAGGGTGAAACTGAATATAACATTAGGGTATTTAGTCCCAATGCAAAAATCTGGATATACTCGTTCCAGAGATCCTATGTAGGCAGGCTGACACTAGATGTCAGTACATCTGTGCTTCCCGTCAGAAGTGATCCAGCCCCTCATAGGTTGAAAGTCAGACCACTGCTTGTCTTAACCAATCAGATCCCAATAGGAGTCGCAAAAGTTTGACATTTGTGGCAATTGTTGTGAATTGCACAAATTAAGTTATGGAAAAACGTAATATGTCCAAACATCTGTATAACACACCATAATGATCAACAGACAACATTGTCTTATCAAACGATCCAATACTGCTAAACTGCGATGCAATGAGACTCAACATGCAAACACGTTTGACAATGAAAGATGGTAAAACTGCAAAGCATCCCACAATAACAGATTATTATGGTATTAGTCATGCATCAACGTGTGTGTAGTTTAATGTGTATATCGTATAATTATCTGCTTGATAACTACCAAACAGAAAGCGCAATCCCAAACCATAGGTAGGTTCTCTAACGTTACACAGTACGTTACTATTCATGCCGTAAATTAATCCACACAGCACCACATGAACTACAATGAACCAGAATTGTTATCAATGGAACCCCTACCGCGATACTAGACTTAAGGAATCCAACCGCACCCACAAGTACAACGAACCATTATTCCCCTGACTGCTGGCGCACAGGCTAAGATGGCTGCACTACAATACTGCCAAGCAGCTACTAGGACACAACATATCCAACACATACAACGCATATCTTTGGTGTTTGTGCGCTAGCCAGCGAACTAGTATTGTGGATCCTGGAGCACTAGTACACTCGAGAATCCCCACGGAAGGAAGGACCCTCCACCCATCCAATGGTGTGACCGGTGGGTCGCAGCACTTACCTCCTCCTCGGCACCGTTTTCGTGGTCGTGCCACTGGGCTGGTTGTCTGGAGCGCTGCATTCGAGGGCTCTAATGTCCCCATCTGAGGTGTCCAGGGGTTTCTGTAGATGCCCGGCGATTATCCTCAGTCGTTGCTGGGCGATTTGTTGCCTGTCGGGGATGCTGCTGCCGTCCGACGCCATGCTGCTTCCGTATTTGTGAAAGGAGGGAGCGGCGGCGGCTGTCTGAGGTCAGCGCAGATACAGTGGGATGTAGACTGAGTAAGGAACCCGAATTGTAGCGTTATCCCGGTCTACCGCAATGCAATTTCCGGTCTTTTGCTACACATGAGCTGTGTATGCCAGTTAAAAGTCCCAGGAGCGAGAATAAATTGAACATGACAAGAAGAATAACGCAAGGAGAGTACACATTTTGATAAAGCAATTTCAGAAAAATGTAACAAAGAGATATACAAGTATATCGGATGTCCCTCCCTCGCTCTTGCCCCCACCAACGTAAATGAAAGTCCCGCCCTCTCTCTCGCCAATAACGCTCATTTGGAGCATTGCATTCCAGGCGTTCTCATCTCACGACGTAACGCCTGGAATTGGATGTTAGTAGGATGTGAGGTCAGCGCCTCCCATCATGCTTTGCGATGTGGAGTGACACTTGGCACTCTGCTAGGGCACCAGCTATATATTAAGTTGTAACTTTTCAAATGTATCGATTTGATACCCCAACCTTGGCATATAATACAGCCTTGGCTACTCATAATACATCTTTATGAAAGTAGAAAGTCAGATGAACAAAGAAAAGAAAAACCTAGTCTGCCTGTGTAGTCTTCAAAAAAACTTCACAGACTATGCTTTTGTTAAAGCCTACTCAACTTTGTAGAATACCTGGCAATCCTTAGCCTGAAGCCATTTTACTTTCAGGTTTGCCTTTCTGCCTCTCCTCCACGAGTCACACGACAAGTGTGACTGTTTCCATATGGCACTCATTCTTAATGATATGAACACTGACTTATAGCCATCACAAGCCACACATAATGAACAGTGCATTATTAATGGACCCATTTAATAAAAGACTTCAAAACAACAGCAATGCATCAAGAACAAACGTTTATTTAAAAAAAAAACAATGGCATGTTAAATCAAACGGTGTTCCATCTGGGGAGACAATCTTACAAATTCCAGACGGTGGGTTCCCAGTTAGTATTTTACTCCCAAAACAAAGTTCTGTAATGCACTGACTACCGTCAATTACAGTCTGAGTGTATCACAGAACTTTATTTGGGAAGCCACAATGCCACCTCACAGTCGTTGGGTATGCAGTCCATTCCACAGCATCAGCGAGCAGGCCTAGGACTCCATGACCCTGATGTGATGCAGAAACACAACACTTAAAACAGTTGAATGGATGTATTTTGTTTCATCTACTTTTTATTCATTTTGTAGAAGGCTTTCAACATTAGGAGTGTATTTTTCACCGCCCTCCTTCTCACAAGTCAAAGCTCTTGTAATTCAAACTGTACATGGTGAGAGTATAACAAAAGACAGAGCACTAGGCCTCTGTAGACCACGAATGATTATGCTTGGATGGGCAACATATCTCCTTTAATCGATTAGTAAAAAAAAAAGAATGGGCCTTCACATTGGTTTACCAAAGATCTGCTTTTATACTCACCTCTTCAACCTTGACGAATAATCAAGGTTGCAGAGTAACATTTAGGCCGCTGTCTTGACAGCTGACATGAATAAATCCTCACTATTGAAACCACAAATAGATTTATTAGAACTGCTTCTGGTCTTAATCTGTCTTCTTTTGAAGGCCTATAGCCTACCATTGCAATAGCCTACCTGTTGATTAAATAACCTTTTGAAAGATGGCAATAAGTAATCGGCACAAAAAAAACGAACTAAGATAGATAAACAATGTAGCAAATTATGGCCCAAACATGTAAAATGTGCTAAGCAATACACGCAATACAAACAGTTATGACTTATGTACGTTTAAAGTTATTGCGGACACTTGCCTCTTTACCCGCGGTAATAATGAGCAATCTTCGGCGTGCAAAGAGGAAATTGCAAAACAAAAACAAAAGTGTGTTTCTATTGCGGAAAAAAGAGTTCAACGTAAATTAAATGTTTAGAAGTAAAGTTTTTAAAGTCGTATACCGTACCTGGTAGAGGTAGACGCAAATAGACCAGCTGCAATCCAGCACGAGGATTTACAGTAGATTATAAAAGGCAAAAGCAGAGAGAGACCTGAAAATATTAGGCTACGTGTCATGCCAAGAATACAAGGCAAAGGCCCCTTGACACTGTGTTAGATGTCCATATGCGGACTTACAACACTATTCGTAAGGTACCTTCTGCTGCTTCTACCTTTCTTCTTCCAGTCCCGTGCAGTTCACTCTGCAGCTGGAAGAATGTCGACGTGGAGCTGCCAAACGTGAGCGCGCGTCCGTGTACGCGCATAAGAAAAAATATGCCTTTTACTATCCCTTTTGGTAGATTTGCAGAGTGGCACTTTGCACTGGCTGCACAAAATGTGTGATGTTCTTGACAGTTAGGTGATCCCTAAGTCTATAATACCTTGACAATTTATTTTCTTACACGCCTTTTAGGCTCCTATTTACACGTAAAATATACACTATATATATACACTATATAGGGTTAGGATTTAGGGCTCATTTAATATAATTTAAAAATTAAATTCAATAGTTATATCATACATGGTACATTCGTACAATCAGTGAGCACAATTATACCATACCTCGATTTAGGCTAATTATTTTTCCATTAAATGCCAACGAATAGATACAAAGTTGAATTGTATCCTGTTGTCAAGCCCTTGAAAGCCTCGAGACTTGCCTTGGCGACCAAGGCAAGCGCCTGGTTAACCGTTAACCCGCGGGTCGAGATGTTACCCTGGAGCGTTGGGGCCCAAAGGCCTTTAGCTCCTGGTCATTGTAGCCAGAAGGGGTCGCTAAACTACCGCACCAAATGTTGCTATGTAAGCCTATTTTCAACTTCACGTAACCGGCTACTCTACGAAGTAGGCATAGGTTTCGTTACCCATGACTAACTGCTTAAGCCAATGTGTGTGTATGTTATCACGCTATATTTATTTCTTACATTTGAATGTTGCGAGTCGATTACCACTCATTGATTAATCTTTTTTTTCAATAGGTTTATCGGCATACCTAAACATGTTGAAATACATAACTTTACACAAGCTGTACCGTGTAAACATGTAGGCATATATATACACAGAAAGGTAGTGGTAGGAAGGGAGTTGGATGAGAGATCTGATAACAGAGGCTCTCACAGACTCGCCCTAGTGGACTGTGAGGGCAGGCACAGCCCCTCGACGTTTCATAGGACGACACGGAGGGGACGATCCCACCGCTGCTGGTTCCAGCCCCTTGATTGGCTGCTGCAACATGTGGGCGGGGCTAGAGCCTGCTCAGGGTTTTCGGTCATTTTCGTTACATTAGAAGCAATATTTCCTCCTCACTGTTGCGGCGTTGGACTACGTCCGTCTCAATTCTGAACTGATATTAAGGAATTCAATCCATTTCATTTCATCATAAGGCGTCCTTCCATTGAGTTCCATGATGATGGACATTGAGGTGCCTGAAATACGTCCCAGTCAACAGGTAAATACGTAACAGCAGATTGTCATATGATTGTCATACACAGTCGGTCAGATGTGTGCTGATCTTTTACGTGTTGTCATTTGAGAGATCACGTTATTGGACTAGCGAGTGTGACCCAGATGGGTCGGATCTTTCCGAAATATTTCCATTTGACATTCATGTCGGACAGGCCCAACCTGTGCGTAGTTAGTCTAGTGGCGTCAGAAGACCTACTACGTGACTAATGAACGGAAGTGGAGTGGATTTAGATTTTCATATAATTATTTGAAAGCTATTCTATCTTGTAAGTCATTAAGACACATTGCCGTCTGGATTAGCCAACACTGCGAAGCAAGGAATATGGCTTGGTCTTCTAGACGTTTCCATCGTTTCTATACTGTTGGCTACAACACAAAGTTATATAACAAAACAAAGTGACAGCGGAACAAAGTAGGCCTGACAGTAACGTGATAACCGGAATAGTCCTATAGCCTGCTTTCTCTGAGCTTTTCATGGATATTTGTCAGCCCACCCCTCCCCTCAACAGCCCATTCGCATGTGATCAGATATCAGTGTGTGTGTGTGTGTGTGTGTGTGGGTGTGTGTGTGTGTGTGTGTGTGTGTGGGTGGGTTTGTGTGTGGGTGTGTGTGTGTT
>JAOPJO010000089.1:2081271-2097790 GCA_027123675.1 Molva macrophthalma
TGTGTGTGTGTGTGTGTGTGTGTGTGTGTGTGTGTGTGTGTGTGTGTGTGTGTGTGTGTGTGTGTGTGTGTAAATGCGTTATATTACTTGTTTTTTAATAGGCCCATCGCTCGAGGGACGTGTGAATGTTGTTTATTCCCTATCTTGATTTGGGGTTAAAGTTTCTATTTGACTGTGAGCATCTTGCTTGTATGCAGGTGGGCTTGGCTATGTTGTGGGTAGCCTTAAATGAACTGTGAGGTTTTCACGCTGGCGTGTGTGGTTGTTTCTGAACATGGACTTGTATTTCATCAGCCTTGCTCGAGGGTGCATGACCACTGAAACCTCTTGAAATGCTGGTCTCAGGTGAACTAATTTGGAGGGAATTATGTTATCCAAACAACTAAAGCAACCGAGAAGACATTTAGCTCAAACTAACAATTATTTCATACATATTTATTAATGTGTTGTGGTCGATGATCTATCTGGATGATCTATCTGGATGATCTATCTGGATGGTCCTCCGACGTTTCGGTGGATCCCGGATTTTCTGTATTCCTCGCCAATTTCCTTGTTCGCCTGCCAGCGGTGAATTTACCGGACACTGTAATGACCTCCCAAGTATCACATTTCTATGTCATTCATGATGTTGTTTTAATAAACTTAAGACTACAACTTAATAATCAATACATACAGTATAATTCAGTAAAAGTAATTATTATATAATTATTATGTATACAGTTAGCTTAATATGGTTCTAAGATCAAATCACAATGCCTGTTTAATAACCTAAGGGATTAATCCTTAAAGTTTTTACTTTCCTATTTAAGTTTTCCTTAAATAGGAAATAAATGTAGTCAGTCCCTCGGATGATGTCTGTTACATGTGACCAATGGGCACAATGTGGTTATTCAGTGTAGAAAACATGGCTGACCAGTGACCACAATAGGTGTTTATGTTGCCGATCCCAGACATTATTAGATACTTCCTCATTCCATCCGAAATGTTGTCAGTCTGCTTTCCCTACTACTGCCTACTCGTTTTTTTTCTTTTTTTTACATAAGGTAGTGATATATAATAATTTGCGTAAGCGTTAATGACACTTAATCCTTAAACGGTCATGTCCTTATACAGAATCTGATGCAACAGTGCGGTATTGCGGGTTAGCAGTTAGTTAGGGGGTTCTTATTTTTGCATCCTGCTGTTGCAGAAGGAAACAGTGTCAAGGCCTTGAGTCTCACCTCAGTGAGGTTAAATAAAGGTCATAAGAATATTTTTGTCTTAACAAACTAGCCACTATTGCCAAGATTACTAAGCAGGCCCAAAATAAATACATGTATATTGAATAATTATGTTATTTTGATTTTGATTTGCACCGTTTGGTTGTTTTACATAACCAAACGGTGTAGGTTGTTATTTTCTCCTCTGCAAAGCCCAGTCAAAGTCACATGCCTTAAGCCTTTCCTGTGACCC
Organism: Molva macrophthalma; assembly: GCA_027123675.1. NCBI lineage: Eukaryota > Metazoa > Chordata > Actinopteri > Gadiformes > Lotidae > Molva > Molva macrophthalma. The sequence goes on from JAOPJO010000089.1 coordinate 2,082,724, forward strand.
AATATCTTGGTTTCATCATCCAAAGACCTTGTGAAAGATTTCCTTCTGTAAATACAGTCTGGTGATGTTCCCTGATGTTCAAGCGAATGTGTATTTGGATATTACAGACAAATATGCTCACACAGAGACTCTAGGGGTTAAAATATCAACATTATTCTTACTTACGGTATTTACACAGTCTGAAACTCTGAGCTTCTACATCCGTTGCTCAAGGCAATTGCTGTATACATTTTAGTGGATTATTTATTTAATACACTATTTAGTATAGTACTAACTCAATGGTAGTGCCATCAATGGTATGGTATTGGTTTATATAAAGTTACACACATACAAAAACCGATATTCTGACTTAAGAAAGAAAACACATTAGAAATAATGCTTTTGTGAGATTTTTCCCATACATAGCCTACATTTTTTTCTATGGAATCGATATGACCCATTCATAAAAAAATATTATAAACCTTTTTACCCTTCATGTTAACTTGGTTGACCGAAATTGAGAATAAATGTATTTGAGGCATATGGAGAATTATAACACGATATAATGGGCTTACATTGTCAACAGTTAATAAAAACACCAAGGAAATGATTCCAAATAATCAGTGGCCTCACACAGCCGAAGATAAACAACCATTTAATTCTCTCCCTCTCTCTCGCCAAATGTTACAAACACCAACATTGTTGGTTGCTAGCATGTTGTGGTAACACCGGGGGGGGAAGAACGGAGAAGCGCATCTATTATTCATAGCGCTTTGTCCACGTGACATTACTGCCTACGTTTCCTGCAACGCACCGATACCAAGGGACAGGGTGTGGCAGGCGGTGCAGAAACTTCACACAGCAACAGCGCTAGCGGGGAGCCAGGGACAACCTCCCCCTGATCTGGCTCGCCATGCTGCTGTCGCTGCTGCAGATAAACACAAGGTGGAGGGAGTGGTGGAGGACGGGCCGGGGGGGGGGGGGAGACTCGTGACCCGCTTCGCTCTCCTTCTTAAAAAATAAAATGCCCGTGGTGTCCGTTTCCAGGACATGGAGCTGATCGACATCCTGTGGAGGCAAGACGTGGACCTGGGCGCCAGGCGGGAGGTGTTCGACCAGAGCCACCGGCAGAAGGAACACGCGCTGCAGCGGAGGCGCGAGCAGGAGGAGGAGAAGGAGCAGCAGCGGCTGAGGGAGGAGCAGAAGGCGCTGCTGGACCAGCTGCAGCTAGACGAGGAGACGGGCGAGTACATCCCCAGGCCCCTGACCAGCACCCTGACACCGTCAGCGACGCTGTCGACCGCGGATCCACTGGAGGTTACGCAGGTACGCACACGGAGATGTGGACAGGGTCTATTTTAGGGGATTCAAGGGCGGCTCCTCTGCTCTCTCTCTCCTCCCCCTACTGTTGCTTTATTGGATGCTAGCGTGTGGTAGTAGCTAGGTTACCATCTTATCCTGTTCACGTTAAGAAAACACAGGTGGAAAGCACAGGTGGCTCTGCGGGTTTGCATTCTGTTTGCGTGGCTGCATTACAGTTGATTTAGGCTCTCTGCCTTCCAAAGGACATTACGATTTTTTTTCTTATGTGATTTGCGCCACAAAAACATGTGGAGAGCATACTGTCGTTTTTTATTCAAAGCGATGTACCCATATCTACCCGGCAGAATGTGAACTTCCCAGAAGGCGATGACTCCATGTCATTTGATGAATGTATGCAGCTGCTGGCGGAGACGTTCCCACTGGTGGAGGCCGTGGAGGTGAGGGCGATGCCTCATTTCAGAGTATTAACACATGTGCTATAACACACCTCCCTCATCGAAAAGGTCTCTTGCATTCTAACCAAGATTTGTGTGCGTGTGTTCTATAGGACACCTCTGCCTGCCTTGACACTGCCGTGGCTCCGGTCCCCAGCAGCAACACCCACAACCTCATGTCTTCCGAGCAGCCAGCTCTACCCCAGGACTCGCTCTCCCCAGCCCCCATCATCGCAGACAGGAGGGCTCCAGAGATGGACCAGGCTTGGATGGAGCTGTGGTCTCTCCCAGAGTTGCAGGTATGATTGATGTGTTTTGTACTGCTACTACAGTTGCACAACATTAGATGTAGGATGCAAATTTGAAGAAATTTCAAATTTGTTTATGGATTAATGGATATATCCTGACAAACAATAAGTGAACGTGAATGGTTCGTAGTATCAATAGATTATTCAACTACACTAACGAGCCTCATACAAAATAACAAGAGCGACTGACAGAAAGGCATCTGTCCAACTCATACACATCATGGCAATGTTTACAGTGGGAATGGACTGTGCAGCAGCAGCAGAGCCAGCTGCATCTTGTTCTACCTTGATGAGTTGTTGTAGTATGAAGAGTACCCAGAGCAGCAGGGGGTTATTTACATGGAGTAAAGCAATTATAAAAATACTAGCTTGCACACCATGTCCTGGGTACAGATGATTTGGTTCAATGTTAAAGACATAGTGCTAGAGACAGAGTTTTTGGTAATTATCTAATAATGACAATGTAGCAATACAAAAGGCTAAGACTAAGTTTTGAAACATATGATTATACACATTAAACTAAATACATATTGGCTTGCCTAGAGCTGTACGCCAGCAACGGACCCTTTTCAGAGGCGTCAGTAGACCAAACTAGTGAAGATAAGTCTACTAACCGTGCCCTGGTACATGAAAGTAGCAGACCCATAATCAGTGATATGAGCAACACCTGTGTTTGTCCTATCATGAAGTCTGAACTCTGAAAAAAGCTATCTATTGAAAGCCTTTTCAAAGTATACTGGTGTGGCTGTGATCTTAGTTCGCGTTTCCTTTGAAACATGCAATCGGTCACATGCTTGTTTGGGGATGTTGTCTCTGGACCACTTCCCATTCCCATTAACAGACAAAGAGGGGGATGGTTTTAAATCCTTGAGACGTTGCAACACATGAATCAGTTCCACTTTGGCCTTGAGTTTATAATGTTGTAAACCCATCTTGCGTAACACACACGTCTTGGTGTAAGCAGTTAGTATGACATATAGCTCTGTGCATTGGAGGCAGGAAATGCCAGAGACAGTTAAGTTCTTGCCTTACTTTATGCAAAGTCAAGTGTTCCAAAAGTTCATCTTAGCGGCACTTCTACTTAACATTTGATTATTTTCGTGGTAAAACCACAACCACCGATGTCTGCGCTTGCACTCGTGTGTAGAGTATTACAATAACATATTTGAAATAAAGAAGTGTTACTATATTTGTACTGTTATAGTTGTGTGGGGTTGAGTGCTTGAGTGTTGTACTTATTCAAATGTTTGTGTTTTCCAGCATTGCCTGAACTTGCAAATGGAGGACCCTCTGGAGACAACTGCATACCTTCCCACAAGCAGCCCCGAAGTACAGGATGGAAATTATACATTTTATCCCCTGACAAATACCACCAATGTAGGGCCAACCCCAGTGGAGGCCTGCCCCCCCACCTTCATCAATGCCTTTGAGGAAGTCTTTACTGATATGGTCACACCAGAACCAATGATGGTGAACGGCAACTTGGGCACAAAAGGTTTCTGCGAGGCCTTCTACCCGAACCCCGTCCTCTGTGAACCAGAGGGCAGTGAAGCCCATGTGATGGAGCACAACGAAAGCAGCACTTTGCCAGAGCTACCAAAAAAGCCTCCTTTAAACCCCTTGGACATTCACAGCCACTCGCCCGGAGATGCACTGGAGAGATGCAAACAGGAGCCGATGGCAGAGTTACCTGACTCCGACTCAGGTGTCTCTCTGAACACCAGCCCACACGGCAGCTCCCCGGAGAAGTCCGTCTATGGTGACGGCTCCTTTGGTTTCAGCGACAGCGACATGGAGGAGTTGGATTTCAACCCTGGGAGCGCAGAGTCCGATTACTCTGAAATGTTTTCCTTGAATTTCCAACCTGACGATTTCCAGCAAAGTGCTCTTATGTTGTCGCAGACAGGTCAGCCGGACCAGCAACAGGACAGGAAACCCAAACAACACAACGCAAAGCCCATTGAAGAGGGGGGACAAAGCGAAGGGCCTTTCACCAAAGACAAGCAGAAGAGACGCTCTGAGGTGCGTCTCTCCCGAGACGAGCAGCGGGCCAGGGCTCTCCGAATCCCCTTCACCGTGGACATGATCATCAACCTGCCTGTGGACGACTTTAACGAGTTGATGTCCAAGCACCAACTCAACGAAGCCCAGCTGGCCCTGGTGCGAGACATCCGTCGCCGGGGCAAGAACAAGGTGGCGGCGCAGAACTGTCGCAAGCGGAAGATGGAGAACATAGTGGGCCTGGAGTACGAGCTGGACTCCCTCACGGAGGAGAAGGACCTCCTGCAGAAAGAGAGGAGCGCGAACGGCAGCAGCCTGCGCAAGATGAAGCATCAGCTGAGCACCCTGTACCTGCAGGTGTTCAGCATGCTGAGAGACGAAGAGGGGAAGCCCTACTCTCCGTCCGAATACTCCCTCCAGCAGACGACCGACGGCAGCGTGTTTCTGGTTCCACGCACTAAAAAGACACATGTGAAGAGCAAAGACCACAAACCCGCATCTGCTGATTAATATGGTACTGCATTATCATGGTAGTAATTATACTATGCAATAACTTTGTAGTTACTCGGCTTTAAGAATATGTAGATCAGCAGTGCTATTATATAGTTATTGCTTTCTCCTCCCAAATCTTGTAATATTTTTGATATTTTACTTCTTTTGTACCGCTTTCTAATATTGAGATTCTTTTCCTATATTGTTTGTAAATATAAACTTTCCTTGCCATTCAAATATGTATTGTACTGTATATATATTTTAGTATTTTAAGAAACTTGTTTCAATCACTGTTACTTTGTTAAAGCTTTGATTTGCTGACCCGATTTCTTTTTTAAATCCTTTGGCTTTTCAATAAACACTTTTCCTACACCACAACTTTTTGGTGTTATGTTTTTTTTACTCAACATTGTGCTGTGGTCCAGCGTTGCAGATGTATAATAATTATCGTACTTTTACGACCATTTGTCTCTTTGTACGCTTTACAATTAATGATGCCAAAAGTACCATAATTTCATCATTGTGTAGCCCTTAAGTGTTAGTTGTTGTAATCTAGTCTCTCACTTTCAATACGATCAGGATATTAAAATATGGTTTATATATTTATATGTTGTTGTGACTCGAGCAGGCTACAACTCGTAGTTTAGCTTTTAGTGAAGATCTATGCTTTTGTTTTCAATGTTGGGTCATTTTTAAAAGAGTGAGTTACGTTTTTTTTAACTAGATGGCTAGATTTTAAGGCGATGTCAAAAAGTCGTTCGTGTCAATAAATATGTTTTCTTAAATTACACATTTACGCCTAACGTCATGTTATTTTGGTTATGACTCGCGTACGAACATTTCCTCAAAATACAACGAAGCCTCTGGCACGATACTTTTTTCGTATCGCTGCTGTAGTGTAACTGCAGCTTTAAGCATCAAAGTTCCGTATTTGCCAGATGGACATGTGGTCCATCTGGCCATCCACCGGGATGACGTAATCTACCACATGCCTGTTTTTTGGTGACGTAACCAGGGAGCGTATAAATATACAGGAAACTCAACCCTAGCAAGTTAATAGCATATCAGAATCCTGAAGTAGCATTACATTGGAATTCCAAAGGATTGCGCCTTTGTTAAAGACAATGCAGTCCGTACACTAGATCACTTAGGTAACCCTGTAAGAATTTTAAACAACGGCACATTCTGTAAGCCACACACCCTAGGCCTACGGAAAATACACCCACCGCATTCATGTTATTGAGCAACTGGGCTAACTTCTGTTTATCTATTAACTCACGTGTGAAGCGGGCATGACGACTTCACAATAGTCTACCGGAGAAACCTGGTCACAAGCAGGGCATTTAAGTGTTTGCTCATGGCGAACTCTCGTTAGCCCGACCTTTGAACAACAAGCCCATTTTCCCTTTTCTCAAAACACCTTTGGTTACAAGCCAAACTTAACTAGAGAGCAGTAGTATGATTCATTAGTATTAGATCGTCTATGGGCCCTTTAAATAAATAAAAGACTTGACCAACTAATATCACACAAACATACAATAGCTTAAAGAAATTTTAAATCACATGCAACATTAATGTTTGATTAAATGTATTGTTGCAGAACATATCGCAATTAGTTGCATTTATTAGCTAATAGTGTATAAACTGATCGACGTAGTTCTGAAAAGCACGGCAGTGTTTAAAAAAGCATCAAATATTGATTTTAGTCAGCTAGTGCAAACGTTTACTCGGAAAGTAACACAACTAGAACTATTGTAGTTCTACAACTATTGTAGTACCGTAGGCATCCATGTTGGTGTGAACAGTAAGATAAAGATGAGGAACCACACAGACAGAATGATATTCAAATGAAGATGGAAACTTTTCATCACAAAGTTTATTCTTGACATTTTCTGCAGAGGAGCAATGGAAATTTTGCCCATTTAAAAAAAAAATAACACCAAAGACATGTGGGCCTCATCCCTGAACTCAACACTGCGTATTAAAACACAAATTAAGACGAAAAACCATGACTGTATTTTAAATAAATATAATTGATTATATAAACCCTTGTTAATAGCCTAGTGTAATAATAATAGTCAATGAGTGCAGTTATTTAATCAGTGGGCCTTATATTAGTACCATGTGAACAATAAATATACAGGTGTGATAATATGGAGATAACTTTGAATTTAAGGATTTGGCCGGTTGGCCAAGACCCATAGCCATAGCATTTTAGTCTGTGGCCTTTGATAACACCCCTCTGAAATCTAAAATGAACTGGGAGGTTTCGGACTAATACGCATTTGCGAATTGGTCAGGCAATATCAGGCTAAAGAGCCCACATTGCCGAGATGCAAGTCAGCCATGATTTTTATGTTGAGAATCTGGGCAGTTGGTGAGCCATTGACATCAATCATAGTCCAAACACATGTTTAAGCAGCTCCCGTAGCCGTATCTTGGTTTTGTCCAACATGGGTCAGTGCATATGAACTGCCCTGGCTAGGTAGTTTTCTACAAGGGTACCCACTGCCCGCAAACTAACAAATCCAAGTTTTTATTCTGTGATTACACAGCACTGCGCATGCTGACGGCGGTTAGTATTCTGAGCGAAGATAGTGGGTGTACGTAAAGCTACCAACTGAACGCTCTATTAATACAGCTATAATAACTTCACAATGACCAAATTAACCATTAACACCAACACAATAATTAACATTCCATTGCTCGTATTCTTAAAAAATGGAGGCAATCACTGCAATGTCACATTTCAATGACCGCCTCCATTTTGGAAATATAGGAGCAAAGGAACGTTATTGGTAGTAATTGTGTGTTGGTCACTGTGTAGTAATGAATAATTTGTCATTATTGTGAGAGATTGTGGTGTTTGAAAGACGTGGCACACAAAGTTTCTGAATATTTACGTTGATTTAGGGTTACAGTACTAAGTAATCTCTCGAGGCATCACAAAATGGTGGACTATCGCCAAAATAAATCCCATAATGCTTTCTGATGTACAAGCCCTATAGGAGAAAACAACCAAGCCAGGGCAGTTCGTTTGCACTTACTTGTGTTGAACAAAACAAAGATAAAGCTATGGGATCTGCAAAAAAACTTGTTTGGAAGACAATGGATGTCAATAGTTCGCCAACTGCCCATTTTTTGGAAAGCGTGTACATTGTGAGGGGATGAGTTGAACAGAAGTCATAGCTGATTCACATGTTGCCATAGACAATGTCAACAATTACCTGGGGTCTGAACAAACCGGCCAAATCCTTTAAACCCTTCAGACCTCAAATTGTGTGTCTTGCTGCATTCAAACGTGTAACACCCTTGGCCTACATCCTGTTTTTATTCGAATCCAGCTACCTTCTGGCTTTTCACATCCTCCAGTCGGAATATATAACCAAAACACATACAGTATATTTGGAATACAGTGTTGTCTTTAAGGTAGAACCTGTAGTATGACATACAGAAACAAGTTTAGTTGTTGGTTATTAAATAAATTTGTATGGAGCATAATTGCAAGTCCACCTACTGGGTCTACCATGAAAGACAACAGCACTCCTTTGAGATCCTCCTTTTCAGGGAGTGGCAGTGAATAGTTGGCAACCTTGCATAATATTTTGAAAAACATCTTACCCATCCAGTACCTTCCTTGTTATCAGGTCTTTACAGATTTTCATGAAGAGAATTCCTCTTTCCAAATCTGCAAATCAAGCAAAGCAGTTACTCTTACCTGGTCCATCTTCCCAAGCAAGCTTTAGTGAAATACTCACTCCCTTCTCTTCTGTAACGTCTGAACTCTAGAATGTGATGGGAAAACTGCAGTATCTGACTCCAATGTGTCCAGGTACTAGTCTTTCTTCGCTAGCATCGGCTGTCGGAAGGTTTAGCTAGCCTTGGAAAAAATGGACGCTCACTACCAGGGCGACACTGCAATCTTTCCTCCATTGGCGTTGTGCTTGATGCTGCCTTCTCTCTGTCTCAACATGCTGTCTGGTCCACTGCGCTGGGGCTGTAGAGGTCCTGTCTGCAATCTTCCACACTAGCGATGCTGAGGGCCACACTTGGAGGAGTTCCTGGCTGTTACACTCCTACTTGCTCAACACTTGAACATGTGAAGTCTGTGGGCCCTTGCCTGAGGACTGTACTCAAAACTCCCTTGTCATCCAACCAGGTTCAAATGAATAAAAAATACATGTGGAAAACAAAACTGTTTTTTTTTTGGGGACAAAAACTTAATTTTGTATACCTCATAATTACAAGGTATGGACAAAGAAATTCATACACTTCTGATGATCTTTTGCTGATCCAATGACGCACTGAACTTCATGGCACTTTACTACACAATTTTATTTGTTTTTCTACTTCTCAAAATACTTGAACAATCTAGAATTCTGCTTTCTGTGTACAAGTAGAGTGAAAGATCCCTTAATGCTAATTCAGACTGTATTGTTTGTAGACACGACACACTAAAAAAAGGAAATACATAATCTGCTTCAAATACAAAATCAAAATACACGCTTCAACTGAGCATTCATAATAACTTCAACAAAACGTATATTTTTCTAGGTAAAAGGGTGTAGGTCTAATCCATAGTTGACAAATAGGTTGATTTAAAATTCATACGAGCAGAAATCTAATCTACAGGAAAAAAAATGAAATAAAATTATATAGGGAACTGACTTCAGGTGTAAAAAAAAAAGGATATTTTTTTCCTCATACCATAGGCACAATACACACACTTCAGATGCACAGAAGGAAAAAAAAAACGTTGAGAAGGGAAGATCTACCACAAGTACGGAAAGGTATCATCTACACTTCTTCATCAAAGTCCTTTGTTTTTCGCCAATTACATCTCCCATTTAGCTGTGGTTATGTGTCTGACTCACTGCCTCAATGTAACCTGCAGCTTGCCTGACAATTCCTTTGCTCACCTCCTCGCCTCTCCTGCTAAGAACTGAAGCCTGTTGAATGGATACAGGATAAAACAAAGAGTTAATCTACGCTTCACGTGTGCACTCTGTACTCTTGTGTGTTCAGGGTCCGAGCAGACAGTGAACTTACCAGGGGGTCATTCACACGGCTAGTATCGCCGGGAGCCGTAGCCTCCTCCACTACTGCCTCCACCACCACTACCACCTCCACCACCACCACCACCACCAGAGCCATATCCACCTGGGAAGAACAATGTATTCGTTGATGTGTATATTTGAAATGCAGGATCTGTCACACAACCTGCATTACACATAAAACTACAATGCATTATCTACATAATACATGGATAAGGCAGCAGGATGCGTTACTGAGGACGCTTAACCTCCGTCCTATCCAAGGTCATCCAACATATCTCACCTCCATATGGTCCACTAGAGTTTCTCCCAAAGTTGCCTCCCTTCATTGGGCCATAATTGGACTGGCCTCCACTGTAGTTTCCAAAGTCATTGTAATTCCCACCTCCTCCTCCTCCACCGCTGCCAAAGTTTCCTGAAAACGACAAGTCGGATTTCAACAAAGCGTAACGCTTCCGCTTCCGGTGTAAAATGAAGAATTGACAATGGCAGCCGAAAAAGAACAAAAGGATCTTGATTTAGCGGGCGAACTGGAAGCGGTACCTCCATCATTGTAGCCGTCATTGTAGCCACCGCCGAAGCCCCCACCCTGGTTCCCGTATCCGGGACCACCACCCCCATAACCCCCTCCTCCACCACCCCCTCGGCCTCCTCCAAAACCAGGTCCTCCGCCATAGTTTCCACCTGGAGAACAGAACAGGGTTCACAAATATTTGTTTTCATAATTTTCTTTAAAACTTGTATTTGAGTAGATCAAACTTCATAACTCATTCCTCACAGTCCAGTAGTAAACTAGTAAGTAATGAGTAGTTTTTATAAAAGGCTCTGATGATGCAATATTAAAAAGTATAGCGGTGGTGATTTGTCTTCTACCAATGACTTGGGTGTGGCAGGGAATACATTCGATTTCTTAAGGGCCAGTGTTGAAACATGTTTCTGTGCTTCTGTCAATGGAGTTGCTTGAGAAAACACCAAATACCAAACAGTGAGCTCCTAGGACAAAAGGAACTGGGATTCAGGGGAGAACCTGATTAGCAAAAAAGGCAAATGGCGAAGAGATGAACAATCGGATTAAACCTTGAGGATTCTAAAGTGGAGGGCAGCACTGTATTTGATTGTGGCTGAACTAAACCCAACGGTAACCGCCTGGAACCGCCCCGCCCCCCCAATCAACTGCTTACCATCGCCGTATCCATCGTATCCGTCCCCGCCGTAACCACCGCGCCCTCCGCCGTAACCACCTGCAAAACGCATGGTTATCGTAGGTCACGTTAAAACTGTGACCTTTTACCTACGTAAAAGTATATATGAGTGTGTGTAAAGACAGGTACACACCTCTGAAGTTGCCACCTCCATAATTACCACCCCTGTCCATGAAATTTCCAGACCCACCTCCTCTGCCTGTAATGGGAAGACACTTTCTTCAGACAAAGTTCCTAACATGATATGAGGTCAATGCAATATAATTAAAGAGCCCATGAAACAGTCAAGACACTACTGGTGTAAAGATACTCACTGCGCTGGTTGGACACTGCATTCATCTCTTGTTTTGAGAGGGCTTTCCTCACCTCGCAGTTGTAAGAGTTGATTGTGTGGTATTTCTGGACTGTAACATCAACCCGACAACATAATGTGAGAATTCATAATATAGTAGAAAATTCCGATTGAACAATAGAAAAAGATATTAGATATTACAATTCGTGGACGCTTTTGTGCTTCCAAGTCACCTTACAATACAATGAGTGCAACCATACTTGACCCCAGAGGGAATCAAACGCCTAATCTGGCAGTTTGAATGCCTTGCTTGACAGTACAGCAATTCGCGCTAGACAGGGCCGCTAAAGTCCTTCTCACATGTCTATAGGTAGGTCTGATATTCACCCCGAACATACCAACAATTTTGTCCACGGTGTCATGGTCGTCGAAGGTGACGAAGCAGAAGCCCCTCCTCTTCCCCGTGGAGCGCTCCTCCATGATCTCCACGCACTCGATCCGGCCGTACTTCTCAAAGTACTCCTGGATGTGGTACTCCTCCGTGTCTTCCTTGATGCCGCCCACGAAGATCTTTTTCACCGTCAGATGGGCCCCTGGTCTACAGGAGTCCTGAAACAGACGGAGACGATGTGGGGGTTGGGCGCGTGTCGTGTGAAGCTCTTTGAGACTAACTGTGATTAAGGGTTTTGCTCATCAATCCAACATAGGAAATCTGAGTGCCACAGCAGAAGTACAAGACACATTCATTTAAAAAGAGGGAGAGGTTTTTTATACGGATTTCTGTAGTCTTTGGTGCCACTTGAACTCACTTCAACCATGATACATGAGCACATAGCAAATTGTATGAGGATAGAAAACACCATGTTGATATATATTTTTTAAATCGGTTCACAGCAAGTTTACCTCTCGGGAAACGGCCCTCTTGGGTTCCACCACTCTCCCGTCCACTTTGTGCGGTCTTGCACTCATTGCTTCATCCACCTCGCTTCCGTTGGAATATGTTACGAAGCCGAAGCCTCGGGACCGCTTGCTGTTGGGATCCCTCATCACCTGCAAGACAACAAACGTCTTTGCTATTGTATTTTTCCGCCTTAAGCTACCGTCAACAAATATGGGCATCTTCGCCCATTTGGCCCACATCGTACATACCACGCAGTCTGTAAGCGTTCCCCATTGCTCAAAATGGGCCCTCAAGCTTTCTTCAGTTGTTTCAAAACTCAGACCGCCAATGAACAGCTTTCTGAGCTGCTCAGGTTCCTTGGAATCACGACACTAGAAATGCATGCGAGAAAAACATGAGTTATTCCATTGTTTGAGGACGAGGGCCAATTAGCGCACGTTTATTGTGCGTTGTATATGGCTGTCCAGCTTAATGCTTAGGGCGAGTACGCTAAACACAATGGTGATTAATTTAACTATTACAACATTAGTTATTTGATTCAGCTCGGGGATGGTTATTGGCAGCTGTATAAATTGAACGTCTTCCTATCAGTCTATGCCAGACCAGGCCCAGAACCAGACCATGGACGCCCGTCTTCTCTTTATCTTAACGTCGCGTCTGCGGCACATAGATATCACCGATTTGCTCTAAACACAGAGTTTCTGTATTCAACCTACGGTCAAGACACCATCACAACAACCATGCATTAAAATATGAATGTTCATTACGGTGATAGAATATGAATGGTCAGCTACGTTGTACGGTTAGCTGAGGCGGACAATGCTATGAGGCTAAGCTAAATTAAACGGCGCTTATGGCGCTTGACCTACTGCAAGTAAGAATACCACAGAACCAGCCAATTTGGCCGTCATTTCACTTATGTACTGCATGCATTATGCGCTAATCTTAACAACTGGTTGTTAGTGTAATTTTTTACTCGACATTATGCAATATGAAAATAATTGAGAGCAAATCACCTCCATTTCGTGGACGACTACAGGCGCAGAGCGGAACAGATCACGTGACAAGAACGTTCTAGTCTCGCGAGAAACACAACGCGTTTTAATATCTATATTATTGGTTTCTCTACAAATGCAGGTTGTACGTGTTTGGTTTGTACGCTATATTTTTCAACATCATTTCTTTTTTCTTTTAATCATTTATTGTATAGGAATGAATAACCAAGGACATACACTATATTGACATGTAATAGCTTACATATAATTTTGTTAAAAACAAAACAATTTGATTGATATAGGTAAATAGAGATAGATGGATGGATGGATGGATGGATATATATATATAGAGATATATAGATAGATAGATAGATAGATAGATAGATAGATAGATAGATAGATAGATAGATAGTTTAAACGATAGATGGAGACTCGTCAATGCATTATCTCGTGAACAATGGTTGTTAGTACCATCTACTGGTAAAAGAGTAATATCACAGAATATTCGTCATATCGCCATTTGTATTTACTCAGGACAATATGTCCTCCACAATTTGCCAGCAATGTAGATTTGTGCATTTTTTGTGATCAAGTTGGGTGGATGAATATACTATGAGGAACTATATGGCCTATGTCTTATTTTATCTATCGTAATTCCAATAGTTTAAGATTTCATAAACTGTTTTTTGGGCTGAATAGTAGGCCTATCAGTAGGTCTATTTGACAAGACAGACCTCAGCATCAAGATCCATCAGTTTTAGCTATTGCTTTTGTTGAAATTAGTTTGGAGCGTGCTCACAAAGAATTGCAGTAGTTTCATTTAATCAAACTGGATTCAATTATCAGAACATAAAATGAACATATTACAAGACTGATATTAAGTAATAATCTTTCTTGGTGTTAATGCATTTTTTCTTCTAAGTTAGACCTCTCTTGTTTGATTGATTGAACATGATCTATGTGCCAGACCAAGCAGAAGCTTGTGGAAGCTGACCAGTCTCTTTAAATTTACGACTGTTTTATGGCTTAGACAATATCTGTCATTAACTTTATTATAGTGTGCAAGAAAAATACTGCCCTAATAAAAAGATATGTTTTACGGACACCATTAGCGATGACTATTTATTATGGGTGCACAGTTCAAAATTAAGGAACTGTTTCATATTGGGTTTGGTCTATTTTAGTCTTTTGCAGATTCTAGTGAATACATTGATCTTATCAATATTTTGGAGGAGATTACTTCATCAGCATTTTGTGCCAAGTATTCGTCTTGTTTGAACTCTTACAGTACAGTCATAAAATTGCCCACTAAATTAGCGTTTCAAAATGCCCTTTTTATCCACATTATTTAATTAAGACTTGAATTGTATTAATTCATCTATCTATCCATCTATATATCTATCAATCTATTTATCTATCTATCTATCTAACTTTCTATCTATCTTTCTATAGATAGATAAATAGATAGATAGATAGATAGATAGATAGATAGATAGATAGATAGATATACTTTATTAATACCCCGGAGGGGAAATTTCTTTGTTACAGCGCACAGCAGCAGTGGAAAACACAGAATATTATGCAATACAATAAAAATACAAAGTAGTGCTAAGGAAAACAAATAGAAGCTAAAGTAAATGCTAAAGTAGGGACAAACATAACAAACAGGACAAACAGTATAAACAGTATAAATTATAAACTGGCCAAGTGCCAGTACTTCACAGTATGTTAAAGTGCGTAACTGCAATATATGTATACATGTATATATACATATATATGCATACACATATATGCACACATACATAAACACATACACACACACATGCATATGCACACATCAGGCGCTGTAGTACAGCCTAATGGCTGCTGGCACAAAGGAGCACCTGAAGCGCTCCGTCCTGCACCTGGGGGAAATGAATCTGTGGCTGAAGGTGCTCCCCAGCTGCCACAGCTCAACTATCTATCTATCTATCTATCTATCTATCTATCTATCTATCTATCTATCTATCTATCTATCTATTTCTCTCTCTCTCTCTCTCTCTCTCTCTCTCTCTCTCTCTCTCTCTCTCTCTCTCTCTCTCTCTCT
>JAOPJO010000089.1:2190174-2204190 GCA_027123675.1 Molva macrophthalma
CCCAAAGCACACCAAGCTGTGCACGCATGGTATATAAAACGTGTATAATGCCACACGGACTCATCTTATGTCTTGCTCTGGGCTGCCTCCGTCTAAACGGAATGAGAGCTATCGGTTAGGAGAGGCAGTAATGGCGTGTCTATGCGGCGCTGGGGGATGGGCGCGTTAGTGTAGTACTGTGGCAGAAGGCCTACCCAGCGATCTTTCATTTCATTCACCATTTATAGGGAGATATAATGGCCATGGCTCCTCTCTCCTCTGTCCAATCAAGATGATGTATGTTTTAAAAAAAAAGCGTTCAAATTAAGTAGGTCTAGGCCTAATATATATATTTAAAAACGCCAACGGTCAATATCTAATATTAGAACAGGTGTTGTATGTGTTTCCATGGGAGCATATATAGCTGTATAATAACTAAATCAAACATTGGGTGTCTACATTCCTACTGTATGCTGGTAGCTCCGGAAAGCAAAGTGGTCGCCGTGCATAACAATTGCACCTGTCAATGTGGACTGCAGCAAAATTTATGACCGCAAATGTGATGGTTGTAAACGCCCCGGAGAGGACTCCAAAGCCCCGTACTCCTGAAGTCGCGTAGCTCTTAGAAGTGTAAAACTAAGCGTAGGTGGAAGGCAAGGGAAAGAATTTTATACTCAATGAGCTCTGCCTGTGAGGAATGGGTTTATAAACGGGGGCCCCGGCTACAGGGGCTTCTGCTGCCGGGCTGTCGCGGCTCGCCTCGCGCCTACCCGGCCGAAGCGCTCCATATCTCGGGCTGTTTTGTTGCTAAAGAGGGGAAACAAACCTAGTTTTTCTGTTACATTTAGATCGAATTCGTGCGATATCGCGATAAGACTTTATCAGGTTTCTGTGGCGTGCAGACTATATTCGTGATATTATCAGTCGTTAAAGAACGCAAAGGTACGTTTTTTTATTTATTTTTTTATTTATAGTTATTTTTAGTCAGGAGGTAGTAGGCCTATTTGAGGCCTACACTTTGAACTTATAGTAGGCATTCGTTTGCCTTAGAAACCAATTTATAGCCAAATGTTAGGCCTAGTACATTGTTATTACCTTGCTCAAGTGCTTTTCCAACTTGCTTATGATTTACGGTTGGTCAAAGACATCAGCTACTTTGGTAGATTACTCTAAATTACGGCGTCCTTTCATTTAGGAAATCGGTTCGCTGTTACATATTTTGTTTTTGTTTTCATTAAAAAAATATCACTCACCGTAATTTGCGCAGATGTGTTTTCTTCTCCTCACGCATTCATCACTGCTTACATCTGGACCTGGGAGAGAAGCAAACCATACATTCACTCTTTTTGGATTTTAATCAAACACGGAATTAGTTTCAACACTCTTGTGTTTACTTTCACAAACGGACACAAATAAGATAGATACATTTAATAGGACTTTGTATCACTATTATTAGGCATATTGTTTTTATTAATATGAATATGAATAATTATAGCATTATTATTATTACTATTTATATTTTGTTATTATTATTATTATATATTTTTGTTAGGCCTTTATAGATATGATAAACACGGGCAATATATTTACATGGGAAAAAAACGGGTTAAATATTGTGTTGACAAATTTGTGAAATAAAAAATATCTAACCTAGTTAGATCTAATAAAGTGATTTCCATGGCTAGTGAGATGGGCCTTTATACGAAGAAAACACTCCCAGTGCTTCCAAGAGAAATGTCTTGCATGTGCACTTTTGAACAAAGAGCAAGACCAAATATTTAGCAGTCATAAGCTTTTTAGGTGACCTTTAGGTCATTCAGCATTACCACAAAGTTTAATGAACAACGAGCAGTTTGCTCTCAAATCCGCCACAACGAGGCCCAGGGCTTTTTCATCACGGATACACCGACAGAGGAGAGAGGTGACTGTTGACGGCGAGGGACTAAAGACGGAGGGTATAAATCTCAGAAAATGCCATGTTAAAGGGTTCTAATTGAATCCTGAATCTCCTAGTTTCTCTCCTTGAATAGAAAATAATGGTCATATAGAATTAATATGCACTTAAATTGCATATTAAGCCGTTAAATTAAAGAGTGCCTTCCATTTTGATTTTTTTTAAGGAGTAGGGCATAAGCCTCTCTATAACTGGCCCTCGGACTACAGGGTATGTGTTATTTTGAGGGCTTTTGAATATATAGTGTTTCGTCTAGTGGCAGACATGGTCGTCTTTTCAAACAGCAGTGTTTTCCGCCTACGCGTTGTTACGGTAAGTTTGGTTCGCACAATGGCCTGTGCGTCGCGCGGTCCATGAGGACGTGTTAACTCACTTCATCACAGCCTCTTAGCGAGCCTACGCAATGTTGGTACACGTAATAATTAAACAAAGGTTATTCAGCTTTATTATAAAAAAATAATAATATTATTGAAAGTCCTCAGAATAAGGCAGCAGTCGACGATGTACGTTGTGTTTGTTTGTATTTATTGTCGATGATCAATTGCTATTTGTTTCTTGGCCAGGCCGCTGCTCCAAATTTCTGAGATTATAGCAGATTAGTCGATTTGTCACAGCCAGTGCTTGATTTAACCCTAATTTAGGAATATTTGTGGTAAATATAAAAGCCTCTTGTCTGGAGAGGCGCAGCAGTCCTCATTGCAGAACAGAATAAAATATAACTTGTAATTTTGTATAATTGACCCTATATAGAACCAAAACATTGTTGAAAATGGTTGTCATATATATATGTGGCAAATAGTCGACTTTAGAAAAGTTGTATTCTAAGAAAAATCCTTATTGTACATCACACATCAGTTAGTAGCCTAATGAATCGTAAAAGCGTTTGATATAGGCCAATCGTTTGGTTAAAACTGGCCTAAAAGAGTATACATCGACATACGGGAGTACACAGTTCAATTCCTCAGAAATAATAAACATAGAAGCATTTGCATTGATTCTATATTATTATCCAACGCTGTGTCCCACCAAATATATAGCCCTAATATCAATACATGTAAAATATAACGTTGCAGGTGAACAAAGCCATAGTTATAACCACATAAATCAAGCTTACGGCTCCTTGACGATAAGACAACAAATTAACGTGATTTACGATCTAACAGAACAAAATGAAAAGTTCTTCCCGTAGTTCTTCTGTTCGGTGGCTTTCATTTAAAAAGGAAAACTGTTTGAAAACATCCAGTGCCCAAGCCTGCTGTCAGCAATATTTAAAAATAAATATTGAAACATCCATTACAGCTTTGAAATACATAGTTGCCGTGGCTCTATATTCATTTAATTGGCAACGAGAGCAATATTAATAAGAATCGCCTTCTTGAATGAAATAAATCACGTTTATTTCCTTGCATTATATTAACCCATGGTTAAAGGTTGCATTTTGCCATGCAATTGCTTACCTGTGTATCAATTCATCATATAGCAGTGGCCCCCTCAGACTCAATTGCTTTCCACGCAGTCTCCAGAATAAATCCTTCACCCTTTCTCTGTAGACAATGCTGTCCTAACCCTGATCTTGCTGTTTTTCAGACATTTCCATATACCAATGCAGACAGTATTCCCGATAGAATGAAATGGCTCGCATTCAACTACCAATAAAAAGCGAACACGGTATCCGTATTCCCCCCAAAAAATCCCTGGCAATCAATCAACCGTTGAAATTTGCAGGAATTCAAAACATATAGGTTGTACATATGTCGGGCTAGCATTAGGATTTTGGCGTTTCGGAACCTTTATGATGACAAAAGGCACTGCCTTGAGTTACAAGCATATTTGTTCACGTGATCAGATTGTATTCTGTCAGGCTGCTTCTTACCTCACGAATCCATTTTCATAAAGGGTGGCGTTTGTTTTCCCCATCTGAGATGCAGGCCTATACATAACATAACTGTAGCCTATATATGTAAAGGTTTCTGTGTTCGTGCTTTCAGTTATACCGGCATTGTAACATTCTTTGATGATACTATGAAATAGGCAAACTCTAGGTTTTTCGATGAATTCATTCTTGACTTTAATCAGGATTGCAACAATAAAATGTCTACTGTTGTGCTGTTTATTTTGAAAATGCTCTTATCAATGTGTACATTTTTGTTGGTGTAAACAGCTGATTTTAATTGGGTGCCATGGCAAAGTCAAAATAGCCCCATACACGAATCTGATGAAATGAACAATATTTAACAATCTTGACCATAGTCACAGCTACAGGCCCATTCTGTCACTGTTATTAATGCATTTTATATTTTATAATCATAGTTTGAATCGATACCATTTTTCAACAATGGACGCGAACTGAGACTCCAAATAAACGTCAGAATAACCCTCTATTGTTTGGCGAGCCAGCGGTCTGACACATCGACGCAGACGGGCAGGCTGCTTTCAAGCCTTCACATCGCACACAAACGAAGAAATTGTCTTTCTTTCCAATGAAGAATAAGAAAAATGATTTAAAAAGTGTAAGATTGTATTGCTGAGCGCCGGAAGGATGGCGGTGCGGCGGTAAAACCTCCACACTGGGCGCGCGGTAAGTTATCCGGTGCTCTGAGCAGAGGGCTCGGCCCGCTAGCGTCGCAGCATATGTTCAGGGGGTAATAAAAGTGAAAGATTTACAGTTTTCGCCCGGCCCCCCAACAGCCCAGCACCCTTTTAAAAAATTACTGCCAATGATTTACTACTAGAAAGGTCTGCCAACCTGCCCAAAGTTCCCCCAACTCCCCAAAATAAAACTCTGATCTTCCCCAAATAAAAATACTATGTATTACCCTCGACATATATCAGCCTATCCCGAAACGACGTGATTTGTTTTATTTTAACAACATAAAATATAAAATGTATCAATAAATAATTGTAATAGTGTGCTACTGGGAAAAATGTTGTCCTAGTAGGTAGGCTATCATTTAAATACACATACAATCATGAAATTGTCGACTGAATGAGCCCTACACAATTGTATTTTTCAAGAATGGGCATTCCATAAATAGTCAGTATAGTCAATAGAAAAAAATGATTAAATAAAGCATGTAAGATCCATGGCTTATGTGCAACATACACATGGTATTGCCAGCGTATTTAAATAAAACATACACACCCTACACACACAAATGTGACTACTGCAACACACTATAAATCTGTTTAGAGCGCTCACATCAAAGGGCGCAATATATCATATATTTGACAGATATCGCCATTCACTTCCACAGTCACAAAAAAACGGTAAAATTACCTACCGAGCATCCATTGCCCCTCGGATGTTGTGCTAAAGTGACGAATACAGTTGCTCCGAGTACCGGACCGGTCGGATATTATTTTCTTGGGATCGCTTCAGTTTTCAAGTCTGATAGAGTCCTCGCGATTAATGACGACGCCGTGTTTCTAGGGGGACGTGCTGCATTAATTATTTAGACAATCACGTGGTCAAGCATAGAGAGCGTAGTGGTATAGTCTCGGAATTATATCTCAGAATGCAGACAGCACAGTTTAATACATCTTAGGGGGGCTGCCTTGCTTGGCGCTGCCGCTACCAACAGCTGGGAATCAAATATGGCCGTACGTGAGCCATTGCAAACACGACGACCAAGTGCTTCTACATTCGGTGCAATGTCATTGAAAATGGCAGTGCCTTTGGCTCGCATTTATTCCTTTCAGACATGTAGGTCAACGTAGTTCCGCTCCACGCACGATGTATCTGACCTGATTGCATTCTGTTTGTGTGCAAGACTACCAAATGCAGTGTTTGTTTAGCTGTGAGAATAGTACCACAGGGTAAACGACCATATGTGTAATTATGTAATCATATCTTTGGATACGGTGATTCCTCAATGTGCCCGCTTAATCAAAAAGCAGTAGTCACTGGATATATATTTGAACATAATGCTTGTGGTTGTTTCACAATTTCTACCATTGTGGGCTAGCCCCCCCCCCCTGACCCCCACCTTTTTTTTTTTAATTCTCTGGGTTTCTTTTCGCCCGAATGTGAGCGTGCTGTTGCCTTTCCAACAGACTGGCTGTTGGTACCCATCACCTTTGTTTACGCCGCTCTTTCAGGACCCATAAGGCGCGTGCACGTGTAACTACAAAGCCACACGCATGGATGAGCAGACAGGAGTTATACGGCGGCCCGTAGCCTACACGCAGGCAAGCCCAGGCCTGTATAGTAGTCATGGAGACGGACACACTGCCCAACATTTAAATGGAAATGTTTTTGTTTCAAATGTCAGGCTACATTTGGCCGTACCTTCCCATGGTATCTGACTGAAAACGTATTGCGGTAAAGTTATAGGTCTACCTCGGTGTTGGGTATTCAATGACGCAGGTAGGCCTATACGTCTGCAAAGGCTTGCAGGGAGACCCGAGAGCTTTCTGCAGGACTCAGCCAAAGGTGCTTGTTTATCAGGACTTTGCCTACATGCAGCATAAAGTGTAATTTACTGGGTTGTAGGGCTGTGACACGATGTTATCTTCCTATAGCTAACAAGTTTCGCAATTTAATAAAAGCGGTGGGCAACACTGGATGCTTCCAACGAGCCATTACAACTAATGGATCTCCTTCAACATAGGCCAATGGAAAGACAATGGGAAATTAAATGTAATATCGTGTATTAGCCCTACAGTGTAGGTTATTGGCAGTTGTGCTTTATTGCATATTGTTGGGTAGTTTGCGTATTTTTGTGTTTCTGAGTAGGCCTACGCAACATGTATTGCTCGATCTGCACTGTTGTGCATTGTTCCGTAAGTGTATTATCTAAATTATGTGAATATCACTATTGCATTCCTAATAATGCTGAGCCTATTATTACCATCCCTGAAACCAATAAAACATTCAAACAAATCCGAACTTCTTCCAGAACGATTTCTATCAAGTTTTATAAACGTTTTTTCAAAAACGTGCCTACTAATCTCATAGATTAGAAACAAGGCCTTCAAATGGCTCATCATCAATATTTTACAGCTACACTCATTGTACACGAATAACAAGGCCTATCTTCAATAATTACATCTACTCTCCACATTGAACCTCTAGACATTAAATCTATGAGCCTTCGGGTTTTGCCGCTCTATTGGCAGACATCTTTACCGAGGGATATTCTAATTGCAATATGCAAAACATTTATATTGGCCTACCTTTTATTATACTTAGTACATAAAAGTATTTTTCAGAAGTTATTATTTTGATTAAACGAGGATGGGGATTGGGAATTATAACCATATCATGTTTAATCAAATGCTTCGCAATTAACTGATTTGTAACCACTCAACCACTCAACTCCATAGTTGGTAGAAATATTTATTTTCCAATATAACTTTCACATCTGGATGCACAATACAATGTAAAACGCAGGTACAAAAATAAAATACAATAACAAAGAGACATGAGACAAATGCATTCATTGGAACGGTGCAGGACTGCAGCTGATCAAATAAATATTTCAATACCTTTAAATTCGTGAAATCTATTCACTGGAAAATAGTTATAAATCCTTGGTTTTTAGTTTGTTTTTTTCTTTTCTTACAATCACTGCGCATCGCGTGTGTGGGAGAAATGCTGTGGTTCCAGCAGGTCAGGTACTAGGGGTCAGTCCTCGCGGCTGAAATGTGTCTCGTGCTGGAGTAGAAGTGTCCCCTGGTTGAACCTGCCACTGCTGCCTGGTCGAACTTCAGTTAAATACCTTCTCCACCTCTCATCGCTAGCCCTTCACAGAGCGTATTCTTAAGAGTTTCTTAAAACAATCGTTGTTTTGTCCCTGTGAGAGTGGTGGAATAGCGCGAGTGTAGTCGTCTCGAAACGTGACGCAAAAGCCCCTGGTTCATTTGGTGTGAATGGATGTCAATGATTAGAATTCAACGTTAACTAAGAACGTCCACTAAAAGTTGCGTAAATGCCATGCTAGCAAAGAGTTCCAATGAATTTACAATTATAAAAAAACATTAATCGAATAAATTTAAACTTGCTACACGAAAATATACAATTATTTGACAAAATAAATAATACAAAAAATACTTAAAGAAATAAAGAATGAATTCGTTTTCTAAATATTCTGGAAAAAGATCATTCCGATTAGGAGAAACTAAGGAGCATTATTTTGGTGCCATGCAAGAACAACATACCTTTTATTTCGAGTTTAAGGTGGAATGAACGAGTCTTTAAAAATACACACTGTTTACAAAGATGTCAAGAGAGATTTATAACCGATTAAGGGCACTCAGGATAGTATTCAGATACGAATATCATCGGAATGTTTGGGCAATATTTATCAATTACTCAATGCATTGTTGTACAAAATAAATTAAACGATGTAATACATAGAAACGATTAAAGTGTAGGCCTCTATCGGACTTACTGAACTAAGTTTCTGAGTTTTGATGCCACTGAAAAATGTTTCAAGTATATTTCGTTAAGTATGGAGTATTTCCATTTCAGAAAAATATATATTTTAAATGTATAATTTGAAGAAAGAAAATGAAACCCCACGCTTCGAGCAGAAATCCACAGCCCAGAACCAATGCACGTGGACAGAACACGAGTGACTACTTTCAATAAAGTCGGTGATAAAATGTATGTTTTTTATATATATTTCCAAAATCAAAAGTTTGTTTCGTTATACTGTGCCCATTTGAGGATTAAACCTTCTAAAACAGGCCAGATTTTCGTACCTCTTGGAGGAAAAAGGAGTGATTTCTGACTCTATTCTGGTTAATCTCCTCTTGGGTCATTAGTTCGTTGAATAGAAATTGCTTAAAACGACTCAGGTCCATGCAAAAGGCAAACACAATCTTTGTATAATGTACAGTTAATTGAACTCCACTTTATAAAGTTGTGATATCAGTCTGGTTATCCTTCTGAATACTTTGCATATGGCCTGGCGCCGGCGCAGAGCGGCCCTTGGTATTCGGTAGCTTGTGGTCTTTCTTCCATTTCATTCTTCTGTTTTGAAACCAAATTTTGATCTGCCGCTCCGAGAGACAAAGAGTGTGTGCAATCTCAATCCGCCGCCGTCTAGTCAGATACCTGTTAAAATGAAATTCCTTCTCAAGTTCCAAAACCTGCTGTCGGGTGTACGCTGTTCTGGACCGTTTGGGTTCGGATCCTGTATAATCCGGGTTCACTGTGGGAAACAAAGAGAAAAGTGGCCAAATGTCACTACAGAGTCCGCACAACAAAACAACAACACAGCTGGAATATTTACACGGAACTCTTCTCAAACTTCCAGGCATCCGGCCCCACCACGAGTCCAGGGATGGAATGTAACTCTACAGTATCTCTTTTTCTCCCTCAAAGTAGTTCACCTGAATACTCTTATAATGCGCCAGGAGCGCTTTAAGAGCGCACAGACCTAGTGCCCTATTTCCCGAGCAATAAAAATTTATGACTTGTGTAATTGGTGAGGCCTTCAAAGACACTCATAAATATTACACTGATGAATTCTCAAGCCCTTTAAAATGGTAGACCCTCAGCCGACCACAAAAAAATCATTTTATGGAGGCAAAGGAAATCTTACCAGTAGTTACGTGGACTTTCTTCATCCAGGGATAAACTACGGCCGGCTGTTTGGCTTGTATCCCATTTTGGCTCTTTGTGTTTTGCTCCTGTCCACAAGTCCGGGGACCAGTCATTTGGACCGGGGAACACTGCTCATCATGGCCACTGGTGAACGGGCTCGGGCGGCTGGCTGCGTCGTGCACATGACCCCGAGGCGGCACCGCGCCGTCCTGCGCGGTAGCGCAGCTGAAGGGCTGATCCGCGTAATTTGGCCGTGTGTAGAGTCCTGGGTGCTGCTGAAAGTCTGTGTCCTGCGCTGGACTGAAGAAGTCCGAGCCCTGGTCGGATATATAGTTATTCTGTGAATATTCCTCGCAAGGAGGAAATTTTGGATCCACATATTTTGAGTTCACCATATACGAACTCATGGCCATTAATTTCTGAAGGTAGAAAATACTAATTTTTCTCGAGTTGTCTTTTTTCCACCCTCCATAAAGCCCTCCTACTTGGTGTCAACTGAATAAAGTTAGCAGACCATGTGACCATGTCGGCCAATAGAGAGGTTGCAATCCCGTAAACGAGTAAACATACACAGAGAAGCAATTTGATATAACTAGTTCAGAGGGTGATTCAACTATTCTGAAATTATCCTATCATGGTTTCAGTAAATGCATTTGGAAAGTAAAAACAATGCCAAAGCAATAAGAGGACTACGTATACCAAAACATACTCATAACATCATGGAGCACTTCAGTATAACCAACATAATTTATGTGTATCAACAAACCACCATCACTATACTTTAGGTCGTTTTATTTTTCTTGTAAGAATATGTTTCATATTCTTTAACCCCGTCCAACTGAAATGCTGGAGTTCGACAGCGAGATACCAACAAAAGCTACAAAAGCCCTCCGGCATAAAAGAGGGGAATAATGACGGAGGACAATTGATGAGCACTGTCTTTGTCAGGAAGGGGTCATCCAAAAGTTACACGAATCTCATCCCTTCATCTGCTCGTCTCCATTCAAACACACTGTCTAAGACGACTTCTGGACGGCCGTCGCCCTGACAATCAATGATAGGACAGAAGCGACGTTGATGAGAAGGTTTTCCGAGTGAAATTAAACCAAATTAAATAATGAATAAATAATACCATTATGTTCCGTGATTATTTAAATGTATCAGTTATTTCTGTCTATAGTGTTATTTGACATTGGCTTGTCATTTCGTATGCTTAACAAATATAATGATAAGCCCTACTTGGTGAAAGGCCTATAATTCACCATTTTAATATAGGCCCAATAACGAATAATGAATAATATGTGCATACGAATTTGTAGGTCTTTAGAGTCCACTGGATTTATAATGTAACTGTTTACAGATGAGGGATGAACAATTAGACTTGTGATAGGCTGGGATGCATCAAGCGAGAAATGCTAATTGGACAGCAAGCAGTCAATAAATCGAAGTTTTTTCATCGACCATATACTCCCCTAGAATCGAATCTGTGACTCTGGTTTCATCACACAAATTCGGTTCTACAGGGTATATATGGACGACGGAAGACCAAATGATCATTGGTTCGAATAAAAAAGAAAGGAGATAACGTCATGACGTCAGACAGCATAACGTTATACCAAAAGTGTTTCAACAGGGAGCCGTTACATAATCACAGCAGCAAATAACACGTGTCGACACGTATTGGGCTCGTGTTCCTGCATCAGGTGCTTTTTGGTGTAAACTTTGACGATATATTATGGCGGTACCCTATTGTTGTTGCCTGTACTGCATGTAAGCCTAATTGTTAGTGTAGGCCTACAGCATATGATGTAGGACTATGCAGCAAATCTTTTTTTACACACTTAAAAAAAGATTTAAAAAAATACCCTTTTACAAATAAGAACACATTTTATGAGTCAAGTCAACACATTTTTTCAGATGAGTTTAAAACGTGGACGGGACTAACTAAGTGTTAGGAGGCCCACTTCCCCAAATATGAGGCAAAAGGCCACAGAGGTCAACACAAAATCATTAGCAAAAATATCAAAAAGTTTCATTACTGTTGGTGCCACGGACGGTTGAAAGAGTGTACAAGTGGCTCAAGTCCTAATTAACTCACGAGGAACCAGTACTCTTTCATTACAAAAACCCCAGAAATAATAGCCTGCAGGCTAAAATGTGTTCTGTGATTCCCAACCGCGGTCCCTCCAACCCCCTGCTCTCACTGCAGGTTCGGGTCAGGAACACATTCACATGAAATAGCGTGTGTAGCCTAATACAAGTCAGCTAATAAAAAACCTTCTCAAGTGTCCTGAGGCAGAATAGTTTAGGATGGGAATAAAGCATATATTATTAAGATGTTAAAGTCAGAATGGACCTGTGTGGATGTTTTTGCATGTTGGAAAAATATAATTGGGTTGTGATGTCCAGAACGAGATTCCTTTAGGCAATAAAAAGATTACATGGAGGACTAGGGATGACTCTGTCTTGATATTATGACATAATAAGACATCTTGGCAATGCCAGTAAAACCTATTATAATAGATTATAAGCTTGTTAAAATTACGAAAATGTTGACACTGAAAACAGACCTACGTTTAAATCAGATTGTAGCCTACAGGGCGCGTGCCCTTTTCCACCTGAACACAAAATCTTTTAATGTTTCGTTATTCAAATATAAATGTAAGGTTACGGCTATTGACCACAGCCTATTTGTATCCCAATTGTTAAAATTCGTTTCCTTGTGAGCACCATATTACTATATTTGTGAGACGCCTTTGACACTTCGTTCACCTTGCCCTGCACTCATCCAGGCGGGTCAAAGTTGAGGCGCAGACTCGTCCGAACAAAAGAGCGATAAAGTCCGCATTCTCTTTCTACTGGTGTAAGCAGAGAGAGGGACGTGTTGATCAAGTGCTTCAAGCATGCTTTAAAATTGGGAAAATGATTATTTGTTATCTACAGTTCTTTTTTTCAAAGGGCAGATAACAGATCGAGAGATATAGCCTAATGCTCTGTTAAAATAATATGATTAGGCCTATTATTATGAATATTACGGGATTATTATTATTATTATTATTATTATCAATACTGTTATTATTATTTTGTGTCCATATTTAATATTTTATGTGGCGTATAGATTCAAATGACTCAACAAGGATTACTACTTTTTAAATAATTAAGTCGTTCGTGTCTTCACTAAATGTAATAATAAAGACGATATTATTATTTTTTTATAATAAGTATTCTTCATCCGTTAACCATACCTGAAGGTTGGCCTATTTATTGCCAGTTTGGACTATTCTATATTTTTAAACTACAATATGATTTATAAACCACCTCTCTAAATGGGCAGCTTTCAATTAGGATTCAAAACAATTCAACATGACATTGTTGTATGACACTGTACAGGACTATACAACTCTAGGCTACTAGTGGTGTGAAATATTGTAGACCATAGCTTTGATTCGATCCCCCTCGACTGAAATATGATACGATGAAAGGCCTGTGGGCAGGCCTATTCCAGCACACCAGCTTGCCTTGATCAAATGCTATAAACCTTTCAGGGATAAGGGCACAACTTCATCACCGAAATATAAATAAATTGTGTCCAATGAAAACATTTAATCAGGAACCCGGTAAGGGCTGCCTTTCTGTCCACAAAACGGTTCTCGTTTCCCGACACATTGCACTGATATAACACTATGCTGATGACATCACTAGCGCGTGACACCGTCGAATCACGGAGCAGAACTTACCACGACGTTCGTGTGGATATTGGTGGACAAACGCATCCATAGTGTGCTAAAATCCGTTTGGTAGCTCCATGCAAGTCCAAAGCTCTATTCCCAACCATCTGGACGGGCTTACTAATACACATCCAGAATTATATTTTGGCTTGTCAAGTCCGAGGCCATAAAACAAAGTTTAATGGCGTCACGTGTTCACCTACAGCCATTCACAGCGCGCCTTTGGGCCATAAATAATCCTCAAAGTTGCAGTTATTGAATAACACCGATTAGGCCTACACTGATGTCACTGCAAGCAACCGACATACAGAATAGCAGCAGAAGGCTTTTGAGTTTTGGTCGAATTCCTCCTGAAATAATTCATACTGTAGACTACTGCAGTTTTCAAATAGCTGAATCCTATTGTGAAATTGTACGTTTTCGATTTCATTTATTAGGATAAATTGATCATAAAACGTGTATATATTTTGTATATCTATGCTTTGTCTTTATTGTTCTTAGGGCTGTCTTAGTTTATTCGGGCTTGAAGTCATAATGTTTGCATCAATTGATCAATAACTTAATGTTCATGTTCCATACTCATGCTCCACCTCTCACTGGCTAAGAATGTGTATTGACAATATAGTCCTACAAACAAGTATAATAAAGAGGGGGCAAATTGTGTGTGTATCTGTGAGAGTGTGTGTCTATGTGTGTGTGTGTGTGTGTGTGTGTGTGTGTGTGTGTGTGTATGTATATGTGTGTGTGTGTATGTGTGTGTCTGTGTGTGTGTGAGTGTCTGTGTTTGTGTGTGTGTGTCTGTG
>JAOPJO010000089.1:2208966-2224325 GCA_027123675.1 Molva macrophthalma
CCACCTCTCTGGCTAAGAATGTGTATTGACAATATAGTCCTACAAACAAGTATAATAAAGATGGAGCAAATTGTGTGCGCGCGTGTGTGTGTGCGTGTGTGTGGTTGTGTGGGTGTGAGTGTGTGTGTGTGGGTGTGTGTCTGTGCGTACCTGCGTGCGTGTATGTGTGTGTGTGTTTAAGTGTGCGTGTGTGTGTGTGTGTGTGCGTGTGTGTGTGTTATGCTCCACCTCTCTGGCTAAGAATGTGTATTGACAATATAGTCCTACAAACAAGTATAATAAAGATGGAGCAAATTGTGTGTGGGTGTGTGTCTGTGCTTACCTGCGTGCGTGTATGTGTGTGTGTGTGTGTGTGTGTGTGTGTACAGGAGTAGGCCTATCAATTATATTTGATAGTACTTAATTACTTAGTGTGTACATGTTGTTAATTAATATTGTTTTCATTTTTCTGGTTCTGGTTAATATTTGTGCTCATATCGTGTTGTTTTATGTATTTTGTATTTCTGTATACCAACCAAACCAAAATCCCTTTCCTTGTACGTACATTGGCTATAATATAATTCTTAGTCCGATGCGGATTCTGATATTATTGTTGCTGGCACCGCCGGTGGATCACGGATCATCTGGTTAAGTCCAAATGGAGAACCTCTCCGGTCCCTTTGGAATGTCCGCGTTTGTCCGGCGTGGAATTGCGGTATCCGCGTCACGCGGTCTGAGCAAGGTATATAAAGGCTTCCACTATTCTAAACATGCACACGCCAGCATTTCATGGAGCGACGCGACCACAAACACCAATAGGAGATGCAATGAAGATGCAAGGATGAACATTTAACAAGTCCACCCTGCCTGTAAAGAATCAATAATATGATCTTGCACTCACGTATAAAGCCTAGCGCGAGAGGTTGTATTTATAGGCCTATTCTCTTGTTTGCATTTTGAGGTGAAGGACGTAACAAGAGCGTTGTAGACTTTGTGGCCTATATGCAAAACATCACACCATAAAGACTAGGACCATTAACATATAGAGAACCCCCTCGTGAGTGCAATAATGACAAAATAGCCCCAAGTCAATCACAAAGGTTATTTGTTTGTTTATTAGTATGCCGAATCTGGGGTCGTAATACAGCGCCCCCTCTGGTAGCAGAATCCCAGCTAGGCCTGCTACATTTCCTTTAAAACGTGTGGAAACCGATTTCTATTTTCATCTCATCGATGTGGTATTTGTATTGTTTACATCAGGTCATATGCAAAGAGCATAATTGTGTTTGTGTATGAAAACAATATAATTGCAGCATATCCATAGCCCAAGGTACGCTACAGTCTTGGTATCGTCGTGGTTTTAAAAAGGTTCAACATTGTTAGGCCCATGCATGTAAATTGGCCTTATGTAAAAAAAAGTTATGTTTACTACGACCGCATTTGGCTTCACAGTGCGGACTTTGTGTCTTGACATTGGTCTCATGTTAGGCATATTGACCCGTGTAAAATGGCACCAAAATAATTTTAGAGTTCGGCTAAGGTTTTTTTCTATGGCGGTTTTCAGTATTTGTCCATGCTCCAAAAAATGTTGTCTTTGTTTGTGTGTAAATTAGATCATGTCGTCGATGTTCTTGAACTAAAACGTTTCAGACCTCCTTGTGTTTGTTGTGACCTGCTTTTCTTAACGGTTCGGATATGGTTAAGCTTTATTTAATTTTGAACCATATTCTTTATGTAGGCGCTATTTAATGAGTTGTGCATCTATAACTGTTCCCTGGTGCACTGTCACTGCAAAGGTGCGACGTCGCCCCCTAGCGCTCGTATTACGGCATAAATGTGTCTATTATGAATTGAGTAAATTGACATAATTATCTGTAGGCATATATAACCTAGCCTCCTATTGATTTATTTGTTTGTCTTTTTAAAATAGCATGGGCGAATCAATAATTATGAGCTACAGTTTTAAGTTAAGCATATATTAAATAAAAAGAAAGAACAGCATGTTACCTACTAATATATTAACTAGGACAAACCATTTCGTCTACAGAGACTGTGTAAAAGACGTTTCGCTGTGGTTTGTAACGGGTCACTTTTCAGCCAAAAATGACCAAAACGAAAAAGACAGCAGGCAACAGTCAAAGTGAAGTTTTTCCCCATCAGCGAGGAATGCATTTGATGAATAAACGTGACCAACGATGGAAGTGATTTCCTCTTTGTCACAAGAACAATTCATCGACCCAGACACCCTATAGAAAAGTGTCTAAATTTCTGTTTGTCAGCAAGAGAAGCAAACACACAGGAAAGAGAATTTCAAAGGACGGTTGTAATTACTGGCCTGGACCATAAACTCATTTAGCCCAGACGTCTAGCTCTTTCTATAGGTTTATTATACCGCGCTTCCTCCTGCTTTAAAGTAATTCGTACAAGTTGAACAATAAATTGTTAAATCCCTGCACACCTCACAATCGTAAACACTTTATTACTACTTACTCTCTGTTTCAAATCAAGTCCACTTTCTGAACCTAAAGGGTGAACGTACATCCTGACCCTATAATACACGTTAACGCAGAAAGAATGCTTTTACCATACGAATTTCAAGTATATTTTTGTATATAAGAATGTAGTTAGTTGTTGAAGGCATACCGACAGTTTGATAACGTATAGCTATACCTGGGTTGGAGTGGTCCGATAGAATACAAAATAAATAAATAAAAACAAACATGAACCGAACATTTGGACGAATGGCTGTTTTGATACCTGCCAATTGCTCTGTAAATTAGAATAAATACACTTAAAATGTACAGCATAAAGTTATTTATTGAAGCATTTTTAAAAACGTTGTCTACTTGTTCTCATATCTAACAAAATGACTTAAAAAACAGGAACAGAAAACGCAGGCGTGTCGTATAACTACCTTTCAGTTGAAAGGCCTTCAAACTATACACTATAATTCACATTTTTACAGCAATTTACAAATTCTAACCCAGATTAGAAAATTGACACTCAATACACTGCCCTTATCCTCATTTGAAACAAAAAGAAAAATAAGTATTTATTTGCTTTTTGTTAAATGCATTTTCAAAATTTCAACATAAAAATATGAGTTAATTATCAAGAAGTGCGCCTCGTTACATTTACCGAATCAAGACACAAGAATTGGGGGAACTGGAAACCGTCTTTTAATGGTGCATTAGTTTACGTTGTGTGTTCTTCTTCACCGTTCTGAGCACTGCGTGTCTACTAGGTAGGCGACACGTGAATACACCCCGTGTCTGAGTCGGAACCCCGAGTCGGACAATGTAATTACAAAAAGGCTAAATCTAGGATGCTCAAAAATAAAATAACATGTTCGCGAAAACATCAAATGTGTGAGATGGAACGGAATCACAAGTGCTCCTTGCTGTTCCTCTCCCTGTTCATCTTCTTCATCTTCATTCGTCTGTTCTGGAACCATATTTTCACCTGTCTCTCGGTTAAGCTGAGTATACGGGCCACTTCATACCGCCGGTCCCTCGTCAAATACATGTTGTATAGGAATTCCTTTTCCAACTCTAAAGTCTGATATTTTGTGTACGGGCACCGCTTCTTTCTGGTGGAGCGAGCATGAATCCAGTTTGCTGCAGGGTTGTCTGGAAAAGGGGGAGAGATAGAAAGAGACAAAGTGTGGATGTGTTTGTGTAAATGTTTGAAATTAGTATAATGCTATGCTATAGTTGCAATAGTTCAAGAGTTGTTCCCAAGCCGCGACACTTTTATAGGTTAGTAAAAGCTCCGGGTTTGATCCACACCCAGCTCGTACAGTTCTAAGGGTTGTAAATCAATGGGGCTTTTTCGTTTACTTACTTGGGTCAAGTTGTTGTTTCTCTTCTTTCGGCTCGCTGTGGCTCGAAAGATCACTTCCAATGTTCTCCTTCGGCGTTTTTTCGTTGCTTTCGGATACTCCGCACGCGAAATCCACCGCGACCGGACGAGGCTCCCGGGACTCGAAGAGGGCACCGCACTCGCTGCTCTTCGCTTGGACGCTTTCGGGCTTGGGTCCATATTGACGACTAGTGGAGTGGAAGCCACCGGAAAACGAAACGTGGTTGGAGATAGGGTCTATCCACGACCGGACATATCTGCTGTCCGCAGCGGAGATGTGTGGCTGGTGCGCGTACGGGTGGTAGATCCCCGACAGAGCCGCGCTGGAGTGCGGGTGAACGGAGGACCAAGACGATGGAAAAACAGCCGACTTGGGAGCGAAATTACAAGAGGAGAAGTCTCCGTTGTCGCCGGCACCTGGTGGCCTTGAGGTCACCGTATGCGGACCTTGAATAAAACGCGCACCGTACATGTCTTCCGCGTCGTGGCCCATGATAGATTCGACATAACAGTTTCCATGAGTGCTACTGGTCGACATTTTTGATCTCTTCTTACTCATATAAAAGGTTACACTGTTACGGGAAGCGTCCCTCGGAACAATCATAGTATTTTGCTGGCCTCATCTACTGGGATTGGTTACATATGTCACGTGGTCATATTTACCAATACAGCGAATAAATCAGTCCGCTAATAGCGCCATGTTTAACTTTGCTTTTCAATATATAGGCAGACTAGGCCTATTCATGTACGATATAGTAAACATCTGGAATCGAATTTAAGATACTTTCTGGTTTTTTGTTCTCGCTTGTAGGCCTGGCAGAAGACAAAGCCCTACTGCTCTCAAAAAGCTACAATATCATACAACCTGTAAAGAATTATCCTTAATATTGGATCAGCGGAGGATTCTAATGCAATTGTCACGACGAGCCGTGCTAAAATGCTAGTAAAATGGTTTATTGACGACGTCGCCTCGTAAAATAAATGTAATAACATGTTGTAAAATAGCAGACGCCATTTTCGTCTATATTGTAGTGCAGGCTTACCTATAGGCCTATATATTGTGTATTCCTATTGAGAGAATCATTTCTTTATGGATTTCATATTTGCACTAAGCGGGGGCAGCGTCCATGTAGCGGTTGCATCCTTCCAAATGAGAGCAATAATTACTTAACGTATCAATATTTTTTATGAGGTGCGTGAGATTACACGCCCTTAATAAAAAGGAGTAGCAGAAACAAAGTCCATTTGTGGATTGATGTTTGAAAGGTCAAATTTAAGAAATTGTAGATTATTTAATTTTAAGACCAGCTGACAGCTTTATTTTTATTTTTTATTTTCTACCTTAGAGTTGTATGATCTTAAATGTAGCCCAAACAATATTTTTCAACATGATGGCGGGATAACGAAGCTCAGGGTGGATGGTATTTTGTTGAAAATGCCAATTTAGACTAGAAATGCTATTGTTAGACCATGTAGCAGGCCTACATGATTACATATATAACACGCTTTTAAAGTTGTAATAGTAGGCCTGTAACGTTTGATGTCGCCCAACTCTCGTGCGTTGTTTCAACGTCATCGTGTTACGCCGTTCTTTTGTTTTATGTGTGTATGGGCAGCAAACATTAAATAATGTGAGTACTATTTGAGTGTTGGGAATTGATTTCTTAGGAAGGAATAGCAACTGTAGGCCTACTCATACATAGGCCGGAAAACCGATCACACGTCTAATTCCTATCCCCATTCCATAGGCCTACACTTTATTTATCTCGCTTACTTTAGGCCTGAATGTTTCACAACACAATTACCAATATATCGTCGGTGAAACAAGTGTTAATGCAGTCTTACTTTTAGGGTAAATAACGGTGATCACGAAATTCTTCAAACAAATGCCGCTAAAATAATTGTCACGCTGTAGCTATTGTAGCCTATAGCGCGCACCATAACATGCACGCGGCATGTGACACTGTTTTAAGGCTGTAGGCCTATATCTGATAATACATCTGATCATAACTTGCAATGTGATACACCGCTCAATTGCCTATTTGGTGTTGTATGTAGGCAATGTGATTAAGGCCGCTCAGTAGCCCTATGGTGTTTTACGTAGGCAAAAAAACTGTCTGACCTACAAAAACATGTCAGATTCCAACAATTATTGCATTTAGGCCTAGCAGAATTTGTGTTTATCCGTATTGAATCAAGAAATATTTTTTGTAGTTCGTCACCGTGTGCTAATTACCAAATAATAACCAAATAACTTAAATCTGAACGTAATTTAGACTAAGTGTGCAGCCAGCAGAGATTTTCATATCCGAACAAATTCAAAAAGTGCATGAGAAGGAATAGCTACGGCGTAAAAAACACATTTTCCTTTTCTATAATACGCATAACGCAGCCTATACTTTTTATCCATTACAAAGTAACCCCTTCCCGGGTTGTTGGAGTTAATGTTACGGTGTCTGTCAATGCCCATCGCTCAAATACAGGCGATCTATAGAACGAAAACAAGCAGACTAAATTCATGCCTTTTGGACAGTCTGTTTATTGCAGGATACATGCCACAAACATGCAACACAAATGAATATACTACGCCACTTGAAACATTTTTGCAATGGAGCCATTGGCTTGCGTATATAACAAACCCGGCACTACATGACGCTAAATGTGCTTTTGTGTGTGAAATGTTGTCTCATACCAGAAAGGTCGCTATACTGCGACATCTTCACATTGAAATAGCAATGTCTACTGATAACGGAAACAAAACCAAACAATTAAGCTCAATAATTTAAGACATAAAAATTACCCTGTAATAAAATATACCAATAATAAGTAATGCAACAAAATGTTTACCAAAACACCCATAGATCTACAATCACAGTTTCGTTCACATAAAAAAAATGATGATACAATGATACTAACGCTATAGCATCGTGTGTACAGGAGATGACAAAGACACTACAACACTTAGATGATCACGTCATTAGCTCACGAAAAGGTGAGATTCGAGGTAAGTTCTCGGATGCGGTTTTCCCTGCTCATTTTCTTCAGCTTCATCCTGCGGTTCTGGAACCAGATCTTGACCTGTCTGTCACTCAGGTTCACGCACTTGCTAATCTCTAGGCGGCGCTCGCGCGTCAGATACATGTTAAAGAGGAACTCCTTCTCCAGTTCCAAAGTCTGGTGTTTTGTGTAGGGACACCGTTTCTTTCTCCCACTTTTTGCGGTCAGCCAATTGGTCGTTGGTGCATCGTTGTTAAACTCTGAAAGATATATACAAAAAAATAAACATTAGAATTTCACATCCAGCTACATTTTAACACATTTTACTGAGATCATTTTGTGGTCCTC
The DNA here is from genome assembly GCA_027123675.1 of Molva macrophthalma. Classification (NCBI taxonomy): domain Eukaryota; kingdom Metazoa; phylum Chordata; class Actinopteri; order Gadiformes; family Lotidae; genus Molva; species Molva macrophthalma. The sequence continues at coordinate 2,216,152 of JAOPJO010000089.1, forward strand.
ATTGATGGCAAGATACATAATGCAGAGTGTAATGTAGTGTGTCCTCAATTAATTAGGACACTACTGATGAAAAAACAGAACCACTGGTCAAGTCAATACATGTAGCAGCATACATTAAAAATGAGCTAATTAGTGTATGTAAAGGGTATAAATAGCCACAATACTGTTACTGTGCTACATCTGAACGCCTGAATAATACTTTTCCTTGGCTATATGTAATATGTCCAAGACATTTTAAAACTTTTTAAAGTCTAAACTTACATCAGCCTATAAATTCGTTATATGACATTTAAAACAACATTAAAAAAAACTGTTTTCATTTTAGTCCAAACATTGGGAACATCATTGCGGCATAAACTATCATTTTATTAATTAATTCAAGTCCCATTGATATCCAAACGTGAGTTAAATACAATATTCAATTCGACTTTTAACAAAATTGCATAACATCACCACATCCACAATTAGGATGTTTAAGTCAAATATAAGACCAAGACCCTAACGAATGTAAAACAATAAAACAAACACCCCGCGTCCTGACTGCTGCATGGTAGAAGCATGCATGTCCAGCAGCTTGAGGAAGACTCTCATTAAACATTACGACTTAAGGGTTGTTTGTGTTTTATACCGGCTTTTATGATGCCGAAGCGTTCGTCTTACACCAGCACGCAATCAAAGCTTTTATTGTAGTCTACCCACCTTTCGTTTCCTTCTGTGATACCACGGGGCTGGACTCAGAGGACTCCTTTTTCTCCTCCGCGCAGGACTTGGTGTCTGGACTTTCGACGGGAATCGGTGTTCTGGAGGATTCGCGGTTCTGTGGCGAATGTTCCGCCGTCTTCTCCACCTCGGCGTAAGAAGAATGCGACTTGGGAGCTGCAACTTGATTGAGTTGCATCAACGTAGTATTTGGACTTGGCGTTTCGTGACAGTAATCCTGGTGCTTTCCGCTCGCATAAGTTTGGCTCAACCGGAAATAGCCTGGAACTGGTATCTCTGGACCGTCTACTGGACACGACTCGGGAAGGAGGGTAGAGTATGTTGGGACATCCGAAGAGCTCACTTTGGCTCTCTTGTCGGAGTACATGCAGCAGTTGCTCTCCTCCTTGATGCTCTGTGGAAACGTAACACTTGATATCTGACCGAGGTTTGGCTCTAGCCTGCAAGATCGGTTCGGGTCAGTCCAGTTATCTAGTTGAGGTATGTACGAGTGGACATTCATCCCCATGTTTTGGTGGTTCACCTCCCCTCTTTTGCCGAAAGACGGCAGAAGTCCACAGGTTTGCATTCCGTAAGTTCCCATGTCTGCACCAGAAGACATGTACACCCCGCTGTTTGAATAAAAGCTATCCGTCCGGCAAGCACCAATTAACGAGTCCACCAGAAAGGGGTTTGCCGCAGGAGAGCTACTGGAAAAAGACATTTTGGAATAGAGGTCTATAGAGGAGGGAGATGTCCGTTGTAAGCTGACATATCTAGAAAAACAATCTCCGCGCAACTCAGGATGACTCTCTACCACATGACGAGCCCACCAATGAAATTTGAAAATGGCCTTGAGACGCATGCCTGCTCTCCCACCACAGACGCATCGACTCGCAGCTCGGATACGTGGTCAACAGCGACACCTAGAACACGGACTTGAAATTGGTTCCACTAACTTACAAAGGGTGCCTCCAAAAGCACATGCCGTATTGTTGAACATAACTCGGACGCTCAATAAATAAATAAATAGCCTGGACAGAAAATAAGCTGTCCATTTAAACAAGTAGACGTTGACTATCACCATTTCGGTGAAATAAAATGAATGTGTGCACTGGACTTGCGCGTGCGAATGTGCAGATGCGCTGTTACCCTGTTTGGCGCAGAGGCGACAGCTGCAGCCTATCAACACAAAACCGCATCGCTCTTGAATTATTTTGTAGGAAATATAATGTACGCCGTAAGTAATTGGCTATATCAATATAATATAAAGTTCAAATACATGTACTGAATAATTCAACAAATACATAATGGCACTCATTTGTGTTGGACGACTAACATATAGACCTACACTAATTAAACATTTTCAATCTTTATCATTTGCTAAAGGCTGGTTAAAAAATAAATGCCGTGCCGTTATAGGGACGGAAGATGATTGCACCAATTTCATCCTCGTTAAGTATATCTATAATGTGTAGGGAATGAATTGGCCTACCTGCGTCTTTAGATGGGGAAACGAACACTACAATTATTTAAATTGAAGTGCGTAATCGCTCATCTTTGTGCTATGCATTGATGAATATCTATATTTTTAAACATGCCTGTGTCCTTCAAGAAAATGGTCACTGATTTGTTAAGGATGTCTTGAAGTCAGACTATTATTATTGTATTTTTATTTATTTAATTTTATTTTGAGTATATAGTCTAGTATTTATTTTGTTATTTTGATGCTATGGATATGCAGCATTTAAATCATGAATTGAAGATTAATTGTTTTGGCCTGCAACTTTTTTTGAAACTAATTGTTAGTGATTTCTTATATACGTTTTTGCAGTGCTTACATTTTATAGTGGCTGCAAGGTGCTTTCATGTTTTGATTGTTCTAAGCCTCATTTTTAATAAAAGCGTCTTCCAAATGACTAACATAAATGTCAACTGTTCTGCATTTCAATCAATTTGCTTCCCTCGGTCCTCCATCGCATGTAAGGAAGGCTAATGCGTAGACTTTACTAACACATATAAATGAACAAATAACTAAAATACATGTTATGCGTTTCAGAAAGAAGACAGCTGCGATTAAGGATACATTAAGAAAACAAATATAATACTGATGATACTTTCTATTCTAGTCTATTCTAAATAGCCTACCGATTATGTTTCAAATAGGCTTTTGACCTACAAGCCCATTCGCTACGACACGTTCTGACTGAGATTTTAATTTCACAAAATAACAAGAATAAATTGAAACTATTTTAAGGGGAACATATATTCAACTACAGCTATTATTGGCTTCAACTTCGGAGGCAATAGAAAGTGGAATAGCATTTAAAATCGAGTACAATATTTATTTCACAATTATTTTATGTTATTATTTCTGAGTCATTACCTTATTAACATGTTACATGCATTCTCTACAACTTGGTGTTTCTTAAATGACTTTTTCTTAAAGGATTTTGCGACAATTTGTTGATAGCCTTCGGTCACTGCAGAAGGTTATTGTATTATTATTTGCAGGGCTGGAATGAGGCTTCAGAATCGTGAAAACATATCCATCAATGGTCTATATTCATGTGATTTAGCTAATAATAATAATCTACTCCAACCTTTTAATTTGGACGCATTGTGCCTGCCGATATCATATAGGCCTAACTATTTATACAGAACACATTATCACTACCATTGTCATTATGATATATAGATAATATAAAACTTACATTACTCGAAATGAGAATAACTGAAACGGGTTCAATTGTAGAGTTCAACTTTGTAAAAATGGAAATAAATCGCGAGTTATTATTCAAACAGACCGCTGTTCAAACTAAGAAAAAATACAAATATATATATAGGCCTATACATGTAGGTTTATATTTATAGATGTTGACAGCTGTACCCATATCTATGTTATCTATTTATCCACATCACTGTGCTTCCACAAGAAATAATAGCCAAGGTATCAAATGTAACGTCGGCTCTCTCATACGGTCTGTAACTACAACTCTGCCCTCGTGTGGCGGGAATAGGAAGGAACGACACAATGTAAAATAGGACGGCATTCATGCGCAAGAATTCACATTCATGTGCCCATTATTGCATCCAAGGCGTGTGTTGCAGGAAAGCGATCCCTTTAATGATCGGTGATGATCACTTTTCATTGACCGCAAATATACTCCCAGAAAGTCTATCAACTCGCCGCCACCACACACACACACACACATATTGGCCTACACATGCCACGTGTTGCTGTGATATGTAGGCCCAAAATATATTGTATGTCTATATACATTACGGGTTCACCATAGTTCAATTAATGGTATGCAGTGCATCGATTCAGCCTGACGGCACACAAAACACCGTAAAGCCAAATAGTAGGCATGGCTTTGGGCTTAGACCTCGTCATTATCATTACTGCAGCAGCAACACTTGCCTTTGTCCTTGGCGATTAGGCCGAGAGCTGAGTTTACAACAAAACTGTTTTAAAAAGGGCGTTTGAGACTTTCGACTTTAGGCTATTTGTTGTCGAGTGAGAAGAAGTGAAGGTCCGAGCTTCCAGACGCTTTAAAGAAATGCCGGACTGCAGTTAAACCTCTTTCTTAACAGGAAAGAATCGGCCCGCTTGAATTCTTATGGCTGAGGCAATTGCCCCTTATTTAGGCATTTACAGCTATCTTTATTGTACTGTCTAGACGGTTCAAGGTTTAGCAAACAATCCAGTGTAAGAAATAAAAGAGCCATATAGCCTCCGCCAACAGCAAATCCGAGCAGCGATAGGCCTCACACAATCCAAAATATGTATACGCCTTTTGGTTAGACAATTATTCTACTTGTAACAGAGGTGTATAGGGCCTTAAATAATACATGTTTTTATTTCACACACCACAATACATCACATGCATATTTAAAATGCATACACAAGTGGGCTTTTTTGTATAAATAAATTCACTGAATAAATGTGTCCTGATATACCAGACTTGTAAAATGTTACATGTTGATTATACAAACACCAAAAATATCGTCAATTCATCCATGTGTCCAGAATTGTGTTCTTTCATCGTAAGCGAACAATTTCCAAAAATGCTATGGGATGGACAGGCTTTAAAATGTTGGATCCCATATATCTACCACCCGACTGGTCTGTCCGTCTGTGTCTTTGACCGAGGGCTTATCTGGTCCATTTGTTCGCTCATCAAAATAAGGGATTCCCCGTGAAATACTGTAGGCGATCCCGGTTGAGTTTTTTCTCTTTCATTCTTCTGTTTTGGAACCATATCTTCACCTGGCGATCTGATAAATTCAGCATTCTGGACAACTGTAGACGTTTCTCTTTGTTTATATACACGTTGAAAAAGAATTCTCGTTCAAGTTCTCGGATCTGGTATTTGGAGTAGGGACACCTCTTCTTTCGCGATTTAGTTGAACCTGCACAGAGAGAAATAAACAACGATAGATGAGAATCGTGACAATTGTTTGAATAAAAAGTGCCAAATGTGTTCCCTTTGACATTCAGCACAAAAGCCTTCTCTCATGGTCGTACTCAACAGGCGTGCACGTGTGGCGAACTAGAGCGCGCGCACACACGCACACAAATGCGGACCTTTTTATCTCTCCCGCTTTCAAACGCACGCTCCTTTGCGCGCGCGCCCACGCACGCACACACACACACACACACACACACACACACACACACACATACACACACAACCACACACACAAACATACACACACAGTCCTAGTCAGAATTCGTATTTAAATTGTGCAAATTCTATTTCAAATAGCCTGGCTTTTATATGGTGTGCATGGTTTAATATTGCTGAATGTGCGCTATAGGTCTATATACATAAGCGATAGAGTTTCATAGGGCTATATAGAAGTCGACCTTAAACCGTGTGGCATTTTGTTCTTCTTCCCTCTAAGTCCTTGGAAACCGATATCTCAAGAATCAGCGAATTGCATTTACATGCACAGGCTATGCATGTCCATTTAAACAAATACGCAAACTGCCGTTATGATTAACAAAGCAGTGAGCAGAAATAGCGTTCGGTAACGTTGTCCCGTTGTAAATACCTTTGCGACCATAAAGTAAATCTTATAGGGATATAAAAAGGTTTGCATGCTTATAAAGCCACACATAAAACTCGACCGACATGCTGGTGGACAGAGTTTACATACTCGTCCATTGTCTACAAAAGCCATACTTACTCTGATCGTTGGTCTTGTCACCGGAGTCCACGGATGAGTCTTCATTGAGGTTCTCCGTTGACTCCGCTTTGGATTGTTCTGGTTTGTTTATTGTCTCACCATTATCTGTAGCCTCCACGGGGACAGGCGATTCTGTCTTTTGTGTTGTGTGCTCCGCGTTGGTCCTCTCCGAGTTGAGAGTCTCAAAAAACTGGTCAAACCCCTGCGGAAGGACCCCGTTCCGGCCAACATTAGCGAGGAAACTGCACGTCGAGTTCGTACCAATGTGGTGACCGTAGGAGTCGTTTTTAAACAGCATGTCCGCCCGGCCAGAAGACTGAATTAAATCCCGTTGCATGATCTCCTCCGTGGAGTAATAAGACGCGTAGTTGCTCCTGTAGTGCCATTTGCTCGGATGGTCCAGTCCATAATCCCTGAAAGCGACTTCGCGAACTGGTTGGACTTGGGCTATGTTGGGAGAATACGGGAAATTAATTTGACACGTAGTGGTCTGCGGTAAAAAGGAAGTAACTGATGAAAAATCAGGCGCCGTAACGTAATAGGTACAATTCGGTAAATACATGTTTGAAGAGCAGTTGTTGCGATCATCGTACTCCGTCATCTCTCCCGTTCCCTTTGCAACAGCGAGAGGAATTGGCAGCTTGACTGTGTTAAACTTTGTCCATATATTGCACCATAGACGTGTGGCGCGAACTCGAGAAGGCGAAAAAATCGGAAACGTAGGCAGACCTGCAATTCATCTTCATCGATTCTGGAGGTAATTGTGTCATGTGATCCAGCAAGGAATTTACCATATATCAATATCACTCATTAAAAACTGTCCTCGGAAACTCATGTGGGCGCATGCACGAGAGTCCATTGGTTGTGGTGGTGTGTAGGCTACTCCTCTCAGCCTCCTTGTCCTATGGCTCGAGAAAGGCAAATGTGTGAAGCACCACTGGAATTTATCATTGAGGGTTTAGGGTAACGTAATCTTCATCATGAAATGGTACCCAAACCACGTAGGGATTAACCCGTGTGCTGTGGAGCAGACACCATGGGTTGCAGCGACAGACTAGGCACGTTGAGAATGACCTCGACTTATAACTTGGAGCCGAATACCTCCAAAAGGCCACGACGCGTGCACCCGTATTGGCTACTAGTAATCCGTTATAAACACGTATTGCATATGCCTATAGGTATGTGTACAGGTGGGAGATATGGAACAATGGGATTTAAATGGAAATGTAATATAAACTACCAATGTTAAAGGGATGTGTTTACATTTCAGCGTACCGAAATAATAATCAAGAATAGATACATTTGCCAAAACAACACCGAGCTGGAAGCTTTACGCAATGAACAAAACAAAACACGTTTGAGGTGCACGGATGTAATTTTAAATCCAACACACAAATAAAACCATTGCGATTTTAGAAAATAGGCCTACATTTAAGGCTTGTGGTGATATTACCATGGTGGTCCTCCTACCTTAACATTGCAGATACAAAGCAATGGACTGCTAGTTGGACTGCTAGTTGGACTGCTAGTTGAAATAACCACGACGCACAGACATTACGCATTAGTACATCCATTAGTATCTTCAATCCCCCCCCCCCAAAAGAAAATAAACGTAAACCGTCACCCAGATATGTTAAACGTGGCACTACATTGCCAAGTACAGAAAAATCACACTGGCTTTGACCGTCTGTGTTGATGTGTACGAAGCAGTCACCAACAACCGTCTGCAGGCAAATCATTTTATTGCACAAACAAAGGGGCGCTCACTAGTTAAACTAAGCTTTTAGTCGAGGGCCGGCTCGGCGGGCAGAAGGACTTGTAGCCCAACAGTTTGAATAAAACAAATCCGCCATCCAGCTTTGAAGAGTTTGTTTTTCTTTGTGAGTATATTTTCCATTTTTATTTTCCAAAAATGTAGTATAGTCAATATGTCATATACATTTTTTTTTAACTAAATACAAACAGAAAATGCCTTTTGAAAAAAATAACTAATTTGAGTTGTAGGGCTGGACAGGCGCTTTGGCAACCTCTAGTTAGACTTGATCACTTGCAAATGCTATTTCTGATACAAGTTTAAATGTATTCATTTAAAATGCTTAATGCGTAATTCCAGTGTGCGATTTTCTGTAGTTTGCGTGGTGGAACCAGAACATGGTCGATCAAAGTAACGCAAAGCGAGGCCTTGCTAGGCTACATTTAGCCCTGCCGTATACTACACCACAACCAAATAAGTACAAACCAGCCCATGCGTAGAAAAGCCTTTATTTGGTACATATTGT
>JAOPJO010000089.1:2244650-2258696 GCA_027123675.1 Molva macrophthalma
ATAGTCAGATACATCAGGAGACCCAGGCAGGGTGTCTCTGGTGATGACGTTGATGTTATACAGTGCAAGTGCTCTATTGCACGGAGAACATCTTTAATAGAGTATGTACTTTCAGACGGATACAAAATAATATTTAGTGACTTTGGTTAGCAACTAGTGAATGTTGGGAGGAAATTGTGTTCTGAAAACTATTAAACATATTCCAGACGAAGAAAGTTATGGTTAAAGTGCTGATATATGCTTCTGAGTCATTGAGATCGTCATTGAACAATTTAAATGAAGCCACCCTTTTTCATCTATGTTGGCTCCATTGAGCCTATTTTATGAGACACAATGTAAAAGCAGCTGATGTCCTCCTGAATCATTTTAATAGTGTGAAGGAAAGAGTGAGATGCTGCCAATGGTCACCTGAGTCATTGATCTACATATTCACATATATTCATATCAGGAAGATGGCACTTTTAAAAATATCGAAGAGATGTTTATTTGTTATTCATTTGTGTTTATTTATTTAAATGGGATCAATCAAATGGATCAAATTATTGCTCGAGACAATTCGGTGATTCCTTAATATCGATGGGGAAATATACCAATCTAACCCAAAGATATGTCTATGCCTGCAACAATAGCCCCATGTTTTGTTCAGTAGAAGAATCACTGATGTGCCTTCTGAGGAGAGTCCATAGCCAGCGACGCCTGTTATGGTAGTGAGAGATCCAACACATAATTAATATAAAGGATTGAGATTGAATGAAATATACTAAACAATACCTTCAACATGCCTGATGCTTAAACAATTCTGGATTCAGATTCAAGTATGCAATGGGATCTCACTCAAAATCCATCTATAATTAGAATCGCATCCCCTAATTGATGTGGCATAATTTAAATTAATATATTTTAGAATCAATGTTTCATCCCTATTTAAAGACACTATAGAAGGAATTATTCCTGTTGAGGTTTTAAGGAGAAACACCTCCCCTTTTAAAATAACCTTGTAAGGGTCTGATCTGTGCAATTCACTTATACACAGATAGACTACTGATTTCCTATTTAAAACATTAAAAAAAACTTCTCTAGGACTACTTCTATTGATTATTATTTCAAATGAACACTTTCTCTTCCCCGATGGTTCTACGATGTACAGGCAGAGTTATCACAGGCCGACTTTTCCCACAGCAGGCGGCTGTATTTGAATCCCAACCCTGTGCACATGCCCTTCATATATTGCTTATGCAGGCTACCACCAGCTCCAGGGGATGAAGGTCTTGGAGGGAATTACAGCTTTTTTTCTGTGAAAACAAAAAAAGAAAACAAATCACTTGTGTGAAGCTCAATGTTTGGAAGCCAACCAAAGTTTGAGGAAAGGGGTATAAGAAACACATTAACATACCGACGGTGTCCCGAGAAATCAGATGGAAAGGGCAGCCGCCGTCTAGGCAGGAAGCTGTTTAAACATTAAATAAATGTATACATTCACTACTTACAGGGGAAGTGGTAGTCGGTAGTCTCAGCACTTTGCTGGTGGTAGACCTGCAAAAGAACAAACAAATGTAAACAGCGAGGGGATTTATCGCTAAACTATACTCACAACACAGTATGCACACAATGAGGTAATGATATCCAAGCTGGGGCAAATGGCGAGCAGGGATCATTATATGAAATCAGAGCGATGTTGAGAGCAGCAATTTATACACTCTGCAGACGGTCATTCATCCTGATTTATAGATAAAGAACAATGGCTCTTCAAAGGGTGGAGGGTCTGGATCATGAGTTTAGGATAACAATGACCACGCTTGATGCATGAAAAATACATGGCTAAGTACATAATAACATCACATATGTTTGATAGACTTCCAAATGATAAACAGAGAGAGAGAGAGAGAGAAAATATGGATTGAGATACAGATAGATAATTGGATTTATTTAGAGGACAAAAATCACTTACCCATGGAGTGATCTCTGGGTCTGTTGTATCAACTATCATTGATCTAAGTCTGAAGAGAGCCGAGTCTTTCAGGTTTGAATTTCATTACAAACAAACCATGACCTTGAAATTAATATCCAGCATGTGAAGGTTAACTCTTGATTCAAAATTCACCCACTGGATAATTTGCCTCACTGACAGGAATTGGCCTGGTGTTGTCCATAGACTCTCCTCCATGTATTTCTACAGGACATCAAACACACACTATCTGGAAAACTCCACAGTAAGATTGTTGTGTTGAAAAGGTCAACATAAAACTTAAACTAAAACCCTGACAACAGTCTCCAAGGGAAAGGTTTTGCGAGCCACGGAGGGGGGTCATGGCTTTTGTGTGTTCCCTGTATTGCGTTGGCAATGTCAAGTCCTTCTTCTGTTGTTGTATGTTGGATGAAAATATATATGTATAACTATAGAATGGTGTATTAATACAGTGGACGTGACCTTGGTTTTGAGGAGTGGTGATGGGGTGTGTGGAAAATGACGGCAGAAAATGTTATTGATCTTTTTTTTTTAAGGATCTCAGCATTTTACCTCTACAATAACACATTGTTTAGGATGTTAATTCAGGAACTATAGTTAAAAATATATATAAAATAATGATTTTATTTTTGATTGAATACAGTCTGGTTGTTTGACAACATGGCCTTTATCCTATCCAATCTATTCCCCGCCCCCTCCATACCCAGCATTTCCATATGTTGTTAAGACCGATGTAATCGGTTAGCGTTAGGCTAGGTTTATGTGCAGTGAAGCTTAGCCGTGTTTAGTTTCAAGAGCATTATGATTCCCGTATGATACCTGTCTGCCTCCATAGACTATCATTAATCTTGATGATCCTGTGTTCACGCAATTCTACACATTTTCAATCTAAGGTCTGCATTCTTGACACGCGTTACGCTCCTATGCTAAGGGCCCCCAACAAAGTCAGCAATAGCTGCTTGATAGCCTCTCCTACACATCAGATACGGCTTCAGAATACATTGAGGCATGTTAAATGCCAAGCTGTGAATAAATAGCAATATTTACTTGCAAATTAGACATAGTTTATATTAATGTGCAACGAAGCGAACCTGTTCGAAGACGTGAGAGACTGAATCAGTGTGTGAGCCGTACAACAACAAAAACCACAACAAGAAGAATTATTCGAATAATTACATGTTATACTATATAATGCTTATAATAATCAATAGGCTATGTTTTATTGACATACTTGATTTAGTGAAAACAAGTATTTAGACCAAGCATGGCATAAATACCTCTGTACTATTCCAGAGACAGATCTCAAAGACTACTACTCAACATGATCTATTAAGAGCCCTATAAGGTGATCAGGTGATCAGCTATAGTGAGGTGGTACAGGAAGTGCTCTTCCAGAAGCCTTTTAAGGTAGGGCAGGTGTGACGGGAACTCAGCTGCATGACCAGCTCAGCCAAACCGCCAGTGGCCCCTCCCCCACTAATCAAACCACACCCACTTTGGGAATTTAGACTTAGAAGAACTAGTCTAGCCATATAGTATTTGAATTTCAAATATCCCTTATTTTAAAACAAACACCTTTTAAAACAGAAGATAATTATTGGATTTGTAAATGGAATAGACAGCCATTCATGTGTTTTTCTACAACGTATCGTGTTGTCCATTGGAACCCTATAGCATCAGTAATTATTCCCCTCTGGCCCAAATGTATATACTACCCTATAATCCCCAGTCCTGAAAACAGAACCTCAGGGCTGGAAGGCCTGGTTATGGGAACACCAGAGTTCTAACCTGACTCTCCACAATGATTTAAATAGTCCCATCACCACAAAAGTTCAATATTTTACACTTATAGTGACCCTCCTGCATGCAGGGACACTTGACTGAGTGATGTATGATTAACCATCAGACAGACATGAGACAGCTCATATACCGCCCGAACAAGACTAAATGACACATAAGCCCAAGGCAATATGTGGATAAACTACAGCCTGCATGTTAGGACCTGAAAGAGTTTGGCTATTAATTAGCAAACATTCCTTCACTGTTCATAAAAGGCAAGAAGAATGTTATAGCGTCCATCCGTTTAATAGCATTCAATGCATTCAATAGTTTTCAATAATATAACAATTCTGTCTGTATTGCATAATAGAATGCCACCAATATATTGCACCGTTTGCTTTATTCTTCTTACGTAGGCCCTGTTTAAGTAAGGGATGTATAAGCACTGGTATCCCCTATAATCTTTACGGTGGCTTATTAATTTTCTTTTCGCCTTTAACATTCTGGGGTGTCGTTGATATGTATTTATTCAGGGAATATTATGGGAGGGGGTCACAGAAGTTAACTTGGCCGGGTGGACATTGGAGTGTTTTGTGAGTTAACTTGTGAGTTATCATTATTAAGTATTATACTATTATTAAAGTAGTTGCCCTACGTAGCATTAGAAGTATGTAATTTGCCCAAACGGATCGTGACCCATTTTGGAGCTCCACGCTGATCTGACACGCCCCCATTTTGGCTCTTAAACGCGTCTCGCCCAGAAGGAGAGGAAGAACCGCACGGCAAAGATTATATTTATCCCCTGCCGCGGTAAACACATTGCAGTTTGTTTCCGAAGTGCCCGGTATTGTGTTAGAGTCGCTTTCGCTACTACTAGAAGCTCTTGTCAGTCTGGTGTTCGGGTGTGCAGCGACTTGTTGCAGAGAGGGACCAAAGTTGGCCCAGCGTCAAGGTAACTAGCAGCTAGGGTAACAGCGCTAGCTCTTTTAGCTAGCCTAGGGCACTGCTAACATTCCTCAAATGTTCAGATTTGCCTAACTTTTCGCGGGCCTCGGGCCCTGGAGATGAACCCCTGCCGTCATAAGCTGCTGGTGTTTTGCAGAAACACCCGTGGCTCGTCGATGTTTACATTTCCGCTTAAGTTTAAAGCGAGTAACTTCATGCATTAGTTAAGTTAATTTTGGATCTGCCAGCTTGCGTGTGTTGTGAAGGAGACGACACCGTGTCGTGCAGCTCAATGTTAAAGCACCATAGGTGTGCTTTTCTTTGCTTCACTGCGGACCTCAATGTTACGGTTAATAATGCAAATGATTCGGTCCACAGGTTCCATACAATCAATGGTTTGAAGGATCGAATAGGATACACCATCAACATGGGGGCTGTGGTCTCTCGGTGGAAGGTTTGTACGCAAAAATGACTTCCATTTGAAATTCATATAAAAAGTTATAAGACGTTTGAATGCAACAAACGTCTTCATACGGTTGTTTTAGTATTATGGGGTACTTTCATTAGGTAGTGCTGCACAAAAGTGTCTATATAGGCATATCTACTTTGTGGTTTGACTTGAACACCATTTTGACTTTGAAAGTGTTATCAATACTACCCCCAAGCACAACATAGGATGGAAACCCGTTATATAATCACATCACACTGACACAAAAACCCTCATCAGATCTGTCTTTTCTACATGCCTTACCTTGCAGAGCAAACCTTCGACTGTGGACGTCTTGGAAGGCATTGATAAGGTATGTTTGGACCAAAGGAACATCGATACGTGAAAATGTCATTGCAACTGAACAGCACACCAAGCATCTAACTAAAACGTTGACCCTCTGTAAACTTTAAGTGAAATAGTTCAAAGTTTGATCTCAGCCAATGCAAATCAGACCAACTTCCCAGTGTAATTCCATTGAGTTTTATCACATACTTAATTTAAAAGCAAGACCTGTTGGATCCACTTGATGTCATTTTGAAACTATTTCATGGTTCCCTATCCCCCCCCCTGCATAGTGTTGCAGGAATGCTAGTTAAAGCACTTTTAATTGTACATTTGTTTTAATACTGGCCAATCAGTCGGAGCATGCACTGGTGTTAGGGAATCATTTCTGAGGGAAAGGGCCAAGTCCTATGAATCACCAGACTATTGGCCTAATGATCCAAAAGTGCCTCCTGCAATAATTGGATCTGGAAACCAGACCAGTAAAGTGCAGTAAAGCATCTGTTTCCTGCACTTATCGTGCTAAAGAGAGAGCAAAATACGTGATCACAATATTATGGATGCAAAAAAAGAGGAAGTGGCACTTCCCTGCTACCAGGTTGAGCTAATGCTATAAAAGTCCTTCTGCTATTGTTTACGTTCATGGCTAGGGCGCAGGCACGACAAATGCTGTTCGGCAGAATCAGTACAATGAAGTAATGTTGACACATTATATTGCTAACATGTTTTAGTGAAGCCAGGCGAGACATTTATGATGGTTTCATCACCAGACCGGTATTGTCCTTTTTTAATGGCTAATACTGGTTCAGAAAAAAATTGGAACAATATGACCATTGTACAATGTGCCGCTAAGCTATCAAGGCATGCATGTTTGTGAACCGCCATTTTGTGAAACTGGGTTGGAGGAACATTCAAGTCATGAAAGGGGAAAAGATTTGAATAATAATCCTGGTTCGGCTTGGTAATAACGAGTTTGAAAGTTCAACGCAGGCCGCAGAGTGACAGCCACACATGCTACTGTATCACTGTTTTATTTACAGAATAAAAGCCAGTGCTATTCAGTCAGCCAGCTATTTTTAGCATGGGTATTATGGCCCGTGTGTTCAGTGTTCATCTCCTTTTAATGAAGGAGCAGCCATGAAGGGCTAGTTTGTTGTACTTACCTGAGGGGGGAACTCCCACATGACACTCTCTTTGTTTACTTATGTTTTCCTTAGAAACACACCCTCGCACGCCACGCCATGTTTTGGCTGGATGTGTCTGACAAGAAAAATGACTTTTTATTGTTTTTCCACAGGATATTCACAAATTGGAAGAACACGGTGAACATTATCATAAGCAGTTGAAGGTGTGGGTGGGACGTCTGCTCCTGTACTCGTGTCTCCTCTACCTCATCACGTGTGTGATCGTGTATCTGTGGTACCTGCCTGAGCGAGCCGTGGGTCGGGTGATACTGGCACTGCCCTTTGTCATATTCCCGTTATTGTACGTGCACCGGAAATTTCGTCCTATTTCACAAAAACGCAAAAAAAATCGATCTTTTTGGATTTGAACTGTCTGAACTTCATGTTACAGAGTGTGGTTGCTCCGGAGGATGCTAATTGCTCTCTGTGCGTGGAGAACAAAACGAAATGGTGAGGGTTTGTTTGATAGGCATTCAAAATTGCCTCTATAATCCATTGTTGGAGGATTCATTTAATCAAATAAATGTATTTTATTTTCACAGATGAAAAATTAGAGGAACTAAAAGTGCAAAAAAGGAAAATAGTAAGTTCATGCATTTATTAAAGGTGGAGTTTAGTGGCATCTAGCGCAACAGAATTGGCAGAAATTAAATATTAATATTCATAAGTGTTTTAAATCATTTATAATTCATGAAAATTCAGGGGGTAATTCAGTTGGTTGCAATCTGCAAACTTACTGCTAGATGGCACTAAATCCTACACACTTCACCTTTAAACTTAATGTCAGTGCTACATTTTGTAGGCAAATAATCAGAAATGCTTGCTACATAATGATGCCTCCTTTTTTAAACGGACCCACAGCCTAGATAGCCCTACATTAACACCACATTCTATTGTTTGCGATACATTTCCTGTTTCGTTGGGGTTAAGAAAGCAAACTATATTTTCATAGCTTTGAATGTTGTTCACCGGTATTTCTTGTTTTTCCTGTTAACTTCAGCTGGAAGACGTTATGGAGACCGAGACCTATAAGAATGCTAAATTTATTCTGGAGAGATTTGATCCGGACTCCAAGAAAATAGTAAAACAACACACTTCTTCTTCTCATTTTCATCTCCCCTCATTGTTATTCCTGCGTGTGTAAACCTCCCTAATATATAACCTTCTTCATATTCAGGAGCTGAATTCCTCCTTCAATTCCAGCCAGTTGACTCCAAAACCAGGACAAGGTACCAGGCTACGATCAACACACAACCCACACAAAGCTGAAACTTTGTATTTCTGTTCTTGGGGATAGTGACACTCCTGAATGCAGGGACAGTTGACGGAGTGATGAATGATTAACCGTCAGATTGACGTGATATAGCTAATGCACACAGCCCTCTAACAACACTCACACGACTACGTGACGCATGGAAGCCCAGGGCAATATGTGGATAAACTAGTGTGCTTGTTAGGACCTGAAAGGGTTTGACTATTAGACACCCAACATTCCCTAACCGTTCATACAAGGCGAGGACGAATGTTATAGCGTCCATCAGCTTACGCATGAAATTGTTGTCAATGATATAACAATTTTTGTCTGTAGGTTGCATATAAGCAGCCTATCACACCACCCAGATATTGCAGTGTTTCGCTTCATTCTTCTTGTTTCTCCGTTCCCGTGACCGTCCTTTCTTCTCTCTCTCCTCTCTCCTCTCTCCTCTCCATTGTTAGAGCTCCGCCAGCGCAACGTAGCATCCAAGGCCCCGCCCTCCGCGGCGGCGAGCCCTGGCGGCGGCGGCGGTGCCGCAGCCCGACCCCCGCCGGGCCCCGGGCCCGCCTACGCCGGCCGGTCCCTCCTCTCGGCTCCGGGCGGACCCCCAGAGAGGGGGCTGTCTGCGGGAGCCGCTCAGCAGAGCTTGATGAGGAGGCCCCTGACCCCGGGCACACCTGTTCCGGGAGCGGGTGAGTTACCTGCGCGCGGGGGGACCCCGTCGTAATGTGCTCCATTAAGGTGTGATTTAGTCCTCTCCGCCCGGCGCGTCCCCTGCCGCTGAGGGCTCCCTGGCGTGTGGAGTCAGCAGAGGGGCCGTGTGGTGGAGTTGTAACGGGTAATTGTAGGAGTGTAGTTTTTAAATATTTTACTAAATGGTTCAAGCCTCTTGTTTTCTATCTGCTCCCCCACCTCCCGGTCGGCTAAAGGTGCCCAGAGTCAGGAACTGTAAGATGAAGTTTTAATCCGCCTGAAATGGATAACGCAACACAACATAAAAACTAGTAATGCAGAGTCATTTTGCCAGTTTTTTGGGGGTATTATTTGTAGCCCTTTCCAAACAGCGGAAGAAAATCAAATTTTTTTGAAGGGCAATTATTGCACCACAAAGTTTCCTCTGGAGTGCCCAGGTATTGCATATTCAATATGAGTTATTTCTCGACCACGAACGCTCTGTAGAAGTTGCAAATAAGAGCTAGGGCGAATGTGGCTCCACCAGGAAGCAGCATTCGGTAATTGCCACGTGGAATGCCAACTGTGAGGTGTGCCCGAGTTAAGATTACGTTAACTGTGATTAATTAGCCGGTCCGTGCCGGTTCTCTTGGCAGTGGTGGGAGGAATCTCGCTAAATGTCTCTTAATACCGGTTAAAATGATTCTTTGGCATTCGACCCGGCTCACAAATGGCTTACATGACTTGATGCTTGCCGTGGCTTCTGTGTGAAATTGAAAGTGAAAAGCAATTTGATACAAAGAGTCACCACAGAGTTTCCATATGCTGGTAAATTAATAAGCAGCAGGGTAGCAAGACTCTGCCAAGTCTCGGTGAAATGACCAGTCATCTTCCTATGATTGCTCTTGATGTTGGATTATATTAATTACCACTCACCAAACACAGCGGGGGAATGTAGTCGTGCTTCGCAAGTGAATTCTGGGTTTAAATTATTATGAAGAGGGAGTGGAGGGGTGGGGGTGGGTGAGGGAGAGAGGGGGGGAAACAGCAGCATTTTTGCATGACTTTCGGAGCCAACTGTTAAACTGCCCGTCGCACAGACCGTTTCCTCCCGGCCGGGCTGGCACTGATCTGGAGTCAGGGCTTCAGGCTGTCTGCGGCTAATGGGCGTCGGTGTTGTATTTGAACAGGCATGCATCCCCCCGGGCCGCCGCTGGCCAGACCGGTGCTCCCCCGGGACCGGGGAGCTATGGACAGGGTCATCGAGTACCTTGTTGGATACGGCCCGCAAAACAGGTAGGCAGAGCCTGCCTTCAGGGCGTCAGCCTCGAAGGGGGAAGTTCAGTTTCAGCCGCCGGGCAGCGGAACATGATGACCTTCGTGAGGGTACATGCATGAAGGCCATCACCTATGTGTGACCTTTGAACTGGGTTAATTCAGTGAAGTATACAAATGTGCTCTTATTTGAAGAGCGGTGTTTATCCAGTTGTCCCTTTTTAGTTTTTTACGACAGACAAATGTTAAATATATCAAGATTATATGTGACACACTCATGCTGGTGTACACTTCAGAGATTGTATCAATAAACTGACGGCCTGGTAATGGCATATGTATTTTAATGCAGATTGCTTTTCCATCTCTTCTAGATATGCTCTCATATGCCAGCAGTGCCTGTCCCATAACGGCATGGCATTAAAAGAGGAATTTGAATATGTTGGTAAGATTTAGAGAAACACAACGCTCTTTGTCAGTCTCCATCAAACACTGTGTCTGCGTTTGCCCTCCAGCTCTTGGCAGCCTAGTATATCATATGTCTTTTAAATGCCTCTGCCACGACCGACCTCTGTAAGCAAAAACAGAACAAGATTGAATATGCAAACTAGCCTCGCACATCGATCTAAACGGTTTTATGCGCCGCCGGCATTTATCTTTTTATTGTTGTCGTTTTTTTGGCGCTCAAATATATTAACACGCGAGTGGATCAGGTGATGGCGTGACTAAGACGCGCTTGTGTGTGTGCATCATCGCAGCCTTCCGATGCGCGTACTGCTTCGTTCTGAACCCCGCGAGGAAGGCCAAGCCGCAGGCCCCCAGGCTCCCTGAAACACCCAACGGCGAGCAGAGCCTGGCGTCTGAGGGGCCCGCGTCCCCACCCGGGGCCAACGCGGACGACGGTCGGTGTGTTGTCGGTAGGGGTCTCCTCTGCTTGGTGTCGGCCTGGGCTAGCGCTCCGAAAGGTTGGAGCCGTTTTAAGATACGACCCAAACTGAGGTTGCAAACTTCACTTTCAAGGTCTGGAGTTTGAATGGCCTTCAAAATGGTACAAATTGTAAAAGAAAATGAGCTCAATGTGTCTGCTTAGTTAAGTCCCCTCCTAATAGAATATACTCGAGTGGATGAGCTAACGGCAGGGGTTCGTTTTTATGTTCCCAGCGAAGACCAAGCTGGAGTTCCCCGGCGAGGCGGAGGAGGAGCTGAAAGCCTCCGTTGGGGAGGCCAGCATGGCGTCAGACGACCTGGAGGCGATGCCTGAGGAGGAGGAGGAGAAGGAGAAGGGGGAGGTCTCCTCAGAGAAGTCGTACGAGGACCAGAACGTGTCGGCCATGGAGGTGGAGTAGCAGCCGAACTTGAGACTCGACGTCTTTTCTTTTCAGAATTGCTTTTTTTTTTTCTTTTTTAGTGCTCAAGCAATTATAATAGATTAATTCAAAGCGATATTATCAAACGCATTTGTCTGAAGCGATTTTAAGTTATCTCAAGGAGGGGAAATTGAAAACAGGAAATATCCGAGTTGTGTCCTTTTGCGTTATGTTGCTTTCTTTTTCTCCGCGTATCATAAAGTTTACGTTTTATTTTTCTCATTCAACCGGATTCGCGACTGAATGTACATTGTTGCACCGTCCAAGCCGTGCAAGCGCCGTTCTTTGTTGTGTTGGAAAGACCTATTTTTATACATATATAGGAAATTATATTTATTGATATATTTTGCCAATGCTGTGCCGTTCATGGCCGTATTGGACAATGTAGCTACGGTAGCGCCTCATGTTTACACATCCGTTGAACCATTAAGGATGATTTACAGAAAAACTATTTATTGCTGAAAAGAGGAAAAATAAGATGTATGCTGATGGTGTGCATCTCTCTAGTGCCTTTGCGTTTCAAGGCCATGATGCACTTGCAATATTATGTTTTGATGTGGAGGGGGAACGACCAGCCATATGTTTGTTCTGTTTCAATGGTTTCTTATTTATTTATGAGTAACCTGTTACCCCTAACTTATATCATCGTTTTCATACACCCAGTCTCTCCAGTAAGTACCAATAAATACTCTTCTTCTATTGTCTGTCTATATATGGAATTTTAAAGGTGTATACATGTATATTAAGACAATAAAAGTCAATGACCTGTCTTCTGTGTATGTTCATTTCTACATTATAAACGTTAATCTTATCTTGATAAAACAGCAATGCACACGGTCTCAACAATCATCAAAATCATTCATTCAATTGAATTGATCTGTATTTAAATGTAGTGGTTGGCTGTTAAAATGTTGGGTTTGTTGACATCCCTCCCAGCTTGTAAGACGACAACCCTCCATTTTAAGTCCAGCCTGAATGTATGCTCCACGGTTGTATCCATCCTTCACAGCCCACTGGGCGCCAGTGTCCTCGTAACGTGGACCAGAGCTCTAATCCGCGCTTTTAGTGTCGTCATCCACTTCCGCGGTTGTCACCGCCATCCTGCGCTGTGCCGACCACCATTAAGACAAACGCGTTGAAACGGTCTGTTTTCATTAGTAGGCCAATTGTGGCTTGTGATCATTTTATTTTCGCTCGTTGATCATTTCGGACAGCCTACGATAATGCCGGCGACGCTCAGGCCTGACCAGTCTTGATTGCTTGACCCTCCTCATTTGCAACCAGAAAAGTCATTGCATCTACGAAGTCCCGCCGTGGCCGTCTCTCTTGACCCCTGCACCCTGAAGATGCGCCTAAATCTGTTGGCGGGGTCGGCGTGGCACATCGTCTATGGGTTTTGATAATGTATGTTTACAGAGACACGACCTTCTGGGCCGTGTAATGCATCAACGTCACACCAACAGTAACGCCTGATTCCACCGCAGAGTTCCAGCTTGACCTCTGACAAGAGCCAAACAGGGAAAAAAATAAGACATCAATGGGACAATGGTTGGATGTATGTTTTTATTTATTTATCTTTTATGCCACAGGGAGCGCTTCATACGTGTTCATTCTAGCTTAAATAACGTGTTTTTTAGGATTCATTTTGGTGTAATATTTTCTGATTCTGGTGCTTGTATTCCATCATTTTGTCAAGTACCCTGCTTTTTCCCGTTTGTGTGATTTGACAGATGTTACTGCACTGTCAGTAGAATTATTATTTGTGTGCGGGGTTCTGAACTTATCAGTACAACGGCATTCAATCTTTTTTTTTTTTTCTCTGTTGCTGTGTCGGTTTGTTCACAAAACCGTATCTCATCTAAGGAAGACTTATCATGGCAGACAGGTGGAGTTCATAAACAGATTCAGGTACTGTTCTGTGGTACACAAACCTAACATGGCTGAATTGTTGTCTCACCTGCTACCATAAGTCAATGTAACATATATTATTAACCTGGTGTCGTATTCTATATCGTGCAGCCATGATCATACATGTGGATGACGTCCTGCCTCACTTGAAGAAATCCAGATCAAAATAACAATGATAGTTTGTGCACCTGAGCTTTTGACAGACTATTAAATGTCACGTGACATAATACCATACCAAGCAATACGTTTTATGTCATGAAAAAATAGAAATGGCTCTGGATTTGGTGTCCAATTGTCCGAACCGTCGAAGGATTACATGTGACACGTTATCACAGAAACACTAATTGATTTTCGAGGATGACAAATGACATACAAGCTCGCGATGCCGAGGTAATTCTGCGCAGGCATTGGAAATGTACACCGACGCTGCCCGAGGGCCTTACGTCTTTTCATACTCGTCTTCCAGACGTGCATTCGGGACCACTTGACTCAAATTTATACTGATCTTTTATTTATACCCGGGCGAAAAATGGCAGATAAAAAACATAAGTGTTCTTGATATTGTGTTTTGTCATATCGAGCAGCCAAAGATTGAAATCCTGTGAAACAATTTTCTGAAGAAATGAAGGAACGTGGCCTCCTGAACCCTAGAGGATGATAAGCCTATGGGGCGAGGAGGACGAATCTCAAACAAGAGGCAGAGAATAAGTAAAATAGACAAGTGCACCAGCCTTGTCACTTTTCCATTTGCTGCACCCGAGTGTGAGCACTTCACCATTCTCCATCTCAGAGGGAGGAAGACCTTCATCGTTATCCCCTATCTACTGTACTGAATACAGAAAAAGTAGCCTATCACCACCTTGTTCGGGCTGACCCGGCCCTCCTGCCTGCCCCTCCCCGAGCTGGGCCTGGTGCTGAACCTCAAG
>JAOPJO010000089.1:2267828-2279095 GCA_027123675.1 Molva macrophthalma
TATATATTAGAGACTTTGTTGCATACTATGTGGTGTAACCAGATTTTAATAACTGGCTATTCAATTTGCTATGAAAAAGTGTTCTCGTCCGTCTCGTTAATATTGTAATTAATCTTGAGATGAAATCATCAATAAGAAGGAAGTTAATGAACGGACTGCAAGAAAAAATGAACTTTTCGTCAAATCTGCCGTTAAGATGAATGTTACGTTTGAATTTATATTTCAAAAACTCTGCACAAAGTCATCCACGACTAGTCAAAACAACAGCAATACTAAACAACAGCAACAACAACAACAACAACAACAACAACATATGTTAGGCGCTAGTTGCATCCGACCCATTTGGATACAGTATACATGACTGGGCCACTTCATGTGTGTGAAGCAGCTCCGGCTTCACGCTCTCCTCCGCTCCAACCGGTTCCGTCGGGCCTCCGGTGTATCAATTTACTCGCCGCTTTTCGTTAGTCTTTCTTAATTCGGTGCAGTCGGGTTCCCCTTTGATGCGGTGCTGTTGTCCCCCAAACAATTGGAGTGTAGACAATGGAGGCATAATGATAGATCCGTGCAGCCACCATCTGTAAGACCAGCTGCTCCCTTGCATCTGTACAATATGCTGGAGCGAGGAGCCTCACTAATCTGCATAATAAGGAGAGGGCTTATACCAGTCTAGTAAATAATCACGCGCAATCGATGCACTTCATTCCCTCAATCTTTGACTGATGCAAAATAAAACCAGATAGGAAAAATAAATATTTTCGTCTGGGAGCTTCAGTATGCATGCCGCGGCGCCCAGAAGCCACGCTGGGGTTACGCCATGTTGATTTAGCCCCGAGCTACAGATTTGGTTTGCACTCAATTTCATCTTTTCATGAATACCCTAATTACAGGAGTGCTCTTCGCTCCTTCTCAGAGCCAAGTTCAGGCGCCGATCCTTAGCCATGACACAGTACGAGTGTGAGCATGAGGAGAAGGCCACACAAGGGCCATGATCTATAGCAGCCCAGGTCTGTATAACACCCTCACTGCAGGGGCAATACGCTAGCTAGAAGATTGCCTCAACAAAAAAATAATTGAACATTGTAACTTGTCCGAATGAAGGGTCTCATTTAGACACGACCATCTCTGCCTATACAGCCGTCCGACCGATGGAATTAACACAGGGTGTACAGACTGCCAGCTTTTGATTTGCTAATATTGTAATGGGCCTGCCATTGATAATGGGCTGATTTCAGTGGACGACTACTTGCATTTAATATTTATGTTACATTCCTGTGAGAAGCCATTGCAATGCAACAGGAAGGTTTGCATTTAAATGGCTTGTTTCAAAAGGCAGCAGAGTACATGTTGAGGGTTGGTAGCTATTATCGAATGGCCTGTTGGAGAATTGTCTGTCAATGAACATTTCTCTGTGCAATTTATGAAACACCTCTGGGTTTTGCGAATCGGCATAATATTATTTTTCAAACAAAGCCTTATTTATTAAACCTGCTAATGGTTCATGAGAAGACGAGTGAATTGATTGGACAGAATGTGTACGATAAAATTGATGCCAGCAGTCTCCTTGGAGCCGATGAATATCAAGGGGGTTTCTTATTAAATATGCTCATTCAATAAAGACTGCATTACAACATGGAGTGTGGTTAAGAGAGTGTAATGAAATAGGAAAGCTGTGGGGTTTAATTCATTAACTGAATGTTTATTTAGAACAGAAATAAAGGAAAGTGAGTTAAGCATGTTAAAAACAACCTCTGATTATTTGACCAGATGGGAACGCCGACAATTCTGTGGTCGCAAAGCTAACAAAGTGTCCTTTCCTATCACATTATTCAATCATATTTTATCTTGAAAGAAAGCCGCTGAATCTGAACATTAGCTTTTGGTTAACGCTCCATACAACCAGCACGGTTATGTTTCTATTGGCTGTCCTTCCACACATGTATCTTCACCGTTATATATTTCACAGATAGCAGGTTCACTATATCAAACGGCATGCATGCAACATACTATTTTTATTGTCTATGCGTTATATTTTCCAGCAGCACGCAATCTATTAATATGTGCAGGCCTGCTAGACGTTACCGTGTGGATGACATGGATTTTAAATCTCCATCTTGCTCCCAAGGTTCCAAGTGCTCCTAATTAAGCATGCATGATGTTTCTCCCAGCTGGTACGCTGCTGAAACGCACTAGGCAGGTGTAGTGAGCTCCACCACTTCCCCCACCTCCCCCATCTCCCCCATCTCCACCCTCCACCCTCCACCAGCGAGCGAGGCCCTAGGATGGGTACGGCGCAGGAATGCAGGTGTGACATGTTAGGAGGGGACCAGGTGCTTATTGAGTTATCAGGATCTGACACTGCTCGTTTCATCTATCATGGGCTTAAGCATTGTCACATCCGAGGCCCTGTTCTCCGTCGAGCGAATAAAGAATACAATACCAACAACAGCTGGAGCAGTTAAGAGCAATGCCGTTGTCATTGTCCTCGTGTACGTGTTTTAAGCAGACGGTTAACGCCGTGCGTTTGAAGATGCGACAACGGCGGTTCATCTCGTACAGTTTAACCACGCGTTAAGGAAGGATTTAATCAACTCAGAAACGCCATCCTTGGAAGTCTTCCGTTGAATGCACCGTACAAAAACGTGTTGCCATAACAAGGGTTGTTTCATGCACCTCTATCCACCCTCCAGTCAGTTAGCCTAACTGAGTCATTGTGAGTGCATTAGGGCCAATTACAGTGTGTTTGGATACCCCATAAACCATCTCCATTAGACCCGGCGTTGTCAAGAGATCATGGGGTGGTTTGTGTGCAACATGAAAGGTGTGTTTTTACCTCTTGGTCTTCATCGCCAGCCAGTCGCCATTGAGCACATAAAGTGAAGCCAGATTTACAGTGGAAAGGTTTTAACCCGAGACTCAAACTCCATCTGATAAACAAGCAATCCTTGCTTGAGGCTAAATAATTCTCTTTGAGGTCGGTGATTTACAATGCCATGAAGTATCGGTTTGTGGAGGCGGCTCAGAGGAACGCAGCGCTGTGATTGGTCATCCATGATCCAAATTTGCTCTCGGATCCCGGCTCACCAGCTTAAGGATTTCTAAATGAACAAATGCATAAATGATAGCAGGGGTTTATTCAGTGTTAATAGATGAAGAGAAATGAACTTTTCAGAGGTTTAGAAGGCTGTTAGATTTAACAAAATCCTCGCCAATTCCCCTTGATTGAGGGCAAAACCGAGGCAGCGTCAGCCAATCTCATTTTCTTGGCATTTTAAAGAGAACTCATTGGGGTATTGGTCCACTACGCAGACTCCTAAGAGATCTGATTAAAGGGAAATCCCTCAATGCTTTACCCTCACTTTCTCTGAAATAAATGAGGTGCCGGTTGCAAACGACTAAATTCATCTTGCGATGCCTGGCCTGACGTACGGAAACAGAGTGTAACCGCCGCAGAAAGGGATAGATGTCCAAAAACACAAATTGTTTCTTTTTTCTTTTCTTGCATCACATGCCTGTTACTCCCGACCCCTTAGGTAGAGAGATTCAACTGGAGTAGACAGGTTTCGTTCTTTAGTGTCAGGCATTACAACACCTGATATTTTTCAGCATTTGCGGCTAATTTCCTAACCTCCTGGTTGTCCTGGTTTTTGGAATAGTGGAGCTCTCCATGGAGTGTAAGAAATGTGTCCATCATCTCCATAATATTGTGGTGAATGCATGGAAAAGCTCTGATGCAGCTTATTCTTCATTCACTTTTAAATGTAAAAAAAAGTCTTTAATAATTCTGTGAACGTTTGTAGAAGATTGGCCCAAGGTTAAATCACGAGCTGTAAAACAGTCGTCAGAGCTCATAGATTCTAAGTAATTTTCTTTTTAGCAGACTTTAGGAAAACCGAAAGCTAATTCCTCATTCCCGACATGCACAGGCCCATGTGCTTACATATGCTTGCTGCGTGACAGAAACTTCCCTGTCCTTGATATTATAACCAGCGATGTATGTTGTTTTTTTTCTTCCATTTATTCATGAGAAAAAAAACATCATTTCATCTCACAAGGATTCCATGTGGACAAACACACAAAACAAAATATTACTTTCACAAGCAACAGTATCGAGTCCAATGTACTTTCTCTCTTCAGTGATAAGCTTCCGCGTTATTGACAGTAAACATATTCACTGGGGTCCAGCCCGTCTCGTGGAAAGGTGATTATATCGGTTCGGCTTGTTCCTGCTCAAGCATGCGTTTGTATCCTCACAGTTTTGCCGACTGTCAAAGTTGCTGTGGTGATTCTTGGGGTAAAGCCCTTGCTATATTTAACATGATGGAGTTGCAGCCTATGCATTAGACTGGCTCCTGTTACAAAGGCTTTGCCCTTAGGACGCCACCTCTTGGAGATATTTTTGTCCACATATCATGTGTCACTAAGTTGAACTCGCCTTTTACTTTGTACTTGCATGCGGGAATGTCAAAAAGGTATGAGGCAGATAAGTCAGGTTCCGAGTTTTGTTCCGTTAGTTTCTGTTTATTTTGGGTGGTGGGGGAGGTGATGTCACGCTGATGCATGATAGGATCGTGATTTAAAGATCCTTTTTATGGGGTTGTGTGAAGGCCACGGCATTGCACGTCATGAAGTGACACATTAATAGGGCTAAGGGCTCTCCATCACAGCTGCTGAGGAATTAATAGGAAATTGAGAGCTCCTGATGTCTTGTGATCACTGCTCCACTGTTTCCTTTATGGCCCAGCCCTCTTGTCTGTTAAGTGACTCATAAAAATAATAACACCGCAAGTCACGGTACCGTTGTGACATGGGCACACGTTACGAGCCGCCATTTATTCCAGGGGAACTAATTTAATCATGTTACCCTGTATAACTTTTCTTTTAATATACTCGCAAACACAAAAGAGGGCTGAGGAAAACCAATTTCACCCATGGGTGTATCAGCATGCGTCGCGGAAAAAAAAAACAAAAGAAAAGGTTCCGTCCAATTTGTTCCAGGCCGTGTTCCAGGGAGAGGGGCCGCCCCCCCGGAACACAGCCCCGCCGTCCCCCAATATCAGCTGGTTAATCCCGTCCTCTTAGTGGCTTTATTGGTTCATTCAATGGGGTCTGCTGTTGACATCCCCCCCCCCCCCCGCATCCCCGCCCTGTTAAAAGGCGTCCGCATCTCAAGTGAAATCTGGAGGGTTCTTTACACAGCAAGGAGCCCCATGTGGCCCCCGGCTCCCAGTAGACCTGTGATTTTCCCGCTTTAAGTGTCTACTGTCAACACTAATTTGTCGCCGCCGCCCCCCCCCCCCCCCCCCCCGCCCCCCCCCCCCCCCCCCCCCCCCCCCCCCCCCCCCCCCCCGGCCCCCCCCCCGCCCCCCCGCCCCCCCCGGTTCTGAAGCGATTACTCTGGCAGTTGGATGTTCATTTTTGCCTGCCTTTTTTTTTAGTAACTATTTACCACTTAGTAGAGAGAGGGCAATGTCATAGGATCAGACAGACCTAGGGCAATAGGTCAATATACTTCAAATCGACTATAGGGGTTTTGAAGCCACCCCCCCCCACTCAACCCAATTAGGTTTGAACACTGGTTATAGTTTCACCGGTTTGCTGTGGTGTCTGATCGGTGGGGCTTGACTTAATAAATGGTTAAATAATGTTCCGGAAAGTAATGCGGAACTCTTGTACCCAATTAGATTATCGCTAATTAACCTCACCTGCCTTGTACACCATGCTTGTTAAAACTAACTGGCTCACTCACTCTAATTCAATTCAATTAAATTTATTTGTGTCATAAATATATGGCCTGTTAAGCCCTTTGAGACTGTATTAAGGGCTATATAAATACAATTTAATTGAATTGAACTCTTGAACTTTCTTCAGATTTGGTGCATTCTTTAGCATTTTCCGCTGTCTTATAATATTGCAAAATTCTCTTCTTTTTCTAGCGCTGTCTTAATTATTTATCAGTTGACATCAACACCTTACTAATGCATGATTCAACCCTGCTTCCATGCTTTAACACCAAGCAATTAACAGATACTACATGCATAGCGTTGTCACTTCTATTCAATTGTTTATAATCTATCTCCCACTGGTTGTTTTACGTTTGATCCCCATCTCCCTTCAGTGTGACATCGATATTCATTCATCTGTTGAGCACAAGTTTATAGGCACTTTGAATTTAGTAGACTTTTTAATTTAGTACACGTTAATTGTCCTGCTGCGAGTAGCCTCCAGGACACAAAGGGTATGTGAAAAAGCCTCCGGCCAGTCTTTGTGTCTTTGTTGCTTCAGGAAACCAATTGCATGTATGGAGGTCCACAATCTGTAATTGTTTATAATTTGTACCTCAACATTCACAAAAGCCCATATGAATATATTTGACCATTAATATAGCCTCTTTTTTTTTTTTCAAAAGGTGTTCTAATTTAGAATAACACTTTTTTAGGAATCAATAAAACTTGAGTATGTTCAGGATGGTTAGACTTGTGGTTAATGTTAATAAGGTAAAAACAACAAGACCAAACATGGTATTCAAACCTGCCTGCATCTCATTTGCTCCAAATATGATTATTCTCCTATACTTACTTCACGAAATACCCAGGGTTGGTTCTGTCATGGCTTTATTAATTCAATTTCAAATCATTTTGAACAAACGGGATAGCTATTTACTCAGAGGAAACCTGTTTGAGAATCCGTTCACATTCACCCGTGTGTCCCTCACTAATCGAATCTTAATCGCATCGCTTTTCAAACTCAGCACAGTCGACAGCCACATACAACAAACAACAAAGACCAAGACAAACTGTTATTGTTCACTTCTTCCTGCTTCATCTCTGCGCATCTGCATGTGACCACCGGTAGCTGTCTTAACTGTGGAACCACATATCTTGCTGTTTGGCTTAGGCAGTCCCTCCTCCACAGGAACAGGGGAAGGCAGAAGCGGAGGAGCCCAGAGGAGCCAGCCCGCCCTGGAGCCCGCTGCCGCCCCTGCAGCAGCAGCGGCAACGAAGCTTACAAATCTGTTTACACCGCCTGCCCGAGTCCGTGCTGCAGCCGGCTCCGCCCCCACCGGCTCCACCCCCAACCCCGTCAGCTCCATCCCCTGCGCCCTTGCTGGCGTCGGCTCCACCCTCACCCCCACCCATGCTGCCACCAATTCCACCCCTAACCACGCCCCTATCAGCTCCATCCCCCCTCTCACCCCCACCATTGCCGGATAATCCGTCACCTCCTAAATCGCCCCAGCCCATAATAACCCCACCTCGGACCGCCACTCGCAAATCAGCAGCAACTTCTCAAAAGGAGACACTTCTTAAATTGTCCCGACTCGTAAAAAGCCACAAGACTTCACATTCTCAACGTATTCCCGTACACTTGCATCCCAAACCGGCCCTGACCATGCGGCTGCTGGTGCCACGCCTGCCCGACTCTGTGGTCCGGGCAGCGTCAAAATCACACGACTTTGTAGCGCCACCGGCGCCACCGCCAGATCCTCTGCCGGCAGAGTGCACAGCTCAGCGTGTGCTACCCAGGCAAACAGCACAGCCACGCCTGTGTTTACACCGGCTGGCCGAGCCTCTGCTGAAGGCCTTAGTGCTGGCACCACAGGGGCATGAGGCTGAGGAAGAGGGGGAGGAGGAGGAGGAGGAGGACGATGATGGAGGAGAGGGAACGGACAAATGGAGCCATGGGCGTGGAGAAGAGGCGAGCTCTGTTAGGGAGGAGTTGCAGGCACACGCCACACACGGTGACCCTCACTCTCTGCTTCGTTCCCAGAATGCTGGAGAGTGTGCTCCGTCCAGCGCCCCGGGAGGGTTGCATAACGGATTCCCCCACAAGGGTCTGCTGCAGAGCACACGCAGGATCCGTGTGGACTTCAAGGTCAGTCTCTGTTTTGTTTTTTTGACTTTGCATTCGTCATACTTTGGTATAAGTTGCAGGGGTAATACTTTCACAAGCCAATATGACTCGCAGTAAATATGCTATTTTTATTTTATAATGTGCTGCTGGAAACTCAATCCGCAGGACTTTGGACACCTGCACTGGACTGGCGAGAGCCAATTCCTTGTACGGAATAGTTATTATCTTGTACACGGTCTGGGATTCGACCTCGCTGGTGTCTCTCAGACCCTCCTGCTGACAGACGGACCAACCAGAGGCTGCTGTTGATATAGGAGGATGGTTTTGGTTGATACGGCAAGAGAGCCTATCTGAAAATATCAGATAGCCTGTGTGCATTATAGCAGCTGTTTATCTAACCAGGCAACGCAGCTGGTCTCAGGGAGTTTATATTCCACGGTTTGGTACAAACTGCATCTAAACAGGTGTTTTGCAAGCATTTCCGTTCCGTTCTGGTGGATTGGAAATTATATTGCTCTAAAGGGTGGTTCTCGTGGTTTGGAAAGGTTTGGGAAGCCCTGCAGTAGAGAGCACGTTTCCACATTTTAGCATCAGTTCCCGAAGATAGTTTGGGAACAGAAAAAAAAAAATATATATTATAACCGCAATAAAACTACGACAAAGAGGTGCACTGTTGGATTTTTATCAGAGGAAAGGACGTGAGGCGTGTTCGCTGTTCCTCCGACCGGATTCGGACGCTAGCACCTTACTTTAATCTGATTGGCTGAGGGTGATGTCTACCAGGCACGACTTCATATCAATGTTTGCTCATGGCCAGTCTCTTGAGAAAGGGACTGACAAGACCTCACGAGATAGACCAGGCTAGAACCAGGCTACACCTGCACTGCAACGCCAATAAAAAGCAGTGCTCATTGTTTGTTGTTGATAGTTCATGTTCAAGCTTGTAACACGATTTGGATAACAAAAAAGCTCTTTCCATTGATGGCTTGAAGTCTGTGTTAGATCCTGCCAGGCCTAGATGTAATGCCCCCAAAACACTTGATTACACAAATCTAAATGCCCTAAATTTAAACTAGCTATAATGTTTCGGATTCCGCTGGTTATGACCCCCTACCGCATGTACCCTACCCTACGCTCCTCCAAGGCGTCCGCGACTTGACGTCTGACTGTGCGCGGTTTTCTTCCAGGAGGACTGCGCTCTGAAGAACGTGTGGCTGCTGGGCGGCCTCAGCGTACTGACCTCCGTGCCCACCACGCCTCAGCCTGTCTGCCTGCTCTGTGCCAGCAAGGGCCACCACGAGGTACATCCTGCCTTCAGACACCTGCGGTACAGATGGGAGAGGCAGGGGGGACAAGGGCCAAATGTTGCTTCTCTATATGTTGGGGCCTTGAGATCTGTTTTGACTCTATCTGACAGGATCATACTTGGTATAGTTGCGGACACAATAAATACACCATTTACCACCATTTTAACATGAATACACAAATATTATTCTGGTTTTACATCAGTGCTTCTACGCTTCTATTTATTCTGCTAATAAATGCATTGTGGTTGATATTTTTCTTTTATGCATTAACTGTCCTGTCTGCCCTCTCCGTCCATCGACCCTCGCCTCGTCAGTTGATCTACTGCCAGATCTGCTGCGAGCCATTCCACAGCTTCTGCCTCCTGCCAGAGGAGCGCCCCCAGGAGGAGAACAAGGAGAACTGGTGCTGTAGGCGCTGCAAATTCTGCCACGTCTGCGGGCGCAAAAGCAAGAGCACCAAGGTGCATTCTCTCATCTGTACACGTCAGGCGTCTCTTCTTGTCTGTCTTGTAGTTAAATTCAATTAAAAAGTTTTCTTCCTTCCGGCTGTTTCATTTTTTTGGTGCAAGATGATTTTTCTTTGATACTGGTTCAGCTGTGAATATTCATTTTCATGACTGATATTTGTTTTCTCTGAAGCGGAAATGAAATGGAAAAATGTTGCCTTCCAAATCCATAAAGCTTTGAATATAACCTGATTTTAATCTCAGCTCCCTGAGGTATTGAATTTGGTCATAACAAATGTATGAATTCATATTAATACAACCCTTTGTTTTCTTCTAGCCTGTATTGCAGTGCAGGAGATGCCAGAACTCCTACCATCCTTCATGCTTGGGACCAACCTACCCCAAGCCTTTGAACTGTAGCATACCCTGGGTAGGTACCCTCTATTGGCCCAGACCTACCCCAAGCCTTTGAACTGTAGCATACCCTGGGTAGGTACCCTCTATTGGCCCAGACCTACCCGGGCCTATGAACTGTAGCATACCCTGGGTAGGTACCCTCTATAGGCCCAGACCTACCCCAAGCCTTTGAACTGTAGCATACCCTGGGTGTGTACCCTCTAGGCCTAGACCTAACCCTAACGTCAACCCTAAGTCATTGAGACAATAGTTGCCAAATATGTAAAAACACAAATGCGCAAACTTGTCAAATAAGTATTTGTATATGAATTTTCCAGCTATGAAATTAATCTTTAGGTCTGAGTCCTCTGACAACCCTGCTCTGTGTGTAGGTGTGCATGGTGTGCATCCGCTGTAAGAGCTGTGGGGTAACGCCTGGGAAGAACTGGGACATGTCATGGAACCACGAGCAGGACCTCTGCCCAGACTGCACACCCCTGTACAAGAAAGGTACGCTAAATGTTGTGTACACTATGCAGACAAATGAGGGTTTTATTATTCCATAAATGGTCTTTTTATCGTCTCAAATCTTTTTCTTTTTTTTTCTCACTTTTCTTTTTTGGACTGGCCTGCTTCCAAACGTTAAATAAAAAATAAAAAAGCCTTCAGCCTCCACAGTACACTTCCATGTCAACAACAAGCTCGTGCCTGACCTTGAGTGGGAAGCTCTGAGCTGTTGACAGTAGGAGGCATAAAATAAATGTCTCTCAACAGGGAACTTCTGCACCGTGTGCCACAAGTGCTACGAGAGCGGCGGCGGCGCTGACCAGCCCATGCTGCAGTGTTCCGCATGCAGCCGCTTTGTGCATTCCAAATGTGAAGGCGTCTCCGGTGAGCAAAGGCAATAGCGTGGCTTGGGAATAGATTTATGTTTATAAAATGTATGAATGTATGCTTCACTTTTACTGCCATTATTAATGCACCGTTTCGATGCTAATAGCGCTAGGAACTGTGGAGTATTCCAAACTCAAGTGAATACAAGTTACTGGAGTAAATGGATTGATTTGAATTAAATGTATTATATCGTATTCATAAGTACTTCCGCACACACCTTTTTATCTAGGTACTTACGTTTTTTTTATTTTTCTGGTGTCCTTGAAATGAGCGTTTATACTCTTGAAGTCATCTACATCTAAGTGTGTGTGTGTGTGTGTGTGTGTGTGTGTGTGTGTGTGTGTGTGTGTGTGTGTGTGTGTGTGTGTGT
>JAOPJO010000089.1:2303657-2315910 GCA_027123675.1 Molva macrophthalma
TCCTCCTCCTCCCCCTCCTCCCCCTCCACCTCCTCCTCCTCCTCTTCGTCGTCGCACTCCGTGATGTTTTTCTCGTCCGGCAGCAGATAAAAAAAAGGAGTCCCAATTACACCTAATGATGGCGGGCGTCGAGCACATGCAGATCGCACGGCGCTGCCTTTGTCACGCACGGCGCCGGGCGATTCATCACGCGAGTCACTTCCTCCCTCGCTCCTCCGCCGAGCCCAGACAATGCATCCCGTCGCATCATGCGTGCAGTTGTTTGTGTTTAACTGCCAGGGAGAGGCAGGATGGAGTAAAAGACCCCGAGTTACAGTAGCTGTAGCGAAGGCGTGGCGTCGTTGAGGGACACGGCGGTATCCTGTGCGACGAAAATGTGTTTGTCCCAGCCTCAGGAAGCGAGGCGGGACATTCTTGTCATGCTTCCACGGCGGATGAGCCGAGGCCGGGGCCCCGCCGCCGGCCTCGGTCGGCGGGAGGGTTCCTCGGATGTTTCGAGGTTTTCGTGAGATCGATGTTCGCTTTGATACCTAAAGAGTAAGTGTGTCTGGATCTGTGGGCTGGCGGGGGAGGGGGCGTGGGGCGTGCGGAGGGAGGGGGGGGAGCTTAGAGGGAGATTTGGAAGGTGTCCGTGTGGGTGCGTTTTCTGAGAGGAGACGAGGTGGTGAGAGGCTCAGCCCATGTCAGTGGCTTTCTCTGTAATCCGGGCCTGATCTGTGTGTTTGATCCACACTGTGGTACTGAGGCGCCCTAAGCAGCGACTATTGGATGTAATTTGAAGTCAATATTGCACTCATGATCCCTCTCCCTGGGCAACAGGAAACGGGACGAGTCCTCCAACGGCGGTGAAGGTGTAGTTATCTGGGCTGCTGCTTACAGGGCTCTCAGCTTGGGCTGTGCTCTCTCCTCTCCTCTGTCTCCTCCTCTCTCTCTCCTCTCTCTCTACTCTCTTCTCTCTATCTTCTCTTCTCTCTCCTCTCTCATCTATCCTCTCTCCCATCTTCTGTGTTCTCTCTCTTCTGCTCTCGCTCCTCACTCTTCTCTCCTCTCTCCTCTGCTATCTTTCCTTCTCTCCTCGCTCCTTGCTCCTCACTTCTCTCATCTATCCTCTCCTGTCTCCTCCCTCCTCTTGTCTCCTCCTGTCTCCTCTCTCCTCTCCTGTCTCCTCCTCCCTCCTCTCTCCTCTCCTGTCTCCTCTCTCCTCCCTTGTCTCCTCCTCTCCTCTGTCCTCTCTCCTCTCCTGTCTCCTCCTCTCTCCTCTCCTCTCTCTACTCTCTCCTCTCTCCTCTCCTGTCTCCTCCTCTCCTGTCTCCTCCTCTCCACTCTCCTCTCTACTCTCTCCTCAGTGGACAGGAGTGAGTGGAAACTCAGTGGAAACTCAGTGGAAACTCCCACACATGTTCAGGAAATAAGGAGACTGCATCATTGGGTGGTTATTTCTGCCCTATCCTGTTTCTTGGTGACTGGATTGTTCTTTGTGAATATACTCTTGTGAACATACGGTCATATGAACATATGAACATATGGAAACCCAAACACAGTGCTTGTGTTGTTGCAGGCTAGGGCCATAAGGAAACCCAAAGTACACATTTTACATTTTCCACTTATCTATTTATAAAAGTTTACTGTCAGGCAGTGCTGTGTATAATGTGTTCAGGTACTTATAATAATTCTGTAATGCAAAATAAATGCAGTCACTTCAGCTCAAAGTCCAAAGTATGATTATCTAAAAAAAAAAAAGAATAATTGTTTTAACAGTTTTAGTCAGCAACAACTCACCTCATAAATCCCAAACAGCTAAATTGTTATTGACTCGTTGACTCTTGCTAACAAGGCCCGCGGTGACATGGATAGCTCTGATGATTCATCCAGAGGCACTTTAATGGAGCCAAGATTAGAAATCAGGGTCTGATCCACAAATCCCCCACCGCCGCCACCACCTCCATCACCTCCACCGCACCTCCGTGCACCTCCACCCCACCCCCACGTTATTACACGGGGAGGATATATGCTGCTCATCCCCTGTGTGAATGACATGAGCTACCGAGGGTTTGGCTCAAGGGCCCATTAAATCCATACTCATGTCATGATCTGCAGCACGTTACACTAAAACTTTCATCGGAGCTGGCCGGCGACAAACCCTTTGATTGAGGCGCTGCACGGCTGTAAATTTGACGGCCAGGGTCACTGAACTCTCTTCTGGATCGAGGTGAAATGTCAAACATTGATTCCTTTAGTTGCCACAATTTGTTTTGACGTGGTGCGGATGCTTTATTATTGCACGGTGGGCTATCATTTAGTGCATAACACGGCGCAGTAAATATTTCCTGCATGGCTACAAATAGCGTTAAGTGCTTCAAAGGATATATGTGGATGTGATACGGTACGCGTTGAATGGAGGGGGTTGAGGGCGGAAGTGAAAGTGTTAGAGGCCTGGTTTTACCATGTCACCTGGGGGAAACATTGTCATTTCATATTTTTGGTTTTTATCAATGATTGGAGGCGTGGTCTAGTGTACGTATTGTTGTTGATTTTTCTTTTATTTATTTTTGTTGTTGTTTTGCTTCAATTCACATACAAATGGAATTCTGAAGAAAAGGTTTATAAAGAAATACAGGAATAGATGAATCAAAAAACAACAACAATTCAGTAAAACAAAATAGCGACGGCACAGTATTCTCCCTCAATAGCACTTTAAATGTGTTCATTCATACATTGAAGGTCAATGTGTGAAAATGAATTACATTTATTGGTGTTCATCTAGTCAATATACCCAGCTAAACCAACGTGGTACACCCACTTAAAACATGTACAGTATTTACAAAAGATCCAACAAGTGCCTACAACAATGAGGTCTGTGGTATTTATGGACTATAGAAGCCAGGAATCTCTAGCTACAGATTTAACATGTAAAGAATGAAACCTACAGCAAAGCCATTACTTACTGTATTTTCATCAGTGCATGTCGCACATGCGTGGTTCACCCTCTAGGATCTAGAATACATAAAGCTGGCTGAATGTAGCACCCTCGTGCGTCTACTCCACGTCCATTAAGGTCGCTATAAGTTGCGGCACCAGTAACCTTAATCTACATGTGTGGATGCAGCGCGGGGCCAGAACAGAAGCCCGCTCGTAACTTAAACGACTACTTTAGTTAACCTTGTTCTGAGTATAACGCAGTGTTATAACAGCGTCTACGATGCACTGCATAATTTCCACGGCATTAGCATCCGTCATCTTCGCTCCGGCTATAAATACACCTGACAGCGGAAGCGCTTCGGAACCGTTCTTCGTAAGAGAGCGTGCGGGGCTCCAGGGGTGAGCTGCTTTGATAGAACAGCTCATGAAATATTTGCTGACTTCTATCACCTATGGGACTAGTGTTCTGATGGAGCCAATGATATGTGCCCCTATTAGTCTCTGGGGAATATCCCTAGCCCACTTTCACCCGATCTGTGCCAATTAAGTAGTGGAATTATGTATATTAGCTGGAGTCACTTGAACTTCCTAGTAAAGCAATGCATGTTGGGAAGGATGACAGAGGTATACCGTTGAATAATTAGAGGGAATTTTCCAAGCCCTGGAAACTCAATCATGTCCCGCCACAGACTCACTATTTTTAACTGAATGCTCGCCTCTCTCCTGCTCTCTCCTTTCGCCTTTCCTTTATATACGCAGACTCTGCCTCGAAATGAGAACACTGGGACTGTGATGAATGCTAGCGCTTTGCTCCAAAATGTATAATTATTATTATCATCATTGTTATTTACTGCACAAGTAGTTAGTTAGAAAATAATAGGAAACAATCCGTGTGAATAGGATTCATATTTCAAGGATTCAAATGAAATACAAAGCCTTATTTATTTTTTTGAAGAACTGATTTATTTTCTCTGCCTAACACCCTTTTGTTTTTTAATATAGAATCGATTAAAACTTTTCGGTCGCATCAGTCAATAACACACACGCCAAGTGTTCCTGGAGGACGCGAGCGTGAGCGCACATTAATGGGGCTCTCGTTTATGGATGCTGAGACCTCCTGGAAGGCTTTTATATCCCGCTCTGTCTACCGTCCACTCAGAGGCGCCTTCTCCTTCTCAAGGAGCCGGCGTGCGATCTTCTGGAAGCGTAACGGCGTCTGCCCACAGTCATCAGTATTGTAATGACTCCCTGAAACCCATCGCAGGCTGTGTTTTTTAAAGAGATCGAGAGATTGATGAGGAGCTCACATCGTCGTCCTTAACCACCAACTAATTCGCTAATTAAATTCAGATGAACACACTTTGCTCCGGGTGATGCGGAGTGGACGAGGCCGGGGCGAGGCCCCTCTGCATGAGAGCTGCTCGGCTCTGCTGTCGGAACCACAGACCCTGACATGGCCCTCTGCGTTAATGGCCTCGGATGCATTAGTGTACGATCAAAGATGTAGATAAATAAATGGTACACGGATCGTTATGCGTTTGCTAATCCAGTATCGCTGGTCCGTCGTTGGTCTTTGTACCATCTTTGGAGCCTCCATTCCTTCCCGACACACGGCCTATATAGATGTACATGCACATGGATCAGAGAAATGCCACCCCCTCCTCTATTTTCCTTCCTTGTCCTTACAAATCGTTATGGTCTGAGATCCCCAAAGATTTTCAATCACTCTGCTCTTCCCCTGACTTTGACCTGCGCTTTGAGAGGTGAGAGGCCTTGAAGACTGCTGCTGGTCAACATCTCTGCGTCCGTGTTTTAATTACTGCTTTAGCGTTGACACGCGACCCCCCTCACCTCGTGCTCATGCTAGTCGCATCATTATCATAACCAGGCTGTGTGCACTGATAACCGTTAACCTGGAATTCATAGCAAGTCAGCGTTCTGTCTGCTTTGAAGCCTCGAGACGTAGTATTGTTCTTGTTGTTGTTGTTTTGGACGAAGGGGGTTTCTGTGTGCGAGACGAAATGTCCCGAATTGTTCTTGACGTTGCTTCCGGACTGGTGAACCCTGTAGGAAACTGTAACTAGTAACACGACTATGCAATGTAAATCTGCCATCTTATAAAACTTGCCTCTGTAGCCTTTACCCTCAAACGGTTGCTACAGTGATGAGGACATGTTTTTAATACTGATTATTTTACATGGGCCTTGATTACCCAAAAGAGAAATAAGGGTTGGTGGTGAATTATTTAGGAGGCGATGATGGAGCAGAAGTGGGGGCCTGTTGTGTCCCACGGTCTTTATGGGGACCCCATGGAAGGAGGCTCCTGATTAGAGCCACATTACGTCGGCTTCATCTCAATCTCAACTTGCTTTTCTAAAGTACGCTTTTGACGCCGACACGTTTCAGCATCGTCTCGCGTGGCTCCATTTGAAAGGTTAATAATCCTTTTAATTAAAGGATAAGCCTTGTTATTGAGACCCAAGTATAATCACCACAAGGATTACCAGGGAAAATGAATATAGCCCTCGCAATTAGTTCAATAATTAAGCTTTTAGTGCTGGACCGAGAGCCGAGAGCTCTCGTAATGTGTCATAAAACTCATAGAGTTGTTAGGGCGGGGGTATGGGTGTTTTTTTACTGCTCCGCGCCTGCGCGCTCACCCCAGGGTGCCCGGGAGACACGGCGTCCCAGCGGACGGAGCCACAACAGCTGTTCCAGCCCGCGTCTGCCGTTGCTCACAGTATGATCACTCCATCAACAACAACAAGCCCGCTACCTCGGAACACACAC
Source organism: Molva macrophthalma (assembly GCA_027123675.1). Classification (NCBI taxonomy): domain Eukaryota; kingdom Metazoa; phylum Chordata; class Actinopteri; order Gadiformes; family Lotidae; genus Molva; species Molva macrophthalma. The sequence goes on from JAOPJO010000089.1 coordinate 2,309,367, forward strand.
ACACACACACCTGCGTCGTTCGTCAAACGCGCTTATCAATACACGGGGCCGGGGCGACAATACGTTACCTCTGATGAAACGGACCGGCCCGAGAACTAAAGTCAGCTGTACGCTTTGATCACCGGATGCTGTTAATCCATAAAACAGTGTCATGGCTCTTAATTAAAGTTGTATTCCACCCACAAATGTTTGGTGGCCCTTTGCGAGTGTGTGTGTGTGTGTGTGTGTTGTGTGTGTGTCTTAGTGTGTGTGTGTGTATGTGTGTGTGTGTGTGTGGTTGTCTTAGTGTGTGTGTGTGTGTGCGTTCGTGTGTATGTGTGTGCGAGCGTGTGCATGCGTGCCTGTGTCTGTGTGTGTGTGCGTGCGTGTGCGTGCGTGCATGTGTGTGTGTGTGTGTGTGTGCGTATGTCTGTGTGTGTGTCTGTGTGTGTGGGTGTGTGTGTGTGTGTGCGTGCGTGCATGTGTGTGTGTGTGTGTGTATGTGTGTGTGTGTGTGTGTGTGTGTGTGTGTGTATGTCTGTGTGTGGGTGTGTGCGTGTGTGTGTGTGTTCCCCCTGTAATGGAAGTAGTTAGGGCCGGTGGGTTGTGCTGGCAGCTGCTGATGACTGGTCACGATGGGGCTCTTCATGTTTGTAATTGCATTTTGTCACCTACAGAGGGTGTTAAGAATCCTTGTTAAAAGCTGGGAGGAAATCTCACACTAACAATTATTGTTGAGCAAATTACCAGGTAGGCAATATCTGTGCTGTCAGAAAAGGTTAGGACAGATGAGAGGGAAGAGATGGACTACAGACATTCATCATGGCCCTAGTTGCCACTCCTAAATTGGAAATTTGGAGAGGAAGCATCCTCCATTTTCTCACAATTTGAATGAGTTAGTTCTGATTACTGTTGTGATTGACAGCACGAGGTACACGTTTTACGGTACATGTTTTTCACTTTATTAATATTCATATTCACTGTATTTTCCTACATATCCCTCATTCTCTCTTATTACAATAAATAAATAAATACTGTCCAGACTGATTACGCTGCTCGCAAAAATCATGTATTTATGAATCAGATAAGCCATATTGAGATATTTTCTCGGTATAAACGGTGGATTGTTTTATTTTATTTCACTATCTATCATTCCAGCACAATTTATCTAATTTGCTCAACACTGTGGGAGACAGCGATTCTTCCTCCTGTTGTAATGGGAAAGTGAGGTATCTGTATATAAAAATAAACTCTCTGTTGTGTTTCTGCGGGAATCTATCGTGATCTGGGGGCCAGCCGCCTTGCCCTTGCTCATTGGCAACCGCCTTGTCCTTTGAATCCCATTTATGCCCGGCTATAAATTGAATTATTGAATAGCTATTGTTTTTGCATAAAACCAGCGAAGCAGTAAAGGGGTAAAAGTCAAGGAATCATAAAAACAATAAGGGAGGGGTGTAGGAAAGTACCACCACAATCAGGGCAGTTCAATATTTAGCACCGTGCCGTAACCCAGGTCTAATAGGACATGCTCCATGTGTATTCATAGATTGCGAGCGTTTAGAAAAGACGTGGCAGCCACCCACCAGCTTTATTGCAGGAAATGGAATCCACCATAGATATTATTCGTCATTGATTCAAAAGTTTTACTCTTTCAAATTAATTTCTTTCCTTGATTGTTTTTTGTTTTTGTGGGGGGGGGGGGTGTTGCTAGTTGCATTGTGAACATTGTGGGCCTGAGGTGGATTGAGTTGTGTATCTGGTATGTACATCATGTTTATAACTATAGTTAATATCCTTTAGGCTATTATGTTATTAACTATTATAAAAGTGCACTACCACCACAGCTCCCCTCTCCAGATCTTACACAGCCGCCATTTGCAAGCTGTGGCCGTTGTTGACTCAAGGTGAGGCCTGGTATTATTGCCATGTAGGACGGTGTTTTTATTGTTGTTATTTTCCAGAATGGTCCCATTTAGCCATTTAATTGAGGCTCATGGGCTCGGCGGGAGAACGGCCCACCGGGGAATACGGTTTGAAGCGTCTGAATTTCCGTAGCCATTATGGGCTCCACACTCAATTAGAATGCATAGAAACCTGACAGCCCCTAACGTACGAGTCTCTGGGTCGGTGTAAGCTCGGGCGATAAAGGAAGGCACATCCTTAAGCTACAACATGAGACAACTTATGTCCACTTTAGGATGAAAGTCATTGCGCTGTAAAACTTTGCTGCAGGAGAACATCAAGTCAAATGTGGATAAAGGGGCTGGGGAAGATGGGATTTCAACTCCTGGTGCTCAGATGAATTAGTGTGCTGTGAATAGGAAAGTGCAGAGGAGGCTGTGGATTAGTCTTGCTTGGATCATCCAGAAACCACATTAAAAAGTGACTTTGTAGTCATGTGCCATACCTGGGAGAAGATGATGCTGACAATCAGAATTATGATGCTAGAAATGCACTTTGATTGCTGTTTAATTTTCTTTTGGTGATCTCTTGCCACCACAATAACTCAGTATGAGAACAGACAGATTCTATTTGCCAGGTGATTAATAACAGACTGCTGAGGCGAGATTCAGCTATTATTTCTAATATGTTGCGAGGGGGGGCTGTAGAAAGCACCTTTTTCAACGGTACGAATGCATTCATTTATATCTTGTTATTTTGTAAATGCTTTTCCAGCGCTTTAATTTATATCAAATGAACAGGAGTTTTCTGCACAAACATCACTAATCCAATTCTGAAGAGAAATGGCTGCAATTTGAAGGTTACCAATTAGACCATATTCATTGCAAATATAAATCCATATATCACACTATGGCAATTTTGAGTTTTGATTAGGCTGGGCATTGTGTTGAGTTCCTATTAGGTAGGTAACTGATTGTTCATAATAATAGTCTCAAATAAAACATATGTTAACATAAATGTATAAAGTATTCATATGTTTTTTGTCTCAACAGTAGTGTTCCCAACAGGCATGAGAACTGCAAAAAATAGCAAAATTGAACCGGAGCATTGCATTTTGGGTAATGAACACATTGTGGGAGGTCTCTCCTGGTGGCCCCTCATGCACCACTAGTGGTAAAAGAGGTGGGGGCACACACAACAAAGGGGGCACCAGCCATGCCTTTAAGGTGGGGGCCCCTGATAGGTCACGGCTGCTGTGTCTCCTGACAATATGACAGATTAACGACAACGAGGTGAGCCCAGCACTTTTAGACGCCCACAATCTCAATTATGTCTGTCTTAATGTACACTGAACAGCAGCAATCAGAGGGCCACGGACAGGGTAAACACACTTGCAGGAAGCAGACTCGTGACAGGATAATAAAGTGCTGTGATTGATTCAGCCCGCTCTGTGCTCCATTGCTTTATTGTGTGGGAGGAGAGGTGCCAGATTGTGTAGGTCTCTATGGTAAGGCCTCTATCTTTTCCCACCCTTGCATTTCAGGAAAGGCTGAAACTATCTAAAACTAGACTGTTGTCTTGATTCTGTGTGGCCGTATGGATGTGTTGTGGGATCAAAACCGCTTGTTATTTTCTCTACCGCATCTAAATACAACCGCACTTATAGTCCCGATGTATTTTGAAATTCATTGAAAGTGAAGGTCGAAAAATCGATATGGAATGGTACAATCAATACACGCACCCTTATCGCGTACATATTGTTGTGTATAATCATAGGAACCTTGAAGGTGGTCTGCGTTGTGTTAATACATATTAAACGGTCCTGTAAAACGCCACTAATAAACCATTCCGGAAGCGGCCTGGTCTGCCACCCCAGGCTGAGGCTGAGCAGCTTCAGGACCCCCATCACACTGCGTTTATTAGCTCTCTGAACTCGGATGTAGGTCAGACTGTTAAAAACAGGAAGGACTCGTTCACTTTATAGAGTCAGTGACAGCCTAATATCCACACCCCGCTCTAGTCTGTGAGCCGGGCACCCAGGTAGGCATCGGTTGCAGACTGCTGTGAACAGTCCGCAGACGCGGAAGCTTTGAATAATGGATTGCTGCTTCGAAAACTTAATCATAGTTTAGCGTAATTTAATTCAGCACAATAAAATCCCACCATATGTGGCCCATAAAAATCAACAGTGTTCCATATGAGTGCTAATGCGTATTAAGTAAACATGTCTCGAACATCAGTTTATATGCAACCAGACTCACATGACGTTGAGTGTGGTATGAATACTAACTAGCTTATTTGATTCAATCTTTGGCATATCTAACAGCAGCGTGGTTGTGAAATTTATGTTTTTTACTGTAAGTATTCAATGATTCTGTATATTAATCATCATATTTGAGCACGGTGATGCCTGTGGCGGGATGGGTATTACTCCCATGACTCGAGCAACGAATCAAAACTCATTATTTTAGGATCTGTCTTTTTATGAACCTTTAGGGACGTGGTGAGCTTTAAAAGATATACTCCATCAAAAACTCAGATAGTACTCTCTGGAATTAAGATATGGATTGATTAGAGGAACACCATTCCTAATTCGGCCCTTTATATCATATTTAATTGCTATGTTGTTCGCTGGACCATGACACGATTTGACTGCATCATATTTGTAATCTATCCTGTGTGTGCCATATGTCCATCACATCTCCACCATATGCCTTTCTTAACAACCTTCTGGCTGTTTGCAAAACGATATGTGCACATATTTGTTATATTCAAAGTACAAAGCGAGGACCGTATCATTTTTGTAAAAGACATAAATAACAAAGGGTTAACCGTATTCCATTACGGTGGCCAGATCAGCTTTTAGCCTTAGGTTGGCGTTTACCAATGTGTCAGTTGCCATGTTGATTGTAAATCTCAGTGACCTTGAAGTCTCTAGAATCAGCCATAAACTAATCATGGCAGGCCTGTCTCTCTTCCAGACATGTTCCTGGTGTTCAAATCATAAAAAATGTTCATTAAAAGCTTGTGAGCCCATATATATCGTAAGCCCTACTGTATACATTTGAACATGTTGACAATTAAATGAGTAGGTCTTCTGTTCTGAACGAAAAGTACATTGAGTAGTCTACAGACCAAAAAAAATCTATTTTACCCTGATGAGATTTATATATAAAGTGAAAAATAGAGGTTTTAGAAGGAATTACATGCCTGTGAAAATAATCGAATGATCTAAAGGTGAAAAGGTGCATTTGGGCTTCATGATATCTGCGAATAAAGGTGTGCTAATCCAACGCCAAACTGCAACACATATACCACAATTTGCATGGATTTAGTGAAAACTCAATTTCATTAATGTCCATCGAATCCTCTCAGCGTCTGGTTGCTCAATGCACTCAAGCTTTATTGCAGGTTATTGGATCAGCTGGCTGAAATGTGCTCGGTTGACCCCAGCAGTTCTAGCTGGGATCCATTAAGGTTCTATCATCTTTAGAAGGGCATGGTGGTGGTGGTGGTGGTGGCGGTGGTGGTGGTGGTGGCGGTTGGTGTGTCGTTGGGATTCATTTTTATAGACTTGGGTTCCATTGATCCCGATAATGGACTGATGCTCCACCCAGGGTGGAGGTGGACCACTTGGAGACGCAGGAAGAGGAGGAGTCAGACCCCACACACAACCCAAGGAACAGGATGGATGGGTGGATGTATAGATGGGTGAAGGGGTCGATGGATTTATAGATGGGTGAATTGGTGGATGGGTGGACAGATAAATATATGGATGGATTTATGTTTTACTGGATGGAGGATTACTATACGCCAAACAAACCAAACCATTTCTTCACCAGACTTCATTGGCTTAGTTTGACTTCTAAAACAACACCTTGTTTTAAAAGTCGATTACCATTCAAACGAGATGTTTGATTCCCCCTACCGCCTGCTTCAACGTGCATTTCTAAGACTGAGGATCATTGTCATCACCTATCTACTGGTCAGGTGTAACAAACCGAGATAAGCTAACATGTTGCTCCGGGAGAACGTGGCCTCCAGCTCGGCTACGGCGCGCTAAGCTATTCATCCCCGGTCTCCCTGGAACCACTGGTCTCCACGCTGTTCTCCTGTATTCTGGGTTTTAGATTAGCATGAAGCCATCGGCTAGCGATGCGGTCCCGCCCTGCCCTGCTACCGCTGTCAGGCACCCCGCCCGCCTCCGCCCGCACCTCCACCCGCACGCCCCCCCACCCCAGGTTGTCAGCAGCACTGACGCGGAGCTGTAAAAACCTTTTCCCCCCTCCTCCTTAACAACTGCACAACAACCCGCGGCCGGCCGAGGTGCCCGCATCTCTGAGGCCTCTGACAGGACGTGCAGCAGGCACAAATTGTAATTCATAAAGGTTAAGGGGGTCAACGCCTTTTATTACCAGTCTGAGTGCATCCGGCTTGATGGGGCCGGCATGCAAATGGAGCGTCTTGCGGTGTGTGCGCTCCACGCACACAATCAGACAGACAAGAGCGTGCGCATCTCAGCATGGGAGGGAGGTAGGTGGAGGAGGGGGGCGAAGACGCAGGGGGTGGGGGTGTGGGTGTGTGTTGGGGCCTCTGTGTGTGTGTGTGTGTGTGTGTGTGTGTGTGTGTGTGTGTGTGTGTGTGTGTGTGTGTGTGTGTGTGT
>JAOPJO010000089.1:2470539-2486053 GCA_027123675.1 Molva macrophthalma
CACTGGCACAGAATACTAATGCTCAGTCTCCTCAATGCTGGGGTTCTAAACAACTTGGCACAGAGAGGGGTTTGTTTCGGGGGGGGGGGGGGGCTGACTTTAGATTTTCTCCTCGCTGTGCGATGACGGACGCGGTGCGTTCTTCGGCTGCTGGGGCTGTGTTTTCTTTTCAGTCCGGGATCGCTCTTTGTTGCTCGTTGGTGTGTTGTCCCGGAACAACAAAGGCTTTCTAGGTCGCCTGGCGAACACGCAACTTGCCAAACCTGTCTGCGTTCACCCCTTATTGGGTGTCCAATTACATGAATTCCACTCCTTTCTCTCAAGTTCACGCCAGTAAACCCCACACAAATTGTTTTCTTACACAGATTGTGCCTCTACTAATGTCCTGTGTTCGATATGGGCCTTGTGCCTGACAGGGCTGGGAAGGGCTGTTCATTTTCCTCTATCAACTAGAACTAGGCCTACATGGTCCAGACGGTGAAAAGTACATGCTCTGTTCTACAAGACATGTACAGTGGTAAATAAATGAGGAGTGGTTGGGTTTGGAGTGGTGCTATGGAGGATTCCAATCCCTTTAGTTGACCACTGTCGGGCACGGTATATGATGATCTCTGTCCTGCAGCGGTGGTCTCCCATGCCTTGGTCTGCAGCCAGCTGCAGCTCCCCCTGCTGCTGCTGACTCAGTTCCCACATTGGTGTTTCTGGGAGGCTTGTGGAGAAGAGGGATTGGGTCTTCTTGGGTGAGTGTACTGGTGGGACATTCGAGTTGCAGTGTGTGTGTGTGTGTGCACAGAGATGACTAATGTGGCAGATGGCAGATGAAAGATTGTTTAAGAATTGAATCAAAGATGATACCACTGGAAGTTTTCGTGAATGCATGAGACTGATGGCTGCACACTAAAAACAACCACAGTGAGCCCTCTGCTCAACGAAGTTAACTTTGTACTGAGGATGTGCAAATGTAGAAAAAGGGGCTTTTCTTGTGAAAAAGGCTGTTTGCGTGATACTGACATTGTTCAGAATAGTCCATGACCACAAGAAGGTGAGTCCCTCGCATGCTCTCCCCATGTTGACATTGTAGTCAACAACTTCTCAGGCCTAATGTTATGATAATGCAAGTAGAAAGGTTTAGGTAGTAGATCAGAGTGCTCAGCCGAAAGGCTATGCAGGAAGCCCTTGGCTTTACCAGAGCTGTGATCTTTCATTGTTAAGTGTGGCCCTTCTGATCCAGAGCAAACAGTGTCGCGGTTCTATATTCTTATGTTTGGAAGCCCTGTTGTTGTGAAGGAAAGGGGGGGGAATCGGTTGGGTTATTGAGGCCAGGAGAATTTGTGAAAAGCATTCCTGCCTTTCACCACAGAAGAGCGATCGTTTATGTGATAATTTTCTCCTTAATGTCTTTTGTCTTTGGGATCTCCTGTGGAGACCAGGTCAAAAGACAAAAGTCTCAAATATCCTTATGCATGCTTTTGTCTGGAAACAAATGACTGGGTTCTCCCGCTCACCGGAAAATGCTCCAAATATTTACAGGACACCGGCCTCTTAATGCTTTTTCATAGATTGCGATCAGTGTCTTCATGCATGAAGAGGCAGACTGTCAGGGGTAACAAGAGACCAGCTCACAGCTGGATTCTCAGGTCTTTACACACTGCAGGAAGTCTACAATGATTACATCATATGCACTCACTGCAAAGCATCTAAAGTTAACCTTTCTAATGCTACACCCACCCCCTTTACAATGATTACATCATATCCACTCACTGCAAAGCATCTAAAGTTAACCTTTCTAATCCTATACACACCCCATGCTCGCCACCTCGCTGCTAAAACATTAACTTCTGTCAGCGCAAAGGATGTTATAACCCACCCCCTCACCCCATGTTTACACTCTTCCATCCAAAGGGTTCACTTTGGGGTCACAGCCGGGGCCCTCCTCCATTAGAGACCACCAGGGGTCCACCTCTGTTCTTCCTCCAATACTCAATACTCGTGCAGTCATATGACTACACAGTCATCTTCTCATGCAATCTCATGAGTCAGACCTACGCTTTGGACAGTTTTAATGGATTTGAGGTTTAGGATGACTCCCTGTGTTGTCAGCCCCAACTTGGACGCAGCTACAGAAAAACAAAATCAGCTACAGCCAAACTTATTTGAAACAAAATAAAAATAAAAAGACGAAAAATAAACGTCACGAAATGTCTTCCTACTCGTGTAAGACATGACAAAAACCCTACAGGTGCAACACAGGACTACATTGTAGGAACGGCCTCTCTCTGGTGCATTAACCCGTCTGGAAGAGAGATCCGTCTGTGAAGAAGACACAGCGCCATTGATCCGAAAGCCCAAGCGAACGCGGCAAGCTGCGAGGGGCTCACCACGGGAACACTGATGCTACTGTACACCAGGGGCCCTCAGCTGCAGAGCTTGTCATTCGGATGTAATAACACCCTGACCCGGTACGCCCTAGCAGGCGGCGCACCCTTTAATAATCCCAGAATTCAGTCATAAAATCAAGAGGTCGATGATTGACCGCGGTCACGAGTTTCGTCATATTTTCGCCGCTTTAATCAAGTCCTTCAAGACGGCGCTGGGTTTGTTGTGGCGATATCGCCTTGCTGTTACGTAACATTTATCTCTCTTCTAGGTTTGAGTCTGTCCGTGGAATGTTTCTGTTGGGTTGCTAGTAGCGATAAATAAGGCAAAAGTGGTAAAACTGTGCTGAAAGATAATACATGAGGCGTTGCAGATTTTGGTTAAAAATTGATTTTGGGAACTTCGTAGATGGAGTCAAAACAAAAGAGTTAGTAATAACAGGGAAACCGCAGGGTGTAGTCTGGAATATTTACGACGAAGCATGAAGTAGAATACTATCCATGTATGGAAATACTTTCTTTCTACCTCAATGAGGTCATTCTCGCTTCGCAGGCCAGACAGAATGTATACCTTTTGTGTTTGGTAAGCCAGCAGACGGCTCTGCATTACCCTCTGCAGCATTCACAGATTAAAGGTCATTTCAGTTCGGGGCCGTCTCCGTCTCTCAGGGAGTGTTGATGGTGGCAGTCCATGAAATAATCTTTCAAGATCTTTTATTATTTCCATTTAAAATTCTTGTAGAAACCTCAGCTGGGCATGTGGGCCTTGAAGGGAATGGTGGTGCTGGGCAGAACCGCTGACCTTGGTTTAGTTTATACTGACTGAGTTGCATAAAAGAGTTTGGAAAAGTTATGACACCTCCACGACCCTGCTTCACAATTTCACACACTCTAAAAGAATGTGTCTGCAAACATGTGCAGACCTGGTTATTTATTTATTTTGAAACTCCTTTTTTTTTTTTTTTTATCTCCTTGGCCCCGGTGATTCACACCTGTCATGTCAGAGCCAGCAGGCCCTGTGCTGCTCCTGCCAGCTGTTGGCCTACTTTTGCCTGCTGTGTAGGGAGGTGTTGTAGACAAAGTCCAACCAGGAGAAGGGGGTCTGTGGATTTAATCCAGGGCTCAGGCTCTGCCGGTCAGCCTCTCAGCGCACTGCTTTTGGAGGCTCCCCGTTAAACTCTGCATTTCCTGTTCATGTTTTGACATTAGTCAAATTAGTAGGTTTAGATCATTGATGCAGGTAGAGGTAGCGATGAAAGACATGAATGGTCTGCTTGTGGTTTTCTGGAGAGTACCAGAGAAAGGCATCAGATTCCTAACGATCAGGGAACCGTGGCGATGAGCAAGAGAAACGCAGCAGTTCAGTGAACTCCTGAGACTGGAAGGACAACAGATCAGATCTTCATTCGATAGTTGTCTTAAGCAACTCCTGCTGAACAATGTGGTCCACCTTGCATTCCTTCACAGTGATACCACCCAACACTAAGGAATGTGTCCTTCCGTTTCTATTACTACTCCATTTCTTCCTTGGGACTAGAGCAAGGCATGGGACAATTCAATGATGATCGCCTTATAATTGCAGCCACTCTTATGCATCGCATGCATGAAACCGATCTCAATGTATGATCTTTCGATTGTTCCTTGGCAGATCTTCAACACTTACTCCAACGAGGACTACGACCGGCGTAACGATGACGTGGACCCGGTGGCCGCCTCAGCCGAGTACGAGTTGGAGAAGAGGGTGGAGAAGATGGATGTCTTCCCCGTGGAGATCGAGAAGGGTACGTCTGCCGGGACTCCACCTGTAGTACAAGGCTTCCATTATAACAAAGTCACGACACTTTATAGCCATAGGCAACGAGGGTCTGAGTTTTCCAAAACATTTGTTTCACCATGTACAGTGGTTATTTTCAAATAACTAAATACAAGCTTGACGGTCAGTGGGTGATTCCTTTGTTGGTGGAGGTTGAACTTGACCCTGGTTCTCTGTGGCTCCACCCTCTTCTCAGGAGACAACGGGCTGGGCATCAGCATCATAGGAATGGGTGTCGGAGCCGACCAGGGGCTGGAGAAGCTGGGTATCTTTGTGAAGACCATCACAGAGCAGGGTGCGGCTGAACGGGATGGGAGGTGAGGCACCAGACAAACACCACTGCCACTACCACTGCTAACTCACACCGCTCTACTGCCGTTTAGAACAACTGTATTCCCTGCTCAAACCACATTCTTGAATTGGCGCAGATACGACGCATAACCGCGGTATGTATGCAGGGGTTTCGGCTTATTTCTCCCGGGGCGCCGAGAGACACAGTCCTCAAAACAAGCAACTGTATTTTTAACCTTCCGAAGCAGCAAAAGACAACAGTCGGACTGTTGGTTTCCCAGGGAGAGACATCCTCTGTGGTGTTTTCCAGCTGTATTACAACCCCTATGTGGTCTTGAAATATCTTCCCTTCCTGCCTCTCTCCAGGATCCAAGTGAACGACCAGATAGTGGAGGTGGACGGGACCAGCCTGGTGGGAGTCACTCAGCTCTTTGCGGCCACGGTCCTGAAGAACACGCAAGGCACTGTGGGGTGAGATCATGGTCTATACCTGTCTCTATCCCTCGTTCACAAACCACTGCTCGCAGTGATCCCTTGGACCTTGTTTGTGAAGCCGCGGCGGAAGAGACTAAAATGTAGTCCCTCTGCGGTGGTTGGATAGTAAAAACAAACGGCCACCATCCTAGGTCTCGCTCTGAAATCTCGAGTTGTTATTGATGAGTATTGGTCATAGGGTATTTTGAAGCGGCAATTCAATTCACGCACTCAATGTGCCAAATATGGATAGTTTCCACGGCTGCTCTCAAGCAATGGCGGTACCCGTAACAGGACGTCTACAGCTTTATTCCAGTCGTGTGTAAACCACTGGCCGTCTATGGCAGGACACTACCAATGATTACACAGTGCTAGATAAGGTAAGGCGGATTCAGATTGGGCCGAAGTAGCCCACAGTTCTGCTTACCAATTTAGAGATGCATAGTTATAATAAGTGATACGTTAATAATAATAGATTATATTACCCTATATCCTGAGAGAGAATGGTCTGTTTGTTATTAAACTGAAACAGAGGTTGGGCCGGCCAATCGGGGCAATTGTGAATGATTTACCGTAGGCAAATGAAGCCAACACAGGGGCACAGCGTACCTGGCAGGCTCTTCCGTACGGTTGCGGCTGGCAAAGCAAGCTGTAGACCTGACGTCGTCTCTGCCGCTTCTTCATCGAAACACGGCCTGACTAACGTACCGCGTCCTAACAAACCAGGTTCCTGATAGGTCGGGAGAAGGCAGGAACGCAGAGCGAAGTGGCCCGCCTCATCAGCGAGACCCTGGAGCAGGAGAAGCATCAACTGCACCAGCACCACCTGGAGGACCCCTATGAGCAGTCCACGGAGGAGGTGAGTCCACAGGCCGGGCCCCTGGGCCCCTAGGCCCTTAACTAGCTTTCTCATTGAATCCCCAACTCTGTCCGTCCAGGAACCTAAGCAGTTTGTTGTGAGCCGGGCGGTCAGTGGACGCTGGTGGTGGACGTGGGTTTGACCACAGCCTCGCTGACGGAGATTGTGACATTTTTTGGCTTAAAAAGCAAAACCTCAAGAACAAGCCTTTGTTAATGTTTCGCTGGGAGTAGGGAGAGGTTGATGGAACAATTCTGTGTGAGCAAATTAAATATGTTGAGCAATTGATAGTTAAAAATTGGCTAACCGGCTTCCAAAGTTGGACAGAATGTATGTGGTGATTATGGCCAATGATCGGGGTCAAGAGAGCATCCGTCCAAATCCATGTACCAGTATGCCCGGCCCTGCTGGGGCTCCCTGCTGGGGCTCCCTGCTGGCCAATCCTCTTATCATATTTGCGTATGATCAGCGGAGTGCCGACCACATGTGAACTTTATCCCGGCGGGAGGCGGTTGTTGACTCACGCTGAGCGTGGCGAGGGTGTGGCGAGGTGACCGCTCCCTAATGAGCGAGGGGGGGGTGTGGCGAGGTGACCATTCCCTAACGAGCGGGGGGGGGGGCATGGTTCCAGGAGGAGCACTACGAGGAGGAAGAGCCCGCGGAGGAGGAGGAGGAGGAGATCCTGGGCTCCAGCTACTGCGCGGGGAGGAACGTGGAGTTGCTGGAGCTTCCCGACAGCGAGGCGGCGTTCCTGCCCGGCAACATGGACTCCTCTCAGATGGCCTTCAGGTTTAAAGAGGTACGGCTTGAGGCTGCCATTGTGTTTTGATAGCCGTTGTTTCATCAAACATTTACTCTTGGGGAGGGGGGGGGGGGAACTACTAGCCAGGGATTGTTTGAATGGGTTGTGTGTTAATGATTGATGTTCCTGTCTCCGCCCTGTACATTAGCTCCAACTTAAACATGGCATGGCAATGACTGAAGTAAACCAACTAAAAGAGCAGGTATGATATAAACTAAGTTGTATATGTATGATCATCAATGACTGGAGTGTTTATATTCCATAGAATTGAACAGCTCAAACTATTGTGAGTGAGTGAGTGAGTGAGTGAGTGAGTGAGTGAGAGAGATTGAGATCGACCGAATCCTAACAGCAAGCCGTTTTACATCCACCGATTAGCTAACCGTGTCCGAGGAGGACCGAACGCTGTGGAGCGAAAGAGAGACTGCGCTGGTGCAGAAGATCGAGCAGAACAATGAGAAGATCCTGCAGCTGGAGGGCTACTGGCTGGAGGCCCAGGGCCTGTGCAAGACGGTCAACGAACACCTGGCAGAGAGCCAGAGCCAGAACGAGGCCTTGGACAAGAAGTACAACAAGGCCAAGAAGCTGCTGAAGGACTACCAGCAGAAGTGAGTTGTGTTGTGATTGAGACTGTGGATGTGTGATTATCACCGGCTTTCGTTTTTCACTTTCATTGAGTGAGTCACACCCTTCACACAGATGGAGACTGGAAGTGTTTCAGGTGACACATCGAGGGCCAGCCTGATGGAAACCTTTATTTATTTATTTAATCACGACGCACATCAAATTGGCACTGTTCCAAGACAACTGGAAATTGTTTTGGAATGTCAGCTACTTAAAACTACTTGTGTTGTTTAACTGCGCTGTTGTCTCCGCTCCATTTTCCCTCTGGAAAAAAAATGTACATCCTAATATTTACATTATATGAGGGAGGGATTGATGGTGGTCGGGGGAAATGGGTCAAGCGCTGTCCTTCACTAAGAGAAGTAGCGCTCTAAGCAGGTCAAAACACTTGGCCTTGGTCAAGCTAATTTACAGCATGTCCCCGGAGACCAATTATCATCTCCACAACGGAGACGTTTGCAGAGTCATTTGTCCTGAGTGGGAGGGCAGCCGAAGGCCACAATGTAAACCACATTCGGCCTTGCGTCTTCTTCCAGGGAGATCGACTTTGTGAAGAAGGAGGAAGAGCTGAAGAAGGTTCTGGAGGAGAAGGACGCGTGGTACAGAGAGCAGATGGAGAGCCTTCAGGAGAGGGTAGGATAAAAAAAAATAAAAATAAAAATAAAAATAAAAAAAACGTTCCACTACCAAAACACTTTTGTTGTTTCGGGGGGTGGGGAGAAAAAAAAACAAAGACGACCCTAAAATGAGAGTTGGGGGGTTTGGTTCTGCTCGGTCCACAGCTCGCTGCGCTGGAGGCCAGAGGCAAGCCGGCTGACCGAGCTGAGGCCCGCCTGAGCCAGGACCTGGCAGGGGAGGCTGGGCTCTGCAGCCAAGGCACGGCCACCAGCTCACAATCTGTCGACTCTCTAGGTAGCTGGCCGGGCCCTCAGAGAAACACCGGCCCCTGAACGTCGTGTTTCCATTCTACACTTGTTGTCCTCACGTATCTTCATCCTCATCCTCACCATCGTGACAAATTCTAATCCATGCGGCAGTACACATAGTTACGTCCTCAGATCACGTCAACGTCCATTAAACATGAAGTCCCCTAGAGCTCCACCCCCATGCTGCATTACTTTAGCCCACATGATGCCACTGTTCCCACCCCCATGACGGGATGGTTTCCCCTCATCCTCCCCCGTGTGTTTGTTCCGAAAGAGACGGACTGGAACGAGATGGTCCCCGAGACGGAGCGGTTGGACACCAGCGCGCACCGCGCCCGGGGCCTCCTGGCCCAGAAGGCCAAGCGCCAGCCGCCCTCACGATGCAAGCTGAAGGAGAGCCTGGCGGGGGCCTCGCGACGCTCTCCGGTCAGTCAGCCCCCCCCCCGGCTTCGCTTTCTCCTTCTATTTCCTCTTCTTTTATACACCGTAGCGCATTTTCTGTGGAGTTTTCCTGGATTGCTCCTCGCTTTCCGTTCCACACGTGGAGCCCCAGCTGGTGCTGCTGGTGTTTTTCCACTCTGCGGAGCCCTCTCCAATGAGGATCACGTTAACAACAGCCTGGAACCGTTTGTAGCGGCCGCTGGCGCGTCTGTGAAATGACATCGCATTTTCCTACAGGACACCGAGGAGGATGAGGAGGACGAGGAGGAGGAGGGTGAGGAAGAGCAGCGGGGGGAGGAGGAGCCACCCAGGAGGAGGAGGAGGTCCATACAGGAGAGCCTGTCGCTGCCCGTGCCCGTGGGTAACCCCAGCAACGGGCAGAGGGAAGAGCCAGCGGACCGGGGCAAGGGGGAGCATTCCAGCAGCCCCTCCCACAGGGACAGCATGGAGAGCGGGGGGAGCCCCTCTCTGCCCCCCCCCTCCCCGCACTCCCCCTCCGAGTTCCCGCGCAACGCCAAGAAGCGGGAGTCCAAAGGCAAGGGCAAGGAGGTCAAAGGTGAGAGGAGATCGTAGGTCTTGGCCTGAAGTTGACCCTTCACCTCACTTTGTTGTCGTCCAGGGAGCTCACGATGTGGTTTTACAACCGATACCGTATGTGTTTATTTCTGTAAATATTGTGATATGATAAAGCGATTTTGTTTTTTGTGCAATATTATCTTTTGTGTCATTTAACATTGGGGCTGGGTTCTACAGGTCCATCTTTGTGTTTTAAATGAACACTAACAGAGGGTAGTGGATGCAAATTGACTTTAGGTGAATACACTAAATACACTACAGCGCCCTCTTTAGGAGGGCGCTGTAGTGTATTTAGTGTATTTCCACTAACATAACGTTGAGGTTTCTGGTTAAAAAGAAAGTTACCTCAATAGCTGAGTCAACCATCAACTATTGTCGACTAATCAGTGATGGTTTTATTCTTCTGTACCAGAAGATTTGAACGAGAACTCTGCGGCAGCGAAACCAAAAAGACGGTTTCCGGACTTTGGGTGAGATCCTGAGTGTGGTTCAGTGTTGCTCCAAATTCATAAGAATGTATGTTCTTTTTTTTCCTTCTCTAATGTCAATGCTGAAGCTAATGTCAATGCTAATGCTACCACAGGGGCCTGCGGAAGTCTGGTGGGAAGGGCAAGAAACACGATAAGGAGGCTATGAGAGCCTCTATGGAGAGCAGGTAAGCCATCGCATCCTCATGACAGGGACTTAAAGGCGCAATGATCGCAAGCATTAGCTCAAATGTACTCATCTTGCATTATTGGACTAAATTCAAATATTCGTACAAACTGTTCTCCTTATCGCCTGCATGTGTATGCTCATGTTTACTAATGTCTTTCTTGGCGTCCTAATTCAATTTTTTTTAATGGCGTTGTTACATTTTTAGTTTTGATCTTTTCCTGTTACTAACCACCTCTGACCTCTGGGCGTGCGTCTCCTTGCCTCCTCCCAGGGGTTCAGCCGACCTCCTGGAGCAGTCCGGGGGGAACATTTCCCCCGCAGAGTCCATGTCCTCCATCCCCACCTGCATGCCCTTCTCCTGGTTCGGGGAGCGGGACCGGGATCGGGACAAGGAGCCGTCCTCGTCCAGCAGCAGCCTCCCCTACGCCGCCACCGAGACCGGCAGCGAGCAGAGCCAGGAGCGCAGGAACAAGGTACGCTCAGCGGGGCCCGACCGGGCCGGGAGACCGGCAGAACGGGGTTAGCTTGTTCACGCACGCGTCACGACGGCGCTCTGTTGAAACGGGATGACGTCGATAACTGAACGGGTTGAATTCGTTACGATGGAACAATCCCAATACTCAGAATGCATGGAGTCGTGAGACTCATGGTCTCAGTTGATTGATTCCAAAGTCAAACAAATACCCAGGATTAACTTGCCGACGGCCATATTAAAGCTACCTAGCCAAATAAGGCTTGTATGTATTAAACTGACAGATCACGTTATTCCAATCAACTGTTACCGCGTTGCGGTTTGGAAACTAAACACTTGAACAAATTAAGTTAAGACAGATGCAAAGTTCCATGGACATTGTCTGTGGCTATGGACAGAGGTTCACCAGGTAAAGGACTGCCTCTGCAGCCTTCTGAAAATGGCAGGTTTCAGATAGGTTGACCCCGTTGTGTTCTGTGTCTAGCTGGACTATTCTTAGCCACCCTGCCGTACCTCTCAACACTATGTGTGAGAGAGACAGTGTTTATACGCCCTTAATAACAGAATATCCCCCCGGCCCCTCAAAAGGAGAAAGAACAACAGTCTAAATGGTAGCTCATTAACCAAGCACAGACGTTCCCTTTCCAACTGTTTCTTTAAAATAAATCACCTTCCAACTTTGACAAAAATAGTCGTGTCCTTCTGTAATTCATTAGAGCAGGAAAGGCAGGGAGAGGGCGGGAGAGAGAGCGAGTGGGAACAGATTCAGCTGCTTCTTAATGAGTCTGTAAATGGTGACGCAGCACATCTCCGTGCCTGGCGTTCTGTCGTAAGGCCTGTTCTTGATTAAGGCCGCCTCCGTTGGTACAAAGTCAACTGTAAAATGAGTTTAAGGCATCGGTTCAGATCGATACGCAGTTCGAACAGAAGCGCTTTTTATTCCATCACTGGTCTGTATCATCACGACCGCTCGGTTTTGAATATCACGAGTGTGCCAGATTTATCCGGGGGGGAAAAATTGTCTCTCTAAACCTTTTTTTTTGTTTTTAAAACAGACAAATCTCTCTTGGTCCTCTTTATTCAGTCGATCATTAGACTTGGTACAGTATATCATTATTTTCTTTCACGTTATTACTCAAATGATTTCAGATTTAGATGACTAACCAGTAGTTTGGTGATTTGTAATACCTTCGTGTTATTCCCTTCGTAATACCTTCCACTAGTTGCAGGTATGTGGTAGTGTCTGCAACTCAATGTTACCTCATTCGTGGATTAAGCTCCCTGGAAACTGACGGCCCCACGGCGTTCTCCATGGGAGTCAGATTAAGAGGTTGCCCTCGTCTGTAGGCCCTGGATTAGGACTAATCTGTGATTGAGACAACATATATAGTACATAGATTAAAGTTGAACTCCCAACAGTGCATTGTTAATGCACTGTCGAGTTGTACCTTCCACACACACACACACACACATTAAAAATGTGTCAATAAATGAAAAACTGCTTATTCACTGTGGAAGACACTACCACATACCTAGCGTTTAGCTCGTCTGCTCTCCCCTGGTAGAAGTAGAGGTGGGGTCCTAGCACCCCGTAGCGGTCGTGTTTGGGTGTTTGCTCTCGTGCCACGTGGCCAAGCGTGCGAGAGCCGACAGCCCTCTCCGACGGTCAGCGGGCGCCAGCGGTGAGCGGCGTAGCCTAGCGACATGTAGCACTTAGCGTAGCATGGTAGCCATGGATTAGCTGTTGATTCGACACACCCGAATCAACAGCCTAACGTCCGCCAGCGGTCACGCTAACTCTGTTCAAATCCTTCCCCGTCATTCCCGCCCAAATGTGTTTGTTACCCAGCATGCACCACTGTTCCTTCCCCCCCGCCCCCCAATCCCCACCCCACTCGTTGATGTTGTTGTTGTTGTTGTTGTTGTGGTGGGGCGGCGTTCTGATGATGTGGTTGTGTAGTTAACGCGCTGTTGATTGTCTCCACCTGTTCCAGAGTGCGTCAGTCGTAGACGACTGTAGCGCGGGCAGCCCTAGCTCAGACCTCTCAGGGCTAGTGGCTGAACCCAATCTGTCTGGCCGTTCGCACACCCTAATCTTCTCTTCCAACGAGGTGAGTGTTTGTCTCGGCCCGGTCCCCCCTCCCCACCCACCCACCCCCCCCGAGCTCGTGTCTCGGTGGGGGGGGGGGGGGGGTGCGGCCCCCCCCCCCGGGGGTCCTCGCGGGTTATAAAAAAACACTTGGCCAAAAGGTTGAAGGCTGAGGCTGCATGTGCGTGGAGCGGGCGTGTGGCTGTATTCTGTGTTGTGCTGTCCTTATTGTTATGGCCTAGCTTTGTTTTTCTTGTGAGTCAGCTGTTACTGTACTGTTACTGTACTTGTGCGCCCTGAAAACTCTTTAGTCTTCGGGAATCGTGCCGGCACCGCCTAGTCTTGCTCACGAGCTTCGTCAGACCGGCGAAGCTGACAAGTCGTGCTTATTTTGTATTTTCTGTTGTGCAGTACTACTGTGAATATGCAATACGGTCTGCAGGGCTACATTGTAACAATGTGCTGTTTTTAGACATCAGATGTGTTGAACTGGTTTAACGCGTGTGTTTTCAACTCTGACAAGTAAAATGTACATTATTACTGCTTTATTACCCGTGACATATTCACATGCCTATAGAAGGCCAACCCGCTCAGCTGCACGTATGCATGTTTTTGCCTTGAGCTTTGTAGGTAATTGCACGCAGATGTTTTTCTCATTCTCAGCGATCATCTAACGGATATCATTGCTTCGCCATGTTTCGATATCCATACAGCTGGCCTTGTTTTGTGTTTTTTTAACTCCCCCATTTTACGGTTCACTTAACACGTCCACTGCCTGCATGTTAGTGTGACATGTTGTTGCCAACAAGTTGGACATTAAAGTGACTAAGCACCCATGATGTCACCGTCCCCACATTGTGGACTCTGATTTTTTGACTCCGTTATTTTTATTGAACACATTTTCAATTTCCATGATTTTGTGTTTTGTAGACACTAGATGACGAACCGGTGGCAACAGGAAAAGAGTATCAATGGCAGAACCGCCCTGTTCCTGAATGGACCAATCAGCAAGTCTGTCACTGGCTGATGGGCATGAACATGGACCAATACACTCCAGAGTTCACAGCCAAGGGCGTGGACGGCCAGCAGCTCATGCAGCTGGACAGCGACAAGTTGAAGGTGAGAGAAGTGTTCCCTAATGAAGTGAAGGGATTGACGTCTTCAATAATTAAAGTACATTCATAATCTGAGAAAATAAGCATTATAGTTAGTAGTTGGTTGCGTCTTAAAAGTTGAATAATCAGTTATCGTTTCAATGTTTCAGCGTTTTACTGCCACCCTGTGGCCAAACATAAAACCACTGTTAGCTCTGCTCACTTCTCTCAAAATGAAATGCCAAAATCAGCATAAAGAGTGTCCACAGAGGACACACCCATTCTCATCCTCAGTCACATGTTGGTAACCATGCCGTTATGTTTCCATGCCTGCGCATGCAGGCGCTGGGTGTGACCAGTCAGAGCGACCGGGCGACCATCAAGAAGAAGGTGAAGGACATGCGCAAGGCCCAGGAGAAGCTGGAGAAGCAGAAGGAGAAACGGGAGAAGGAAGCCCGACGCAGCGGAAAACTACCGGCCAGTACGGACTCTGTGTGCTGAGGTACCGTGGGCCCCCCGCAGAGAAGAATGTTCACTACAAAGACCCCCCCCCCCCCCCTCACATTCTGTATATTTGCCATCTCTTCTTCCTTCTAATGTAACATGTACATGCCACTAATGACCGCGGGCCTGCCACGTCTGTTCTTGAATTGCACCTGTGTATTTTATTTTCCAAGTGCCAGTCACGATTTTATATCCCTTATTTCTCTACGTTTTGTAACGTGCGTGCTCTAATGGAACCCTTTCGCACGCGCGGACCCTCGGATCAAATTATTTCAACTGTGAGATAGAAACAAAACAGATTTTGGATTTGTGACCAAAAATAAGCCCCCCGCTTCATTTGACCACTAAATATCTAGAAGATATCATTATAATTAAAAGTCACGTTGTGTTTTTGCCAATAATCGTCAGGTTTCACCATGAAATGTAATCTGTATTTTTAAAACACTTTAGCTGGTATACCTGTGGCCAGGTGACCTTCTGGAGCAAGGTTTTGTACAGGTGATCTCAAAGCACTATATGGTCTTTAAAGCTTCAAAGGGTGACAATGTGTTACGAGTATAAAAAAGTTTTATACATCTGCCTATTAACTGCATTTACTTCTTATTTTAAAACAATGAAAATCAGACTACCGTAACATTTTATACTATAAACATTTTTTTCTACTAAGTAGAATAGCAACAACATCTTATTTGCTGAATAGGAAAAGCAAAGGCGACCTTTTGCATCAAGTGCAGCGCTGCTGTTTCTACTGCTCTTCCAATCGTGCCTGAGTGGGCGGAGCCCTGCTCTGTCGTCCAATCAGAACAGGGCCCCGTTACTGTAATGATTCCAGTGATGTTATAAGGTCATTTTAAATCATGTCAGTCTTGGCTCACCTACAGGGTGCCTACTAAACATAACTCTGGTTTGAATATGGTTTCACGTGACTATGAATGTTGAGCGAGCGGGTGTTGTGTGTGTGTGTGTGTGTTCCCAGACACACTGAAATACTTTACCATGGTGTTGCCATTCAAGCTTTTGTTAACTATTTTGTATATTTTATAGAGTCAAAAGACAATGTCGCTCTGCAAGAATGTTGTCCACTTCCTCCGTGAAGCCTTGGTACACACTGTAAAGCGGCATCAATAAACTCATTTTCACCTCATGTGGTGTGGTCGTTTCTTACCGTTCTCTGGAGTTTTTTTTTGACCAAGACTTTTAGCTGCGTACAAATATATTCATCACATGAGTTTTTTCTTTTGATTGTCCACGTTCTTCGAGTTTGACAGATGTTCACAACAAAATACATCGTTTAAAACGTGTGTATGATGTCCAACAGTAGTCTAGTCAAAAGATACAACTTTTATTGTGCTATTATTTTAATAAATCCCAAAAAATGTCTGCAGTGTCAATCTCACTGCAGTTGGATAGATCACACACACACACACACACACACACACACACACACACACACACACACAATCTCGAACTATCGAGGACTGGGGCTAGTGAGGGAGTGGGGGGGGGGGGGGGGGGGG
>JAOPJO010000089.1:2486153-2499043 GCA_027123675.1 Molva macrophthalma
CACACACACACACACACACACACACACACACACACACACACACACACACACACACACACACACACACACACGAGAGAAACTGTTCCATTCTATTCTTTCTTAAGTTAACCAAGTTACCCAGCTTTGATAAATACTTGAATCTGATTGGTCAAACACAGCACTCAGCGGTCTGTTGCTTCTGAATAACAGACCGTTGCCATGGACACTCTTTCCAACTGTCGAATCCAACAGCATTTTCTTTTGATTAGCGGATGCAATAAAATCATTTTTATAAAATGAATACAACCATTTTTTGGTTGTTATATTTTGTGTACAATTATTGATTATTGATAATGACTGGCGTGCTGTACATTATCTCTTACATTATCCCTTACATGTAACATATTAATTCATCCAATACATATTTCTAGCTTCCACTTCTTTTAGATTAAAGCATTTTTTTAACATTTTAACAAATGCAAAACATATTTGATATGTATCTTTAGTAACAGGTATATAGTTATACAACTTAGGAGTGAAAATGTATTTAATTGATATGAGGATTACGCGTACTACATCTTTAAAATAATGAGTGATATTAGCACTGCAAAGAGAGAGTTAAGACCAAGTGATTTTACCACAATAGGAGTTTAACCTGTTAGACATAATACTTCAAACTTAAATAACTCACTTAAGACATAATACTTTAAACTCAAATAACCCGCTTAAGACTACTTCATAAAAAGGTCAAAAAAGCCCATCTAAACCCCAAAAACGCTTACATTGCAATGTTGTCAACCAAGTCTGTGCAAACATCCAAACAAAGTAAAGTTGTAAAACGTACTTGGTTTCTCCAACAGCGTTGCTACACTAAGCTCAAGACAGGAAAGAGTACAGCATTACCTTTCAACAATAATAAAACTTATTTGATGTATGTAACATGCTCACACATTTTAGTTTTTATAGCTATTTTAAAACGAAATGGGAGTGACGCTTTCACGTTTCCTTTAAAATCTAGAAGCTTGAAGTGCTTCCACAATGCCCCGACATGGATTCAACACGTTCGCCAACGAGAATCTCCTGACGCCCCCCCCCCCAACCAACACCACCAGGTACAACACACCGGCCCGGTGTTGCTGCGGGGCGTCAGATGGGGCAGTGAGCTCTACAAGTTACGCGTTCACAGAAGTGAGGAGAATTCTTACAGCTCAGAACGGTGATCACAAGCCCCTCCCCTCCACGGCATATCGACCACTGACCAGATCCAATGACATCCCCCTTTCCCAGCTCTCCAGAACCTCGGAGGCGGGGCCATTGGACCCTCGGAGCGGGCCCCGTGACCCTAGGAGCTGCGGTAGGTCGTCATGTCTTTGGGCTCCTTGCTGGGCACGCACCAGTCGTCGGCCTCGTGGAAGGTCTTGTAGTGTTTCCATGCCGACCTGTTGTACACCGGCAGCCTCTCGATGGACTCGGTGGAAAGAGCCTGCAGACACACGCAGGGGAACGCAGAACATCAGGAACGCAGAACATTAGGAATGAGGCGTTCAAATGCAATTCATTTAGAACTAAAATCATTTAACATAACGTATAGGGATGGGGGAAAAAAAACATTTACTACGGACTAAATGTCTGTAGTAAATGTCAATATGCTCTTAGTGGAAGCAAATTAATGATAGTGAGGCAGTTCTATAGTGCATTCGCCTTAAGTTGCAACAACTTCATCCTGCATTCATTTTAAAAACAATGGCGGACCAGAACAATCTGAACCACAACATCAAACCGCACTAACTAACAAACCACAAAACAAATCTGATCATTTCACAATATTTACACATTCAAATATCTACCAGTTGAGTTAGACCGGGAATCCAACCCCCAACCCTGGCAGTGTTACCGCCTTGCTCTTACCAGGTGAGCTACCCCAGAAATGAGATTTGAGTTTGGGTCGGCGTGAAGGTGAGCTTACCCGGATGTAGATGACCGCGTCGGTGCCGTAGCCCTCCAGGGAGAAGAGCTTCAGGTCCCCCTGGAAGTACCGGGCGTAGAGGCGCGAGATGGGCAGGCCGTAGCCGTAACCCGCCTGGGACGGACACAGCGGAGCTCAGGCCTCCAGACTAACTCACCACTCATCGTTTGAATCACAAAACACTGTCATTTTGTTGGCAGGCTCGTCGTGAGCCTGAATGACAGAGTAACCGATAAATACAATTCACCGCGACAGTTTTCACGTCTGCGCGCCAATTGAGGATCATGTTGACAAGTATTTTGATCAATTGGGAAGGAGAGCCAAAAGACACAGATTCTGGGATTTTGGTTTTGACCGCCTGGGATTTGAAAATCCAAGCTGATTGGTTAAGCTCAAATAAAATGGTGGTTGCTGTCCGGCTGTTTCTGACTGTTATCAGGGAAGGGGAGGGGATGTTGTCTGGGTGTTTCTGACTGTTATCAGGGGAGGGGATGTTGTCTGGGTGTTTCTGACTGTTATCAGGGAAGGGGAGGGGATGTTGTCTGGGTGTTTCTGACTGTTATCAGGGAAGGGGAGGGGATGTTGTCTGGGTGTTTCTGAGTGTCTATCAGGGAGGGGGAGGGTACTCACCAGGGGGGCGGCCCGGGCCTCCATGCTGGGCCGGGGGGCGGTGGAGTAGGTGTAGGTGAACAGACGCTCAATCTTCCTCAGCGGAACGCCCCCTCCGCGATCGCTGACCTGGGGAACACAGACCATGTTACCTGCGGCACCCCCACTTTACGGTTACTACAACGTACTACTACATAGAACAGAACACTTCGCCATTACTTTAACATTATTAGATTGAATACTACTACATAGAACAGAACACCATGACTTGACTTGACTAACGCATACGCATGGTCTACGTTTGTATTGGTGTTGTTGTGATTTCAGTTTTTCCAGAGTACCTTTTTACATTCAAATGTCCGTAAACACAAACCGAATGCAGTACCGTTACACCGTGTCAAGAGATTAAAGAAACGTACAGGTAAATAACAGACAGTACATTGTAATGAAGGCGGGGCTTTTCATTAGATTGCAGATTAGTTTGCAGCCCTTTTTTGTTTATCCCGACAGCCGCGTCACAGCTCACTCAGGACCGCCTCTACACAACACGTCTGTTTAAACCCCACAGCACCTCAGCGGCAGACGTACCTTCACGGTGAGATCTTCAGATCCGAGGGCGATCTGTGCGCGGATAGGAGGGCACTCCCTAGACTCCCCGTACAACTCCATGGTCGCCCTCATGGCATTCTGCAACAATAAAAGCGCACCCTTTCACCATATGACTCAAGGGTGCGACGCAACGACTGCTATAGCACGCTTTCTATAACTGTAAGGGATTACGTAGGATAGGTAAATATCCAAAACTTTTACCTTGAAAAGTTCAAAAACCATGTGGTACAGGTGAGATGGGACGTAGACCACGGTAACAGGGCTGCCCTTTTCTTTGACTGTTTGGAACAAAAGCTTATTGATAAAGGAGAAACAGTTTGAAGGAGATCAGATAAGAGACCAGGGGTCCTTGGAGGGATGAGTGAATTAATGAATACCATGGAATTCCTCCATTTGCAACTCTGGGGAGTTCATATAATATCGGTCACACAGGCTCCTGGCATTTTCATAGGCATCTGCCGGAGAAGATGAGACGAAAGAGACAATGTGAATACAATATTTGAGTCTTAATGTCAGCAAAGACTTAGACATTGTATCTTCAGATGTAACCATTCAATTCTCCAAACCCCGTCTTTATGATTCCTACATCTACTCTGCACTCCGTCTAGTTTTTCAGCGGCAATTTCATTTTAAATAGTTACTTCAAATTTGTATGTATTTTTGGATTGCTCTATAAATGTACATAGCAGTTTATACGTTTACTTTATTCCAACGTATATAATATGTATACATGTAGATACATGGACCTAATGAGCATCTCCTGTCAAATGAAAGATTCTCACCCATCACCACGTCCGTCACACGACAGTTTGGGTCGATGCTGCCGATCTGTTTGGGATGTGCAGGGTTCACTTTCACCTTGCCAGCGAACAGCAGAGCTGCAGCGAAACGCAGAACACCACGACGGGTCAGGACGCCTTCGTTTTCAGAAATGCAACCTATGAAGCGGGCGACGGTAACGACGAGGCCAGACCCTGCGACTTAAAGACCACTCGTGAACGTAGACCGAGACACCGTCGCACTCTGTATCATCTGCTCTACGACTAGATGAAACTATCCAATCCATACGTTGGAAGACGACAGATGTGCTATAGGGAAGCAAAGCAGCAAACAGACTCACAAATAGTGACTAACCTGACAATGAACCCATTTCAACAGGTGTTTCTGCCAGAGATGAGTACTCACTCGTCAGACGCGGGAAGGCATGTGGACTCACTGTGCTGGTTCAGCAGCATCCGGATGGATATCCTGCTCATGTAGAAGCGGTCCAGGAAGTACTGGACATTCTGGCTGACGATGGGGTCCGTGCCGTAAGCCTCTTTGTACTCCACCAGGCCCTGGGCCATGGTGGGGACCACATCGTTGTGTCTGTTGAGGATCTTAATGACGGCATCGGTGAAGCTGAACGTGGGAATATGGATTTAAATAGTAAGACATGGAATCTTGAACTTTATATATCGAGTTTATATTTGGAATTCAAATCGTAACTGGAATATATAATGAGATAACGCTTCTCAGCCGACTTACTCATAGGTCACTTTTTCATCTTCAGCATTTTTGTCTTTGAACTCGATGATTTCTTGAAGACTTCGCAAATACCTTGAAAGACAGAAACATACATCTTGTCAAATACCTTAAAAGACAGAAACATATCTAAGCAGAAGGTCAGATGATTTGAGGAACAAGACTGAGAGGTTTCTGTCGACCTACCAACTCTGGACCAGCTTCACGGATGGAGTGCCCAGCAGGTTGTCCGGTAATAAATTGATCTCCTTCATGATGTTTGCCAGCCTCACAGGCACCTCGTGTCTGAGAAATGCAAACGATGTTCTCTCGCATGCATTTTCTGAGCCTGAAAAAGTGCAGTGTAAACAAGGTATTCTCAGCATTGAAAAGTTGTGTAAGTGAGTGAGTGACAGCGTGTGTGTGTCTTTTGATGCAAATTTTCTTACCAAAATCCAAGAATTGTTTCATTGAAAGCGGTGACGGAGAAAACTTAGAATAATAGTCGATGTGCTTTCCAATAGAAACGCTACTTCGTAAAACCCTGAGAATCCTCATTTTGAATATCACGCCCCGACGTCTGGCTGGTTATTAAAGGTTAAATGTTTAGCAGCTGAGAAGACTGTGGATTGATCATATCATATTTGGTATCCACTATGCATACATGTGGTTGCCCTATGCTATCTTGTTGACAAAATGGCCAATGTATAAAGTTCTGCAATCATGGTCTGCAACGCACGCTTTGAAATTTAACTACCGTTCTGTCATCACATACAACATATTAAAAATGCAGCCATTATTATGATTGATTCCGAAAAACACAGAAACAAACGATACTTTAAAAGGTCATCTGTACTGCAGATGACTGTTGGTTTGATACACGATCCCTGTTCTTAATTCACGCCAACACTGTACACAATTCAAAGATCATCTGAGTTGAGAAGAGAAAAGATGATCATCACTCTTATCGCTCACGGCTACCCGGAAGTCTTCTTCTTCTTCTTTTCCTTTGTCGTGGCTAAATTACACCTTAAGGTGTATTACTGCCCCCTGCTGTCAACCAAGAGAATACACGTTTTGTCACTTGAGGTAAAGAAGGAAAAAGGTAAAGAATACATACAAAATAAAGATAATATATTTGTTACATGATTTTTAGACTTGCTCTGATTGATTTAGTCCCAGGATAGATTTCATGGGGAATATGACGACCACAGTTGCTCCTTACGCTTCACTTACGGCTTAAGCATTTATTTTCTGTTTTGTACTTTAATAAATCATGTTTGACTGTTTCGGATTCCCCACATCCGATCATACAGTCCAAGGAAAGTGTGCTTTTCTACTAGTCCAGCAGTATAGTTCAGTAGTATTTATCTGCCTAATTGTGAGTTAATTTATTTGAATGTACTTTAATTTCGTACGTTAGATATGCCTATATTTGGGTGGTTCCTGGTTCCCAGAGCGCTGGTTCCCTGCTCCATAGACATGCGCAACGCAAACCCGGTTGCTGTTGGTGTTTCTCTCTTCTGCATTATCTTTGACAAACCGGGGTCCTTAATTCCGTCACTTCCTTTAGTCGACCACAGAAATGCCTCCTGCCGATTTCGTTATGTGCTAACCACGTTTTGAAATGGATGTTTTTATTTGTATTTTCCAATAGTGTCGGTCGAATAGACAATATCGCGATTTCGGATGTTTCTCCTCAAAGTCATCTAGGCTAAGTTGGCGTAGTAAATACATCTAAAGTCGAAACAATTCACAAATACACTTTGTGGCCCGCCAAAAGCTAAGCGGGATAACTAGGAAGTTACCCCCTTGGTCCTCTTTGTCGGTATATTACAGTGCAGTCCGAGGAGAGCATGAGTGGAGGTGGGTTCAGCTTCGGCCAACCCGCTGCTGCGGCGTTCGGATCTTTCGGAACTCAGAAACCAGCGCAGGCCGCGGCTCCTGCCACGGCTTTCGGTATGGCGACCTCCACACCTGCCGCGGCTGGAGGGGGCTTTTCATTCGCGACCGCCAGCCCTGCTCAGCCCGTCCAGGGCAGTACCAACCCAACTGGGGGGTTCAGCTTCGGTACCCCCGCGAAGAGCACTGCTGGCGGAGGCTTCTCGTTTGGAACCCCCAACCCCGCATTCAACCTGACAGCCACCCCACAGCCCGCAGCAACGGGACTCACATTAGGTTCCACAACAGCAGCCCCGGCTCAGGGTTTCACGCTTGGCGGAGGTCTCCCAGCTCAGACCAGTATGGCAGCACCCGCTGGAGGGGGCTTCAGCTTTGGAGCAGCCGTCCAGCCTCAAATGCAGGCTCAAATGCAGCCTCAAATGCAGGCTCAGATGCAGCCTCAAATGCAGGCTCAAATGCAGGCTCAGATGCAGCCTCAAGCCCCCGCAGCAGCAGCAGCAGCAGCAGCAGCACCTGGAGGCCTCGGGTTGGGGGGATTCAGCTTTGGTTCAGCCAAGGTCCAGATGACCACCGCCTCAGCAGCGCCTCCTGCTGCAGCCGGCGGAGGCTTCTCCTTCGGCAGCACTGCAGCGCCTACTCTCTCATTGGGTGTCCAGCCCACCCTAGCAGCGGCCCCAACAGTAGCAGCAGCGCCAATGCAGGGCGGAGGTGGGTTCAGCTTTGGGATCAAGCCATCATCTACACCCGCTCCTGTCTCCATCGCCCCAGCCACCCAGGCGGCTCCCATTCTAAGCTCCTCCCTCTTCTCCATGCCGATCCCCACGTCCACCCCCAACCCGGCCGCCACCGGCTTCACCCTGGGAGGCTCCGTGGCGACGTCGGCAGCAAGCGTCGCCCCGACCGCCACCACGGGGGGCCTGAGCGTCATGCTGAAGCCCCTGGGGGCGGCGACGGTGGCACCCACCCCCGTGGCCACGTCAGCCGCACCCATCACCGGCATCGCCACGGGATTCTCCCTGGGAAGCATCAAACCGACGTCCATCGCGACCAGCGTGGCCTCGCTGGCCCCCGCCACCGCCATCACCACGGCGATGCCCCCCGCCATGTCCTACGCCCAGCTGGAGTCCCTCATCAACAAGTGGAGTCTGGAGCTGGAGGACCAGGAGAGGCACTTCCTGCAGCAGGCCACGCAGGTGAACGCCTGGGACCGCATGCTGGTGGAGAACGGCGAGAAGATCACATCGCTCCACAAGGAGATGGAGAAGGTGAAGCTGGACCAGCGGAGGCTCAACCAGGAGCTGGACTTCATCCTGTCCCAGCAGAAGGAGCTGGAGGACCTGCTGTCGCCGCTGGAGGAGTCAGTGAAGGAGCAGAGTGGCACCATCTACATGCAGAACGCCGACGAGGAGCGAGAGAAGACCTACAAGCTGGCGGAGAACGTGGATGCGCAGCTCAAGAGGATGTCCCAGGACCTGAAGGAGATCATCGAGCACCTCAACACCTCCAGCGGCCCGTCGGACACCAGCGACCCGGTACGTATCTCATCTCCTCTCCGTCCAAACTTGTTCATCCTCTCCTGGTCTGTGGTTACCTTCTGAACTAACCTGTCGGAGTTCTCCTTGTTTTCCCGCCCGTAGCTTCAGCAGATCTGCAAAATCCTCAACGCTCACATGGATTCCCTTCAGTGGGTGGATCAGAACTCTGTTCTCCTGCAGAGACGTGTGGAGGACGTGTCCAAGCTGTGCGACAACACGCGGAAGGAGCAGGAGAAGACCTTTCGCTTGACCTTCGACTGATCGGCAGTTTACGTAAACTGGCGTCTGTGCGTGATTTGATTTTCGTTTTTTTTTTTTCACTGAAGCATCGTAATTGATTTCAAACGCTCTTATTCTTCTTCATTTTCTGTGTCTCCCTGTTTTTGTTGAAAAATTATTTTTACAGTTTATAAAATATATTCCTTTGTCCTGGTTTATATTTTCACGCCAAATCCAATTTTGGGATTTGTGGCTTTGATTTGTGTTCGCAATGAACAGACCCAAAGACAATATATAATACCATTTAATTTACAAAATGTGTGTATACATAACCAATAAATGTCCTTCAGTGAAACATGTATTTTTCTGTAACATGTAACATTGCCTTGACGTGGTAGGTGTGTATTGTAGACAAAAAGATGTATGGAAGTAGTAACCATTTTGAGACTTGACATTTAATAAAAATACCAGAGACTGGCACTTTTATTTCTGTTTACTTTTCAAGAACACAAGAGTTCTACTTGCTGGTTAATGAAACGATAATGAATTTGTTTTTGGATTTCTCTTGAGACAATTGTGCGATATTTATTAGAGAAAGGATGTGTAAGATGTATTTCTCACTTTTCCCCTCTTAAATAACTCATACAGCCAATAACAGTTCGTCTTTAGCATGGAAGCATTTTCCGTCAATCCCCAGTCATGGAGGTAAAGCGCGTGGGACGTGAACACTGGTATCCTCATGGCTGAAGACACACCTGACCGTCTGGTTTCATGCACACAGACATGAATAATGGAAGCTTAATGTTGTCTGCAGTTAATCATTTTATTTTCAGTTTTATGAAAACGGCGACTCCAGAAAAATTTATCTCTAACTCAAAGCAGCTTTGAAACCTGAAAAATCTTTGGCTAAATGTATGTTGATTGAAAATAAAACAATAAATACAGTGTGTTACAGTAAAGAAATATTTACAAAACTTACAGTTTGCCATCTATACATTTCAATATTCAGACAGGATTTTCATGAGTACAAAGTTTATCTACAAATGTAAAAAATATTTTCCCAGTCTTCCTGTGCATTCAATCAACGTGATAAAGAAACAGCAGTTTGGATCTTCAGGAAATGTGACAGTAAACAAAGAGGGATGAAACCGGGCTTCATTTTCACAATCGTGACAAAAAAAAAAAAAAGCTTTCATAGATAACTTCAATGGAAATGACAACAAAAGTAATGTTAGAAGGACGGGTTGACCGTCTGCCCCGTTACCCAAGTAAATTCATCAACTAACGACAGCCCACACCTCACCTCGGCCAGCCAATCAGCACCTTTGATTACTCAAAATAATAAAAAGGCTAGCAGAGACAAGCATTTCTTTACTCGTAACCACGCGTAACTTCA
Organism: Molva macrophthalma; assembly: GCA_027123675.1. NCBI lineage: Eukaryota > Metazoa > Chordata > Actinopteri > Gadiformes > Lotidae > Molva > Molva macrophthalma. The sequence continues at coordinate 2,495,872 of JAOPJO010000089.1, forward strand.
TTCACGAGTAGCCCTCGTTCTCGCTCCAGATTGTCATCCAGGGCTTCCGCTCATAAAACTCCAGCTTGACTTTTCCGTCCGGGCACGGAAGAGATTCCTTTCTGATGCGCACGGCGTGGTACTTTGGAACGCTTTCGTCATGTTTGGCGCGGTTGAAAAATCCACACTAGGAAAGGGACGCATCAGACACCACAAATAGGGAAGTATGAACATGACTATAGAAAATGCCACGATGTGTATCCACCAGATAAAATAATAATAATGCAACAGTGTAACCCAAAGCATTTCTGTTGCGGTTAGAGCATGCTTTGCCTGAAAGGAAGGAAACATGTCTGTTAATACGGCATTTTAACGGCGATAAAGTAGGCAAAGTTGTCAGCTTAAAGCAAAGGCAGACTGCAGACGAGAAATCTTTTAAGCTTTTGGTGTTGAAAGAGAGATGAAAAAGTGGATCAGGTTTGCACAGTAAAGTTGCTTGCTAAAATTCCGTTGACACATACTTTAGACTAAAACAGAATATTAGAAGACAAGACTACAGAAAGATTTTCAGATTATTTTTCCAAAAAGTTGAATTGGCTTCAACCACGTATGTGTCCAACTGAATTTGTTTCGAGTCTGCTGTTTTTTTTTTTCAGTGAAGAATTCATGTGACAGAGAGGGGAAGAGTCGGATTATTAGTCGCTTCTTTAGCCACACCATGCTCATGACATTTGGTTTGCTTTTGGTTGTTTTTACCCCGGATCTGTGAGCACAAATGGGGCGCTACGCCTCTGTGGAGAGCTTGTCTTTGTCAGAGGGCTGAACATGGATTTGTGCCTTGTGATAGGCAGCATCGTACTGGTCTTTAGGAGCTCTCTTGAAGAAACCACACTGAGGGAGAGCAAGGAGGGTGAATATCACTCAGAGACACCAGTATAGTCAATCCCCCTAACTCCTGGTTCACCAGGTGCTGAGTTCATCTACCAGCACGCCACGCAACGCCAAAAAGAGTCTGGTATAGTCACTGAAGATACAATCAATTGTAATAATGTTTTATAGACTTTATCCTTTGTCATCACACTTTTGAACTAACTTTACCTCCTTGCTTAATGGCAACATTCCCTGTGGGCGACTGATAAAAGAACATTTAGTCTCTTGTTAAATGAGGACCCATGTGATTGATGCCGGCCATACCTTCCAGAGCAGGAACACTAGCAAGGCTAGCATCAAGATACCAGCGAGGACAGATACCAGTATGATCCACCAGGGAACTCCTCCATACTGGGCCACTGTCTTCTCTGGAAACACCGTCACCCTCACCTGAAACACACCACCATGTTAAAGGAAAACCAAACGATCACACATCTTAACACCGTCACCATGACCTGAAACACATCACCACGTTAAAGGAAAACCAAACGATCACACATCTTAACACCGTCACCATGACCTGAAACACATCGCCACGTTAAAGGAAAACCAAACGATCACGCATCTTAACACCATCACCATGACCTGAAACACATCACCACGTTAAAGGAAAACCAAACGATCACGCAACCTATCTTGGATGACCTTGGTCCAAATCTCACCTGAAATGCACGAAGGTTAAAAAAACGGATAAGATGTAAACATTGGCTCAAATTGCCCTCTATAGGTTAAACGCGTTTATGTGTTTTTCCTTTAAGATGGCGATGACCAGGCTACCATGAGAAGTATTCTGAAGATGTCGCGAGACGGATGGATTGCTTACCTGGGTGTCCGCATTTCTCAGGATCATGTTCTTAGCAGGACTATCGAGCTTGAGAGAGGCCTTCACAATGATGTCCAGGTAGCTGAGTGAGGCGTAGTTCTGTTTCAAAGAAATCGACAACAAACAAACAAACAATAAGACACTTCCTTTTAATTAGATGCACATGTCATCAATAGGTTTTCACTCCTGAGAACAAGATTCAACACTGATAGAAGACGTCATAGGTCTTTTACCTCCAGGAATGTTGAGTTCCATAACCGGGACCTCAGCGAGATCACTGCAGTACTGTCCAAGCCCTGTAGGGGGCACTTAATCACCACACATCTGGCGTCGTAGCCATTCCCACACATCTACAATGGAAAAGGTACAGTATAGGTAACGGTATCAGTAGGCACATGAGCTTCATTGAATAATAAAACAAATTCTGATGCTAATAATGTCATATATGACAATAGTAAAACTTACCAAAACTTTACGCTTTCTCTGGTCCAGTAATAAAGAAATTTGACCCCCTGGACTTTCTCCGGTCGCACGCTTGGTCCTGGATACAGAGGACTCCTGGAAGACCGGATGGACACTCATGAATTAAAATTGAAACTGAAAGTGAAAGTGAAACTGAAAGGTGATAACTGAGCCCTTTACCTGAATGTGGTTGAGAGCATTGATCTCCGTCTCAGGGGAGCAGGGGACTTCAGCCAGGCCCGTGGAGCTGATCTTCACCAGGTAGAGAAGCCACTTGCCATCGAAGTTCTCCTTCGGCCACTGGATGTTGAGCGAGGCCGATCCGAAGGACCTGAGAGGCTTGCCCAGATTGGTGATCTGACGGGGAAGGGGTTTCCATTTTAGATTTCTTTATTAGATTTGATTTCAAGTTGTTATCTTTGCAAACATTGTCATTTAAAAATTGCCATACATTATCATTATTTGGTATATGTTATTCGGAAAAAAATCTTCCAAAAATGATAGGCAATATATGAAATATAAATATGTAAAATGTATCTGAGGAGGATAAGAGAGGATGATGTGAAGGGAGAGTTTTGATTCCCTCACCCTGAACTCATAGTTGATCAAACTGCCGATCTCCTCCTCTGTCTTCACGGCGCTCTCTCCTTTCACCACACCCCCGAAGTAGACCTGGGAGGGCCTCGCCACGCTGGGGGCACAACAACACTTGCTTTATGACCCGCTCATGGAGGCACTGTGCTAAGATGAGTTCAAGACGAAACTTCAAAGAGGGTTCCAACCAAACACAGAGCTGTACGTGGGAGCGTTCCCTCAGTACCTACCCAGCGACAGACAGCGACAGCTCGATGACCACTTTGGCCGTCGCACTCACTGTGGCAATACCCTCCTGTGTGCTGGTTCTGAACACACACACACACACACACACACACACACACACACACACACACACACACACACACACACACACACACACAC